>JAZDUH010000352.1:5000-174428 GCA_036419115.1 Scarus forsteni | reverse complement strand
TGAGGAGACGTGTGGAGCTGAGGTATAGATGAGTGGTTGTCAGTGGAGGGTTTGACATGGCAAATTTTGGAGGCCCAGGGTTCACTGCTGGTGAGTGGAAGAGTTTGAAGGCTGAGGTGTTCGGATCAGGAACCATTTGTAGATAATGAATGTAGGAGAATGCATGAATGTTTGTCAGCTGAACTTGTTCAAAGTCAGCTGGTGTGTTTTCTTCTTTGGGAAGAGTGTTGTTGATTCAAAAGGATCTTTGTTTGAAATCAGCAACACAAGTCAACTTGTGGTAAGTGACGTGGTTTTTATATCTTGATTTCATGTGTGTGATTCTTCACAACATCACATGCAATGTCAACTTTTTTTTTTTGTCAATGTCAGAGAATCCTGATACTTCATCCTTAGTCCCTTCTGGTCTCCATCAGTGAACAAGTTGATCTGCAGCCTCTGCCAGCAACCTCCAGCCAGCCACCTCAACATCCAACCAAGAAGATTGTCCAAATCATTGGACCAGAAGAAGAGGACTTTTTCCCATGGGGAGACGAGTGAGCTGAGGTATAGGATGAGTGGCTGTCAGTGGAGGGTTTGACATGGCAAATTTTGGAGGCCCAGGGTTCACTGCTGGTGAGTGGAAGAGTTTGAAGGCTGAGGTGTTAGGATCAGTTACAATTTGTAGATAGTGAATGTAGGAGAATGCATGAATGTTTGTCAGCTGAACTTGTTCAAAGTCAGCTGGTGTGTTTTCTTCTTTGGGAAGAGTGTTGTTGATTCAACAGGACCTTTGTGTGAAATCAGCAGCACAAGTCAGCTTGTGGTAAGTGACATGGTTTTTTTATCTTGATTTCATGTGTGTGATTCTTCACAACATCACATGCAATGTCAACTTTTGTTTTTTTGTCAATGTCAGAGAATCCTGATACTTCATCCTTAGTCCCTTCTGGTCTCCATCAGTGAACAAGTTGATCTGCAGCCTCTGCCAGCAACCTCCAGCCAGCCACCTCAACATCCAACCAAGAAGATTGTCCAAATCATTGGACCAGAAGAAGAGGACTTTTTCCCATGAGGAGACGAGTGAGCTGAGGTATAGGATGAGTGGCTGTCAGTGGAGGGTTTGACATGGCAAATTTTGGAGGCCCAGGGTTCACTGCTGGTGAGTGGAAGAGTTTGAAGGCTGAGGTGTTAGGATCAATAACCATTTGTAGATAGTGAATGTAGGAGAATGCATGAATGTTTGTCAGCTGAACTTGTTCAAAGTCAGCTGGTGTGTTTTCTTCTTTGGGAAGATTGTTGTTGATTCAACAGGACCTTTGTGTGAAATCAACACAAGTCAAGTTGTGGTAAGTGACATGGTTTTTTTATATCTTGATTTCATGTGTGTGATTCTTCACAACATCACATGCAATGTCAACTTTTGTTTTTTTGTCAATGTCAGAGAATCCTGATACTTCATCCTTAGTCCCTTCTGGTCTCCATCAGTGAACAAGTTGATCTGCAGCCTCTGCCAGCAACCTCCAGCCAGGTACCTCCAGCTAGCCACCTCAACATCCAACCAAGAAGATTGTGCAAATCATAGGACCAGAAGAAGAGGACTTTTTCCCATGAGGAGACCAGTGAGCTGAGGTATAGGATGAGTGGCTGTCAGTGGAGGGTTTGACATGGCAAATTTTGGAGGCCCAGGGTTCACTGCTGGTGAGTGGAAGAGTTTGAAGGCTGAGGTGTTAGGATCAGGAACCATTTGTAGATAGTGAATGTAGGAGAATGCATGAATGTTTTTCAGCTGAACTTGTTCAAAGTCAGCTGGTGTGTTTTCTTCTTTGGGAAGAGTGTTGTTGATTCAACAGGATCTTTGTTTGAAATTAGCAGCACAAGTCAGCTTGTGATAGGTGACATGGTTTTTTATATCTTGATTTCATGTGTGTGATTCTTCACAACATGAAATGCAATGTCAACTTTTGTTTTTTTGTCAATGTCAGAGAATCCTGATACTTCATCCTTAGTCCCTTCTGGTCTCCATCAGTGAACAAGTTGATCTGCAGCCTCTGCCAGCAACCTCCAGCCAGCCACCTCAACATCCAACCAAGAAGATTGTCAAAATCGTTGGACCAGAAGAATAGGACTGTTTCCCCATTTGGAGGCGAGTGAGCTGAGGTATAGGATGAGTGGCTGTCAATGGAGGGTTTGACATGGCAAATTTTGGAGGCCCAGGGTTCACTGCTGGTGAGTGGAAGAGTTTGAAGGCTGAGGTGTTAGGATCAGGAACCATTTGTAGATAGTGAATGTAGGAGAATGCATGAATGTTTGTCAGCTGAACTTGTTCAAAGTCAGCTGGTGTGTTTTCTTCTTTGGGAAGAGTGTTGTTGATTCAACAGGATCTTTGTGTGAAATCAGCAACACAAGTCAACTTGTGGTAAGTGACATGGTTTTTTATATCTTGATTTCATGTGTGTGATTCTTCACAACATCACATGCAATGTCAACTTTTGTTTTTTTGTCAATGTCAGAGAATCCTGATACTTCATCCTTAGTCCCTTCTGGTCTCCATCAGTGAACAAGTTGATCTGCAGCCTCTGCCAGCAACCTCCAGCCAGCCACCTCAACATCCAACCAAGAAGATTGTCCAAATCATTGGACCAGAAGAAGAGGACTTTCTCCCAGGAGGAGACGAGTGAGCTGAGGTATAGGATGAGTGGCTGTCAGTGGAGGGTTTGACATGGCAAATTTTGGAGGCCCAGGGTTCACTGCTGGTGAGTGGAAGAGTTTGAAGGCTGAGGTGTTAGGATCAGGAACCATTTGTAGATAGTGAATGTAGGAGAATGCATGAATGTTTGTCAGCTGAACTTGTTCAAAGTCAGCTGATGTTTTCTTCTTTGGGAAGAGTGTTGTTGATTCAACAGGATCTTTGTGTGAAATCAGCAGCACAAGTCAGCTTGTGGTAAGTGACATGGTTTTTTATATCTTGATTTCATGTGTGTGATTCTTCACAACATCACATGCAATGTCAACTTTTGTTTTTTTTTGTCAATGTCAGAGAATCCTGATACTTCATCCTTAGTCCCTTCTGGTCTCCATCAGTGAACAAGTTGATCTGCAGCCTCTGCCAGCAACCTCCAGCCAGCCACCTCAACATCCAACCAAGAAGATTGTCCAAATCATTGGACCAGAAGAAGAGGACTTTTTCCCATGAGGAGAGTGAGCTGAGGAATAGGATGAGTGGCTGTCAGTGGAGGGTTTGACATGGCAAATTTTGGAGGCCCAGGGTTCACTGCTGGTGAGTGGAAGAGTTTGAAGGCTGAGGTGTTCGGATCAATAACCATTTGTAGATAGTGAATATATGAATGTTTTTCAGCTGAACTGGTTCAAAGTCAGCTGGTGTGTTTTCTTCTTTGGGAAGAGTGTTGTTGATTCAACAGGATCTTTGTGTGAAATCAGCAGCACAAGACAACTTGTGATAAGTGACATGGTTTTTCATATCTTCATTTCATGTGTGTGATTCTTCACAACATCATATGCAATGTCAACTTTTGGTCCTTTTTCAGTGTCAGAGAATCCTGATACTTCATCCTTAGTCCCTTCTGGTCTCCATCAGTGAACAAGTTGATCTGCAGCCTCTGCCAGCAACCTCCAGCCAGCCACCTCAACATCCAACCAAGAAGATTGTCCAAATCATTGGACCAGAAGAAGAGGACTTTTTCCCATGAGGAGACGAGTGAGCTGAGGTATAGGATGAGTGGCTGTCAGTGGAGGGTTTGACATGGCAAATTTTGGAGGCCCAGGGTTCACTGCTGGTGAGTGGAAGAGTTTGAAGGCTGAGGTGTTAGGATCAGGAACCATTTGTAGATAGTGAATGTAGGAGAATGCATGAATGTTTGTCAGCTGAACTTGTTCAAAGTCAGCTGGTGTGTTTTCTTCTTTGGGAAGAGTGTTGTTGATTCAACAGGATCTTTGTGTGAAATCAGCAACACAAGTCAAGTTGTGGTAAGTGACATGGTTTTTTATATCTTGATTTCATGTGTGTGATTCTTCACAACATCACATGCAATGTCAACTTTTGTTTTTTTGTCAATGTCAGAGAATCCTGATACTTCATCCTTAGTCCCTTCTGGTCTCCATCAGTGAACAAGTTGATCTGCAGCCTCTGCCAGCAACCTCCAGCCAGCCACCTCAACATCCAACCAAGAAGATTGTCCAAATCATTGGACCAGAAGAAGAGGACTTTTTCCCATGGGGAGACGAGTGAGCTGAGGTATAGGATGAGTGGCTGTCAGTGGAGGGTTTGACATGGCAAATTTTGGAGGCCCAGGGTTCACTGCTGGTGAGTGGAAGAGTTTGAAGGCTGAGGTGTTAGGATCACTTACAATTTGTAGATAGTGAATGTAGGAGAATGCATGAATGTTTGTCAGCTGAACTTGTTCAAAGTCAGCTGGTGTGTTTTCTTCTTTGGGAAGAGTGTTGTTGATTCAACAGGATCTTTGTTTGAAATCAGCAACACAAGTCAACTTGTGGTAAGGTGACATGGTTTTTAAAATCTTGATTTCATGTGTGTGATTCTTCACAACATCACATGCAATGTCAACTTTTGTTTTTTTGTCAATGTCAGAGAATCCTGATACTTCATCCTTAGTCCCTTCTGGTCTCCATCAGTGAACAAGTTGATCTGCAGCCTCTGCCAGCAACCTCCAGCCAGCCACCTCAACATCCAACCAAGAAGATTGTCCAAATCATTGGACCAGGAGAGGACTTTCTCCCATGGGGAGACGAGTGAGCTGAGGTATAGGATGAGTGGCTGTCAGTGGAGGGTTTGACATGGCAAATTTTGGAGGCCCAGGGTTCACTGCTGGTGAGTGGAAGAGTTTGAAGGCTGAGGTGTTAGGATCAGGAACCATTTGTAGATAGTGAATGTAGGAGAATGCATGAATGTTTTTCAGCTGAACTTGTTCAAAGTCAGCTGGTGTGTTTTCTTCTTTGGGAAGAGTGTTGTTGATTCAACAGGATCTTTGTGTGAAATCAGTAACACAAGTCAGCTTATGGTAAGTGACATGGTCTTTTATATCTTGATTTCATGTGTGTGATTCTTCACAACATCACATGCAATGTCAACTTTTGTTTTTTTGTCAATGTCAGAGAATCCTGATACTTCATCCTTAGTCCCTTCTGGTCTCCATCAGTGAACAAGTTGATCTGCAGCCTCTGCCAGCAACCTCCAGCCAGCCACCTCAACATCCAACCAAGAAGATTGTCCAAATCATTGGACCAGAAGAAGAGGACTTTTTCCCAGGAGGAGATAAGTGAGCTGAGGTATTGGATGAGTGGCTGTCAGTGGAGGGTTTGACATGGCAAATTTTGGAGGCCCAGGGTTCACTGCTGGTGAGTGGAAGAGTTTGAAGGCTGAGGTGTTAGGATCAATAACCATTTGTAGATAGTGAATGTATGAATGTTTGTCAGCTGAACTTGTTCAAAGTCAGCTGGTGTGTTTTCTTCTTTGGGAAGAGTGTTGTTGATTCAACAGGACCTTTGTGTGAAATCAGTAACACAAGTCAGCTTATGGTAAGTGACATGCTTTTTATATCTTGATTTCATGTGTGTGATTCTTCACAACATCACATGCAATGTCAACTTTTGTTTTTTTGTCAATGTCAGAGAATCCTGATACTTCATCCTTAGTCCCTTCTGGTCTCCATCAGTGAACAAGTTGATCTGCAGCCTCTGCCAGCAACCTCCAGCCAGCCACCTCAACATCCAACCAAGAAGATTGTCCAAATCATTGGACCAGAAGAAGAGGACTTTTTCCCCATGAGGAGACGAGTGAGCTGAGGTATAGGATGAGTGGCTGTCAGTGGAGGGTTTGACATGGCAAATTTTGGAGGCCCAGGGTTCACTGCTGGTGAGTGGAAGAGTTTGAAGGCTGAGGTGTTAGGATCAATAACCATTTCTAGATAGTGAATGAAGGGGAATGCATGAATGTTTGTCAGCTGAACTTGTTCAACGTCAGCTGTTGTGTTTTCTTCTTTGGGAAGAGTGTTGTTGATTCAACTGGACTTTTGTGTGAATTCAGCAACACAAGTCAGCTTGGGGTAAGTGACATGGTCTTTTATATCTTGATTTCATGTGTGTGATTCTTCACAACATCTCATGCAATGTCACCTTTGTTTTTTTGTCAATGTCAGAGAATCCTGATACTTCATCCTTAGTCCCTTCTGGTCTCCATCAGTGAACAAGTTGATCTGCAGCCTCTGCCAGCAACCTCCACCTCAACATCCAACCAAGAAGATTGTCCAAATCATTGGACCAGAAGAAGAGGACTTTTTCCCATGAGGAGACGAGTGAGCTGAGGTATAGGATGAGTGGCTGTCAGTGGAGGGTTTGACATGGCAAATTTTGGAGGCCCAGGGTTCACTGCTGGTGAGTGGAAGAGTTTGAAGGCTGAGGTGTTAGGATCAGTAACCATTTGTAGATAGTGAATGTAGGAGAATGCATGAATGTTTGTCAGCTGAACTTGTTCAAAGTCAGCTGGTGTGTTTTCTTCTTTGGGGTTCATGTTGTTGATTCAACAGGACCTTTGTGTGAAATCAGCAGCACAAGTCAACTTGTGGTAAGTGACATGGTCTTTTATATCTTGATTTCATGTGTGTGATTCTTCACAACATCACATGCAATGTCAACTTTTGGTTTTTGTCAATGTCAGAGAATCCTGATACTTCATCCTTAGTCCCTTCGAGTCTCCATCAGTGAACAAATTGATCTGCAGCCTCTACCAGCAACCTCCAGCCAGCCACCTCAACATCCAACCAAGAAGATTGTCCAAATCATTGGACCAGGAGAAGAGGACTTTTTCCCATGAGGAGACGAGTGAGCTGAGGTATAGGATGAGTGGCTGTCAGTGGAGGGTTTGACATGGCAAATTTTGGAGGCCCAGGGTTCACTGCTGGTGAGTGGAAGAGTTTGAAGGCTGAGGTGTTAGGATCAATAACCATTTGTAGATAGTGAATGTAGGAGAATGCATGAATGTTTGTCAGCTGAACTTGTTCAAAGTCAGCTGGTGTGTTTTCTTCTTTGGGAAGAGTGTTGTTGATTCAACAGGACTTTTGGGTGAAATCAGCAGTACAAGTCAAGTTGTGGTTTGTGACATGGTCTTATATCTCTTGTTTCATGTGTGTGATTCTTCACAACATCACATGCAATGTCAACTTTTGTTGTTTTGTCAATGTCAGAGAATCCTGATACTTCATCCTTAGTCCCTTCTGGTCTCCATCAGTGAACAAGTTGATCTGCAGCCTCTGCCAGCAACCTCCAGCCAGCCACCTCGACATCCAACCAAGAAGATTGTTCATTATTCAGGCCGGAAGAAGAGGACTTTCTCCCATGAGGAGACGAGTGAGCTGAGGTATAGGATGAGTGGCTGTCAGTGGAGGGTTTGACATGGCAAATTTTGGAGGCCCAGGGTTCACTGCTGGTGAGTGGAAGAGTTTGAAGGCTGAGGTGTTAGGATCAATTACAATTTGTAGATAGTGAATGTAGGAGAATGCATGAATGTTTGTCAGCTGAACTTGTTCAAAGTCAGCTGGTGTGTTTTCTTCTTTGGGAAGAGTGTTGTTGATTCAACAGGATCTTTGTTTGAAATCAGCAACACAAGTCAGCTTGTGGTAAGTGACATGGTTTTTTATATCTTGATTTCATGTGTGTGATTCTTCACAACATCACATGCAATGTCAACTTTTGTTTTTTTGTCAATGTCAGAGAATCCTGATACTTCATCCTTAGTCCCTTCTGGTCTCCATCAGTGAACAAGTTGATCTGCAGCCTCTGCCAGCAACCTCCAGCCAGCCACCTCAACATCCAACCAAGAAGATTGTCCAAATCATTGGACCAGAAGAAGAGGACTTTCTCCCATGAGGAGAGCTGAGGTATAGGATGAGTGGCTGTCAGTGGAGGGTTTGACATGGCAAATTTTGGAGGCCCAGGGTTCACTGCTGGTGAGTGGAAGAGTTTGAAGGCTGAGGTGTTAGGATCAGGAACCATATGTAGATAGTGAATGTAGGAGAATGCATGAATGTTTGTCAGCTGAACTTGTTCAAAGTCAGCTGGTGTGTTTTCTTCTTTGGGAAGAGTGTTGTTGATTCAACAGGACCTTTGTGTGAAATCAGCAACACAAGTCAGCTTATGGTAAGTGACATGGTCTTTTAAATATTGATTTCATGTGTGTGATTCTTCACAACATCACATGCAATGTCAACTTTTGTTTTGTCAATGTCAGAGAATCCTGATACTTCATCCTTAGTCCCTTTCTGGTCTCCATCAGTGAACAAGTTGATCTGCAGCCTCTGCCAGCAACCTCCAGCCTGCCACCTCAACATCCAACCAAGAAGATTGTCCAAATCATTGGACCAGAAGAAGAGGACTTTCTCCCATGAGGAGACGAGTGAGCTGAGGTATAGGATGAGTGGCTGTCAGTGGAGGGTTTGACATGGCAAATTTGGAGGCCCAGGGTTCACTGCTGGTGAGTGGAAGAGTTTGAAGGCTGAGGTGTTCGGATCAGTTACAATTTGTAGATAGTGAATGTAGGAGAATGCATGAATGTTTGTCAGCTGAACTTGTTCAAAGTCAGCTGGTGTGTTTTCTTCTTTGGGAAGAGTGTTGTTGATTCAACAGGACCTTTGTGTGAAATCAGCAACACAAGTCAGCTTATGGTAAGTGACATGGTTTTTTATTTCTTGATTTCATGTGTGATGTCTTCACAACATCACATGCAAATGTCAACTTTTGTTTTTTTTGTCAATGTCAGAGAATCCTGATACTTCATCCTTAGTCCCTTCTGGTCTCCATCAGTGAACAGGTATAGGATGAGTGGCTGTCAGTGGAGGGTTTGACATGGCAAATTTTGGAGGCCCAGGGTTCACTGCTGGTGAGTGGAAGAGTTTGAAGGCTGAGGTGTTAGGATCAGGAACCATTTGTAGATAGTGAATGTAGGAGAATGCATGAATGTTTGTCAGCTGAACTTGTTCAAAGTCAGCTGGTGTGTTTTCCTCTTTGAATGTTGTTGATTCAACAGGACCTTTGTGTGAAATCAGCAACACAAGTCAGCTTATTGTAAGTGACATGGTCTTTTATATCTTGATTTAATGTGTGATTCTTCACAACATCACATGCAATGTTAACTTCTGTTTTTGTCAATGTCAGAGAATCCTGATACTTCATCCTTAGTCCCTTCTGGTCTCCATCAGTGAACAAGTTGATCTGCAGCCTCTGCCAGCAACCTCCAGCCAGCCACCTCAACATCCAACCAAGAAGATTGTCCAAATCATTGGACCAGAAGAAGAGGACTTTCTCCCATGAGGAGACGAGTGAGCTGAGGTATAGGATGAGTGGCTGTCAGTGGAGGGTTTGACATGGCAAATTTTGGAGGCCCAGGGTTCACTGCTGGTGAGTGGAAGAGTTTGAAGGCTGAGGTGTTAGGATCAGGAACCATTTGTAGATAGTGAATGTAGGAGAATGCATGAATGTTTGTCAGCTGAACTTGTTCAAAGTCAGCTGGTGTGTTTTCTTCTTTGGGAAGAGTGTTGTTGATTCAACAGGATCTTTGTTTGAAATCAGCAACACAAGTCAACTTGTGGTAAGTGACATGGTTTTTTATATCTTGATTTCATGTGTGTGATTCTTCACAACATCACATGCAATGTCAACTTTTGTTTTTTTTTGTCAATGTCAGAGAATCCTGATACTTCATCCTTAGTCCCTTCTGGTCTCCATCAGTGAACAAGTTGATCTGCAGCCTCTGCCAGCAACCTCCAGCCAGCCACCTCAACATCCAACCAAGAAGATTGTCCAAATCATTGGACCAGAAGAAGAGGACTTTTCCCATGAGGAGACGAGTGAGCTGAGGTATAGGATGAGTGGCTGTCAGTGGAGGGTTTGACATGGCAAATTTTGGAGGCCCAGGGTTCACTGCTGGTGAGTGGAAGAGTTTGAAGGCTGAGGTGTTAGGATCAATAACCATTTGTAGATAGTGAATGTAGGAGAATGCATGAATGTTTGTCAGCTGAACTTGTTCAAAGTCAGCTGGTGTGTTTTCTTCTTTGGGAAGAGTGTTGTTGATTCAACAGGATCTTTGTTTGAAATCAGCAGCACAAGTCAGCTTATGGTAAGTGACATGGTTTTTATTTCTTGATTTCATGTGTGTGATTCTTCACAACATCACATGCAATGTCAACTTTTGTTTTTTTGTCAATGTCAGAGAATCCTGATACTTCATCCTTCGTTCCTTCTGGTCTCCATCAGTGAACAAGTTGATCTGCAGCCTCTGCCAGCAACCTCCAGCCAGCCACCTCAACATCCAACCAAGAAGATTGTCCAAATCATTGGACCAGAAGAAGAGGACTTTTTCCCATGGGGAGACGAGTGAGCTGAGGTATAGGATGAGTGGCTGTCAGTGGAGGGTTTGACATGGCAAATTTTGGAGGCCCAGGGTTCACTGCTGGTGAGTGGAAGAGTTTGAAGGCTGAGGTGTTAGGATCAACAACCATTTGTAGATAGTGAATGTAGGAGAATGCATGAATGTTTGTCAGCTGAACTTGTTCAAAGTCAGCTGGTGTGTTTTCTTCTTTGGGAAGAGTGTTGTTGATTCAACAGGACCTTTGTGTGAAATCAGCAACACAAGTCAGCTTATGGTAAGTGACATGGTCTTTTATATCTTGATTTCATGTGTGTGATTCTTCACAACATCACATGCAATGTCAACTTTTGTTTTTTTGTCAATGTCAGAGAATCCTGATACTTCATCCTTAGTCCCTTCTGGTCTCCATCAGTGAACAAGTTGATCTGCAGCCTCTGCCAGCAACCTCCAGCCAGCCACCTCAACATCCAACCAAGAAGATTGTCCAAATCATTGGACCAGGAGAAGAGGACCTTTTCCCATGGGGAGACGAGTGAGCTGAGGTATAGGATGAGTGGCTGTCAGTGGAGGGTTTGACATGGCAAATTTTGGAGGCCCAGGGTTCACTGCTGGTGAGTGGAAGAGTTTGAAGGCTGAGGTGTTAGGATCAACAACCATTTGTAGATAGTGAATGTAGGAGAATGCATGAATGTTTGTCAGCTGAACTTGTTCAAAGTCAGCTGGTGTGTTTTCTTCTTTGGGAAGAGTGTTGTTGATTCAACAGGATCTTTGTGTGAAATCAGCAACACAAGTCAGCTTATGGTAAGTGACATGGTTTTTTATATCTTGATTTCATGTGTGTGATTCTTCACAACATCACATGCAATGTCAACTTTTGTTTTTTTTGTCAATGTCAGAGAATCCTGATACTTCATCCTTAGTCCTTTCTGGTCTCCATCAGTGAACAAGTTGATCTGCAGCCTCTGCCAGCAACCTCCAGCCAGCCACCTCAACATCCAACCAAGAAGATTGTCCAAATCATTGGACCAGAAGAAGAGGACTTTTCCCAGGAGGAGACGAGCTGAGGTATAGAATGAGTGGCTGTCAGTGGAGGGTTTGACATGGCAAATTTTGGAGGCCCAGGGTTCACTGCTGGTGAGTGGAAGAGTTTGAAGGCTGAGGTGTTAGGATCAGTAACCATTTGTAGATAGTGAATGTATGAATGTTTGTCAGCTGAACTTGTTCAAAGTCAGCTGGTGTGTTTTCTTCTTTGGGATGAGTGTTGTTGATTCAACAGGACCTTTGTGTGAAATCAGCAACACAAGTCAGCTTATGGTAAGTGACATGGTCTTTTATATCTTGATTTCATGTGTGTGATTCTTCACAACATCACATGCAATGTCAACTTTTGTTTTTTTGTCAATGTCAGAGAATCCTGATACTTCATCCTTAGTCCCTTCTGGTCTCCATCAGTGAACAAGTTGATCTGCAGCCTCTGCCAGCAACCTCCAGCCAGCCACCTCAACATCCAACCAAGAAGATTGTCCAAATCATTGGACCAGGAGAAGAGGACTTTCTCCCAGGAGGAGACGAGTGAGCTGAGGTATAGGATGAGTGGCTGTCAGTGGAGGGTTTGACATGGCAAATTTTGGAGGCCCAGGGTTCACTGCTGGTGAGTGGAAGAGTTTGAAGGCTGAGGTGTTAGGATCAGTTACGATTTGTAGATGGTGAATGGAGGAGAATGCATGAATGTGTGTCAGCTTAACTTGTTCAAAGTCAGCTGGTGTGTTTTCTTCTTTCGGAAGAGTGTTGTTGATTCAACAAGACTTTTGTGTGAAATCAGCAGCACAAGTCAGCTTATGGTAAGTGACATGGTTTTTTATATCTTGATTTCATGTGTGTGATTCTTCACAACATCATATGCAATGTCAACTTTTGTTTTTTTGTCAATGTCAGAGATTCCTGATACTTCATCCTTAGTCCCTTCTGGTCTCCATCAGTGAACAAGTTGACCTGCAGCCTCTGCCAGCAACCTCCAGCCAGCCACCTCAACATCCAACCAAGAAGATTGTCCATTAGTCGTGCCAGAAGAAGAGGACTTTTTCCCATGAGGAGACGAGTGAGCTGAGGTATAGGATGAGTGGCTGTCAGTGGAGGGTTTGACATGGCAAATTTTGGAGGCCCAGGGTTCACTGCTGGTGAGTGGAAGAGTTTGAAGGCTGAGGTGTTAGGATCAGGAACCATTTGTAGATAGTGAATGGAGGAGAATGCATGAATGTTTGTCAGCTGAACTTGTTCAAAGTCAGCTGGTGTGTTTTCTTCTTTCGGAAGAGTGTTGTTGATTCAACAAGACTTTTGTGTGAAATCAGCAGCACAAGTAAGCTTATGGTAAGTGACATGTTTTTTTATATCTTGATTTCATGTGTGTGATTCTTCACAACATCACATGCAATGTCAACTTTGTTTTTTTGTCAATGTCAGAGAATCCTGATACTTCATCCTTAGTCCCTTCTGGTCTCCATCAGTGAACAAGTTGATCTGCAGCCTCTGCCAGCAACCTCCAGCCAGCCACCTCAACATCCAACCAAGAAGATTGTCCATTAGTCTTGCCAGAAGAAGAGGACTTTTTCCCATGAGGAGACGAGTGAGCTGAGGTATAGGATGAGTGGCTGTCAGTGGAGGGTTTGACATGGCAAATTTTGGAGGCCCAGGGTTCACTGCTGGTGAGTGGAAGAGTTTGAAGGCTGAGGTGTTAGGATCAGTAACCATTTGTAGATGGTGAATGTAGGAGAATGCATGAATGTTTGTCAGCTGAACTTGTTCAAAGTCAGCTGGTGTGTTTTCTTCTTTGGGAAGAGTGTTGTTGATTCAACAAGACCTTTGTGTGAAATCAGCAGCACATGATAACTTGTGGTAGGTGACATGGTCTTTTATATCTTGATTTCATGTGTGTGATTCTTCACAACATCACATGCAATGTCAACTTTTGTTTTTTTGTCAATTTCAGAGAATCCTGATACTTCAATCTTAGTCCCTTCTGGTCTCCATCAGTGAACAAGTTGATCTGCAGCCTCTGCCAGCAACCTCCAGCCAGCCACCTCAACATCCAACCAAGAAGATTGTCCAAATCATTGGACCAGGAGAAGAGGACTTTCTCCCAGGAGGAGACGAGTGAGCTGAGGATGAGTGGCAGTCAGTGGAGGGTTTGACATGGCAAATTTTGGAGGCCCAGGGTTCACTGCTGGTGAGTGGAAGAGTTTGAAGGCTGAGGTGTTAGGATCAATAACCTTTTTTAAATAGTGAATGTATGAATGTTTGTCAGCTGAACTTGTTCAAAGTCGGCTGGTGTGTTTTGTTCTTTAAGGTTCATGTTGTTGATTCAACTGGACTTTTGTGTGAAATCAGCAACACAAGTCAGCTTATGGTAAGTGACATGGTCTTTTATATCTTGATTTCTTTTTTTTTTTTTTTCACTCACTTTTTATTAGATTTTCTTTTTGTAACAGTTACAGTATCCGGGCATAACAAAATCCATCTCATTTGTCAATCCTCCTTACATCAATGTCCTTAATGTCCAGTGACAGTGGTGGTGTCCTCTTCAGTCTTCCTGAAAACAGTCCATTTTTCCCACTTTTTCACAAATTGTGATTCCTGTAATCTTAATTTATGTGTGAGTTTCTCCATTACATATACTTCCTCAACAGTGCACACCCACTGCTCCTTAGTTGGTGGTTCCACTTTGTACCACAATCTGGTGATCACCTTTTTAGTTGCTGATAATAGTATTTTAACATGATACTCATCCTTTTTTTGTATTATATCATGTGAGAAGTTCCCCAAATACAAAATCTTACATGTTTTGGGTATCTGATATCCCAATATTTTTTGCAAATTTTGCCATATTTCTTCCCAATACCCTTTTAGTTTTGGGCATGACCAGAATATATGTGTGTGATCTGCATCAATATGTTGACATGATCTCCAGCACAGCTGTTTAGTAGATTCCAATTTACTCCTAATCTTCGGAGTTATAAAAAATCTAACAATATTCTTCCAGTTAAACTCTCTCCAAATTCTGGAGCTAGTGGCTGTGCACTGCGATTTACACATAATAAACCATTCCTCTTCTGTTATTTGTTCTTTCATCTCTTTTTCCCATTTCTCTTTAATGTACAGTGAAGAAGAGTCCCTGGATGACATTAAACTTTTATGTATTAGTGAAATTACTCTGCTCTTTTTCTTCTCATAGGCTCTCTGAAAAACCCCAACAATTACATTATCAGCGTTGGTTTTTATTTCCTTCTCAAAATAATCCTTAAGTTGTAGATAGCGATATCGTTCATTTTCATCTAGTCCAAATTTGTCCCTTAACTTCTCAAAACTCTGCAGCTTACCCTGTTCCACTATTGTGCATATTGCTGTTATTCCCTTGTTTACCCATTGCTTAAAACCTTTATCAATTGTCCCTGGTATAAACCTAGAATCAAACGCAAACCAACTCAACATCCCTATCTCTTTCTCCAAATTATACCTTTCAACTACTGTATTCCATATTTCAACTGTGGTTCTGGTTATTATATCCAGTTGACCACCTACTTTTTTTTGTAGTCCTTTGTATGCTATTAAGTTTCGTACCTCCATATCTGTCTTACTAAGTTCTATAGTTTTCCACCTCGCAGCAAATTCATCATTACACCAGTATATCAGGGGTTTAATTTGTGCTGCATAGAAATATTCTTTAAGACTTGGCAGAGCCAGACCGCCCTTCTCTTTAGGGAGCTGAAGGGTTATGAACCGGATCCTAGGTTTCTTTCCTCCCCATATAAATCTTGATATCCATTTATCCCATTCTATGAACTGTTTATGTGGAATTATCACAGGCAAAGATTTGAACAAATATAGAATTCTCGGTAGAACATTCATTTTAATTATCTCTATTCTTGAACTGAAGTCCAAACAAATAGCTGACCATCTCTCCAGGTCCCTCCTAATTTCTTGGTTTATTTTAGTGTAATTTGAATCATACAACTTATCTATTCCTTTTGTGATGTTGATACCCAAGTATTTGATTGATTTAGCATTCCATTTAAGCTTGTATCTATCTTTAATCTCTTGCGATGGGGAGTAATTTATTGCCAAAATCTGTGTTTTTGTCACATTGATTCTATATCCTGAATATTCTCCATAATATTCTAACAATCCCATTGTTTTGAGGAAGCTTTCATTGGGACACTTTAAAAAGAATAATATGTCATCAGCAAATAATCCTATCTTATGTTCCTCTCCTCCTATCTTCACCCCTTTCACTCCTTCCTCTTGTCTAATCATTTGTTATATCTTGATTTCATGTGTGTGATTCTTCACAACATCACATGCAATGTCAACTTTTGTTTTTTTGTCAATGTCAGAGAATCCTGATACTTCATCCTTAGTCCCTTCTGGTCTCCATCAGTGAACAAGTTGATCTGCAGCCTCTGCCAGCAACCTCCAGCCAGCCACCTCAACATCCAACCAAGACTGTTGTTCCAGAAGTTGGTCCAGAAGAAGGCTTTTTTCCACCAGGCGGCGAGTGAGCTGAGATATTTGAGGAGTAGCTGTCAGTGGAGGGTTTGACATGGAAAATTTTGGAGGTTCAGGGTTCACTGCTGGACAGGATGTGTTTGAAGCATGATTGATTTCGATGAAAAACCAATTGTAGTTGGTGAATGTAGGAAAATGCAAGAATGTTTGTCGAGTTAACCTGTTGAAATTCAGCTGGTGTGTTTTCCCACACGGGGGTTAAGTAATGATTCAACAAAACCTTTGTTGGAGAAGAGTAGCATAAATCAACTTGTGGTAAGTGACATGGCCTTTTCTATCTCCATTTCATGTGTGTGGTTATTATCTTCACAACAGCACATGCAATCACAACATTTATTCATTATGTTAGAGAATCCTGCTAATTCATCCTGAGTCCGTTCTCCTCTCCATCAGTGAACAAGTTGATCTGCAGCCTCTGCCAGCAACCTCCAGCCAGCCACCTCAACATCCAACCAAGAATGTTGGCCCTATCGTTGGTCCAGAAGAAGAGTTTTTCCCACCAGGAGGAGAGTGAGCTGAGATATTTGAGGAGTGGCTGTCAGTGGAGGGTTTGACATGCCAAATTTTGGAGACCCAGGGTTCACTGCTGGAGATTGAAGGATATTTACGGTGTCATATCTGGACCACTTGTGATGTGCAGAAGACAGAAGTAGGCTTCTATACACTGACTTATTTTCAAGTATTGTTTTTTTTTTACAAAAAGCAACACCAGATTTGTACAGGCTTTGCAGGATACCTGTTAGGGGCTGCCCATGATGCCTCTCTCCTCGACATCTTTTTGACCACAGTTTATATAGAACTAGGAGTTGCGGGGACTTCCGGGTTACGTTATGGAGGAGTAGCAGCACGTTGACAGAGCTCCCGACTGTCAAATTCAAAAACTCCCCTAAACTCGATTTTTTTAAAGGACTAAATTGCAGTTTAACTGAAAATGAGTGGGGACAAGAAACAGAGGGGTCAGAAACATCGGAGTATTGCTACTAAATCCACGGAAAAAGACGAACCGGAGGACATGCTAGCAACTCATGGAACAGAAGAAAGTGGACTCCATGAAAACACCACCCAGGCTGGCTGTGACACAGACATCCGATATGGGCTGGAAAACATCAGCAAAGAGATAAGATGCCTTAAATCAGAAATAAGGAAAGATTTTCATGCATTTGGTCAAATACTGCGGAACGACGTGAAAAAAGACTTGGATAATAAACACGACATAGATCAGAGGCTCTCTTTATTAATCACCGAACAACAGCAACAGAGCCGAAGAGTTGACGAGGTAGAGACACGCTTAGAGAAGCTACAAAACTGGGGCCAGGAGGCGAATGACGCCCTCATCCTATCCCTGAATCGACAGAAAACACTTCAAGAAAAACTCACCGATTTGGAATCGAGATCACGGAGGAATGATATCCGTATGTACGGTGTGGCAGAGGGTGAGGAGGGCGAATCCGCTCCCAAGTTTGTAGAGACCCTACTTCGACGTGAGCTTCAACTACCGGAGTCTTTTAATTTGAAAATACAAAGAGCACACCGGTCTTTGGCACAGAAACCTGCAGACGGAGCCATGCCGAGATCGCTCATTGTGAACTTTTTGGAATTTTCAACTAAAGAAAGAGTCTTAAGGGAGGTTTGGCAGAAGAAGATCCATGTTGGAAATAAAACACTGTCATTTGACCATGACTATGCATCAGAGGTCGTCCAGAGAAGGAAGGAATACAATGCAGCGAAGAGGATCCTAAAGGAAAAAGGCATCCGATTTCAGACGCCATATACCAAAATGCGGATTTTCTGGGACTCTGGGACTCGTACATACAGCACCGCGAAGGAGGTGAGAGAAGAGTTGGTGGGACGTGGACTCACGGAGGCAATGCCGGCTCCTGCTACGATGGATACCACGGCGGAGTTGCGGCTCTGCTCGGCGATGGAGTGGCGGCGCAGTGACGGGACCCGGAGGAGCAACACGGCAGCAGCTCTCCGAGCCAAGGAAAAGCTCCAGGGTTTCCAGAGATCTGCTGTTAACTGACTATCTATGAGGGTAACTTACAGCCCAATCGGTAAGAATGTTTAAACTCTTTTCTCCTTTGCACTCGGACCCCAGCTTTACGACCATACGGCGTGGACTGTGGGAGCTCAGCTTACGTGTTGAACTGTTTTTCTTTTCTGCTCGAGTTAACGTTGGACTTATTTAGTATGGCTTGTAAAGTCATAACTATGCCAGGGCCCCCCTCTTACAGGGCTTTCCCCCCCGATCTCCCAACGGGATCACAGTCAGGGATAGTGAAGAGATCTGTCCTATTTTTGGAGGTCAACTGTTCTTTTTGTTCTTGTTTCATGCCAGCGTTCAGGCAATTATTGTGGGGTCACTGTTGTTTATTTTTCTGGTCCGCTCAAACAAATAAGTTGCAGTAACCTGAGGGTGGCGTCCTTAAACGTTAATGGTTTGAATAATCCCATTAAAAGAGGGAAAATAATTCCCAAACTAAAGAAAGAAAAATGTCAAGTGATGTACTTGCAAGAAACACACCTTTCTTGCCAGGAGCATGAAAAACTGAAGAGGTTTGGCTTTAGAAATACTTTTTTTAGTTCCTACAAAAAGGGTCCTAAAAGAGGAGTAGCAATACTAATAGCTAATTCAGTTAATTTTGAATTAGCTAAGGAAATGTGCGACAAGGAGGGGAGGTTTGTAATAGTCACAGGGAAAATTGATAATGTTGTTGTTACTTTCGTGAATGTTTATGTACCTCCCAATAGTGACAAAACATTCCTAAAACTGTTATTTGAACACATCATTTCAGAAAGTGAAGGAATACTTGTTTGTGCTGGGGATTTCAATATGATTTTAAATGCTAAACTTGATACTACTAATAGAAAGAGAAATAAGACAGGATTGTCCAGGCTCCTTTGCACATCACTTAAGGAACTAGGACTATTTGATGTCTGGAGGGAACTCCACCCTTTGGAGAGAGACTATACCCATTTTTCTGCACCCCACTCTGTGTACTCAAGAATAGACTATGTCTTTATGAATATAATTGACAGACATAGGATTAGGGACTGTAGTATTGGAGTGACTGATTTATCAGACCACAGTGTTGTTTACCTCAATATTTTTGTAGACGCGAGACAAAGAAACTCCCAATGGAAGCTAAATGTGAGTATGTTAAACAATCAGGAATTAAGAGAGGACATTAGAAAGGAGATACTCAACTGCTTTGAAGAAAATAAAGACAGCCCTGTAGATAGTACTATACTATGGGATACAGTTAAAGCTGTCATGAGAGGTAGGCTTATATCAAAAACAGCACATTTAAAAAAGACTAGAGAGAAGACATATAAAAGGTTGGTCGAAGAGTTAAAAACACTGGAACTCCATCATAAAAATAACCAGGATCCAACAATATTAAAAAACATATTGGAGGTTAGACAACGGATTAACAATATAATGACTAATGAGATAGAGAAAAAACTTAGATTTACTAAACAGACTTACTATGAATCTGGGTCTAAAGCTAATAAATACTTAGCTAGACGTCTCAGGGTACAACAACTCTCTCACACAATACATAAAATTAGAGACCCCCACACAAAGCAGTTACTTTACAAACATGAAGACATAGAAAAAGTCTTTAGAAACTATTATAAAAATGTATACACACAACCACCAGCTAAAGAGGATCACCAGATGAAAGAATTTTTTAATTCATTGGATTTACCTTCTATTGGTGAATCACAGAATAAAAAACTAACCTCAGACATAACTAAGAAAGAAATAGAAGATGCTATAAGCAGACTAAAATCAAACAAAGCTTCAGGCAGTGATGGATTCCCCAGTGAATGGTACAAAATTTATAGAGAACAATTAATTCCACTGCTTTTAAATTCATTTAATCAAACTGTGAAGGAAGGGAAGCTTCCTCCATCATGGAAAGAAGCTATTATTTCAGTTATACCAAAGGAAGGAAAAAATAAAGAGTATTGTGAATCCTTTAGACCCATTTCAATCTTAAATGTCGACTATAAAATATTTACCTCCATCATTGCTAAAAGGTTTGAAATTGTTATGTCTGAGTTAATAGATGAAGACCAATCAGGTTTTATCAAAGGTCGGCAAACTCAAGACAACATTAGACGAACTGTTCACATAATAGATCAGATTCATAAGCAGAGAAAAAGCGCTGTACTGGTTAGCCTAGATGCGGAGAAAGCCTTTGACTGCGTCAATTGGAAGTTTCTTTATCAGGTGTTGGAGAGATTTGGTTTTTCAAAAGAATCAATACGATGTATTCAAACTCTTTACCAAGAACCTATGGCCAGAATAAAAATAAACAGACACTTGACTGACAGGTTTATTTTACAACGAGGGACTCGTCAAGGTTGCTGTTTGAGCCCTACTTTATTTGCAATCATCATCGAGCCAATGGCACAAATGATCAGGCAGAGTAACACTTTGAAAGGGATAAATATTGGAGGCCAAGACCACATCATTGAACTTTTTGCGGATGACGTTATTGTTATTCTCCAAAACCCTGATGACACATTTCCTAACCTTATGGCTATATTAGAGGATTTTGGTCAATATTCAGGCTATAAATTAAATATTACAAAGACCCAAATCCTCCCCCTAAATTTTTATCCAAGTCAAGTAACAAAAGACAAATACACAATAAACTGGAGGGCAAAAACAATTAAGTATCTTGGTGTGATAATTGCAAAAGAACTCCAGAAAACTTTTGAGATCAACTACAACCATATAAATGTTAGCATTTTAAGAGACATTAGGCGTTGGTCTGCATTTGGCCTGGATTTTGTTACACGAATAGAGATAATCAAGATGATATTGTTGCCGAGACTTTTATATCTATTCCAATCGATTCCACATATAATCCCAGAGTCACAATTTAGATCTTGGGATAAGTTAATTTTTTAGGTTTATTTGGGCAGGTAAGAGACCGAGGATCAGATATAAAACCCTTCTGCTAAATAAAGAGGATGGTGGTATGTCTTTACCTGACTTGAGGCAATATTTTTATGCGGCCCAGGTGAGGTATCTTGTTTGCTTGTGCTGTCCTTTTTACCAGGCCAAATGGAAAATTATTGAACTGAATATAGAAAACTTCCAGCTTCATACAACATTGGGAGATAAGGTGAACATTTTTTTTAATCAAAAAAGCAATAATGAAATTATCAAACAAAGCCTGATCATCTGGGGTAAAGTTGTAAAAGAATATAACTTGGCAGGTGATGTTAAATTATTAAGATGGCCTGCCCTGGACCCAAAGTTCCAGCCTGGATTGAATGATTCTGGTTTTAAACAGTGGTGGGATAAAGGCATCACAGCAATCTGCACCTTAACTCAGGGCAGAGAATTTAAAAGTTTTGGAGATTTACAGAAGGAGTTTAGACTGCAGAACTGTGAATTTTATAGATATTTACAAATAAGAGATTATTATACAAAAAAGATTAAACCAAGTATAACAGAAAAGGGCAATTCAGTGGTGGATGTTTTTGTTAAAGCATGTCAACAAAACAGTAAGAAACTCATATCCAGGCTGTACCAGGGTTTCCAGAGGCAGAAAGAAACTAAAACAGGATACATCAGGTCTAAATGGGAAAAAGAATTAAACATTGAAATATCAGAGGAGGATTGGTGTTCTATGTGGAACACACAACACTCATCCACAAGTTCCAAAAAATGGAGAGAATTTGGCTGGAAAAATTTAGTACGTTTCTTTATAACACCTCTCATTAAAAGCCGACATTCTCATTCACATCAGCCATGCTGGAGGCTGTGTGGGCACATGGATGCCAACCATTCCCACATTTTTTGGATGTGCCCAAAAATAAAGATGTTTTGGACGAATATATACCAAACTATAAGTAAGATTCTGGGATATAGGATCCCCAACGACGTAAAGGTCCTGTGTCTTGGTTTAATTGTTGTGGATAACATTTCAAGAAAAGACTGGTGTCTGTTTAAAATCCTGTTTGCTGCATGCAAAAAAGCAATAACGAGGAAGTGGTATACCGCTGAACCCCCAAGTCTCTCTGAGTGGATGGACATAGTCAGGGAGGTCTTTGCTAATGAAAAGATAACTTTCTCTTTTAAAACTTCAAGGGACAATTTTTACGAAGAGGTGGGAGAAATGGATACTCTTCACAACAACGGAAAAGGACGCTACAGCTTCATGATTTTCTTTGGCCAGCAACGGACCCAGATCTGATATAAATACTTGAGTTGTTTAAGCTAAGGTGTACCCCACATTTATGTTCTATGTGTCTTATATTTTTCTGTTTGTGTTTTCAATGTTAAAATGAAAAAACAACTAAATAAAAAGTATTAAAAAAAGAATTAGGAGTTGCATACACAGTTGGGACAGCAATTAATCTTGCTTTGGCTTTCACTTTAGATATATATAGTTGTGCCCAAAAGTTTACACCCCCCAGCAGAATTTCTGATTTTTTGGCCTTTTCTCAGAAAATATGAATGGTAACACAAAAACCTTTCTGTCACTCATGGTTAGTGGTTGGGTGAAGACATTTATTGAAAAAAAATAATAGTTTACTCTTTTTAAATCATAATGACAACAGAAACTTAAAAAATGACCCTGTTCAAAAGTTTACACCCCCTGGCAGTTTTGGCCTGATAACATGCACAAAATTTGACACAAATGGGTTTGAATGTCTACTAAAGGTAACCATCCTCTCTGTGATCTATTAGCTTGTAAACTGTCTGTGTGTATGAAAGCTCAGTGAGTTTCTGAGCTCCTGACAGACACGTGCATCTTTCACTCAGTGCTACGTTGAAGTTTCTCGTTTCTGCGTCATGGGTAAAGCAAAAGAATTGTCAAAAGATCTGCGAGAAAAGGTATTTCAACTGTATAAAACAGGAAAAGGATTTTAAAAGATATCTAAGGAACTGAGGATGCCAAGAAGCACTGTTAAAACTCTAATTAAGAAGGGGAGAATGAGGGATTCTGTTTGAAACCAAACCACGGTCAGGCAGACCAACAAAAATTTCAGCTCCAACTGCAAGGACAGTTGTTAGAGATGCAAAGAAAAACCCTCAAATAACTTCTGCTGAAATACAGGACTCTGAAAAAAATTGGAGTGGATGTTTCAAGATCCACAATAAGGAGACTCTTGAAGAAACATGGGCTACATGGTCGAGTCGCCAGAAGAAAGCCATTTCTACGCAAATGCCACAAAATATCCCGTTTACAATATGCCAAACAGCACAGAGACAAGCCTCAAAACTTCTGGAACAAAGATATTTGGAGTGATGAGACCAAAATTGAACTTTTTGGCCACAACCATAAATGTTACATTTGGAGAGGAGTCAACAAGGCCCAAAATGAAAGGTACACCATTCCTACTGTGAAACACTGAGGTGGATCACTGATGTTTTGGGGATGCGTGAGCTACAAAGGCACAGGCAAATTGGTCAAAATTGATGGAAGGATGAATGCAGCATGTTATCAAAAAATACTGGAGTAAAATTTACACTCATCGGCCCAGAAGCTGCGCATGGGACGTTCTTGGACATTCCGACACGACAATGATCCAAAACACAAAGCCAAATCAACCTGCCATTGGCTACAGCAGAATAAAGTGAAGGTTTTAAAGTGTCCATCTTAGTCTCCTGACCTCAATGTCATTGAGCCACTCTGGGGAGATCTCAAATGTGCAGTTCATGCAAGACAGCCCAAGAATTTACTTTTTGCCAAGAGGAATGGGCAGTTTTACCATCTGAGAAAATAAAGACCCTCATCCACAACTACCACAAAAGACTTCAAGCTGTTATAGATGTTAAAGGGGGGAATACAAGGTATTAAAAACTGGGGGGTGTAAACTTTTGAACAGGGTCAATTTGGAAGTTTCTGTTGTCATTATGATTTAGAAAGAGTAAACTAATCTTTTTTTCAATAAATGTCTTCACTCAACCACGAACCATGAGTGACAGAAAGGTTTTTGTGTTATCATTCATATTTTCTGAGAAAAGGCCAAAAAATCTGAAATTCTGCTGGGGGATGTAAACTGTTGGGCACAACTGTACTACATTTACAGGACATCTGTATTCCTGGAGTCAAGAGTCATCTGCAGCCCTCACGTACACATTTCTTGGGGGTGTGTAATTTTGCCTTACATTTATGCGCGCCAGATACTTCATTTGCATCACTGTGGAAGCCCATTACCACCACCAAACAAGGAAAGCGCCTGATTTCTGATGGAAATGAAAGATTTTTTATTCCTATTTTAGTTCCTAAAAAAACGTTTAAAATTAAGATAAAGTATAAATGTAAAAATGTTAAAATAAAATTAAAAATCACAAGATTTAAAGGTAAAACTAAAAGTTTCTGTCAGATTTTTGAGATAAAAAGTTGAAATTTTGAGGAATAAAGTCATAATTATGAGATAAAAAGTCCAAATATCAGGGGATGACCCACGCGCCTCATCAAATAATGAGATTAAAACTTTAATCTAAGTCTTCTGAAGAAGCTTAATGCCTGGAGGGAAGATATACAGGAGGACTTGCCCTCTGAGGACTGGGAAGAAGCGTGTGCTGGAGCACAAATACAAACTACCAATACTCGCCTTAAAGTACTGAAATATAACTGGCTGATGAGGACATATGTGACGCCAGAGAAGCTTAATAAATATAATGGGGCCATCCCAGACTTGTGTATCAGATGTGGAGAAGAGAAGGGGATGTTTTTCCATTGTGTCTGGAAATGCAATAAAGTCCAACAGTTTTGGTGGGAGATTAAACGAGCACCGGAGACAATTCTAGGTATAAAATTAGTTCTTGATCCTAAACTGTTTATTCTAGGTTTATATCCTGATAGAAATCATATGCCCAGAAAAATAATCACTGCCTTGGATTTATGTTTACTGCTTGCAAAAAGAGTCATTGCACTCTCACGGAAGAGTGACAGTAAAGCAAATTTCATTAACTGGATTAAAGAAATGTCCACAAGTTTACCTATGGAGAAGATTACCTACATTATCAAAGGAAAACTACCACTATTTCAGAATATTTGGAATCCTTTCATGAAATATGTGGAGAGTGTGGATTTAAGTATTGTGGGGAGTGAGACGGACGACACGTAGTCCTCAGTGGTCCTCTGCAGTTTCCTAAAATGATTTTGTGTACTTTGAAACTTTGAAGCGATCTCAATGTGAACTGTAAATCTAAGTGTTTGATTTTTTATTCTGAACCATGCAATACAGTGAAATAATTTGGGCTAACTGTAAATACAACAGAGAAACCATTGTTGCTTTTTGATGTTGTTCTTTCTTGTTGTTCTATATATATATATATGTATTATTATTATTTTTTATTTATTAGTTAATTTTTATTCTCTTCTTTTCTTTTTCTTTCTTTCTTTCTTTTTTTTAAATTATTTTTATTACTATTATTATTATAATCTCTCATTCTGTTTCTCTATTTGATTCAACCAGGTTATGTACTTTTTACTTTCACTTGTGTGTTGCTGTGTTATTTCATAAATAGTTGACTTGCAAAGAAGGACGATTTGAATGCTGGACAATAATGTAGCTGCCCCTGACACTCCCTTTGATGTGAGAGAACTCTTATTTTTGTATTTCATTTTATTGGAAATATTTTGAAAATTCAATTAAAATAAAGTTGGGAAAAAAACTTTAATCTAAGGGATAGGATGTGATGATTATGGAATAAAAATTCAATATTAAGAGATCAAGTCTAAATCATTGTTGCTTTTTCTTTTAAATGTCTTTGCATCCTTAGATTTTAGTCTATTATTGATCTGTGCTTGATTTGGATTGAGTGGTTGAATACTTCAACTTCATTTTGATTTTTGTATGCCTCTATGGTCATACAATTTTTAAAACATCAATCTTACATCATTACACCCTAAAACGTGTGATAGCCCAGCTTATCAATGTCTTTAATAAAGACAATATGTCTTTAACCTGGTCCTGTTTGAAAGTTTGAGATTTGACATGCATTATTACAGTGAAAATTCAGATGGATTAAAAGTAGCAGACATGGTCTGGAGCTGCAAGGGTTCAAAGGCATATATGTTAAATAATGAATAATAAGCAGTCATGCATCTCTATTGTAACAGAGCACGAATTGTATGACAAATGTTTCTTTCATAGATTTTTCGAGGTGTTAAAATGAGTTTGGAGTGAGCCAGGAATTAGACAGATGTTGTCTGTAGTTATTTCAGGGACTAAAAAGAACAACATAGGTAAGGAAACGCGGAGCTAAAGTAATTTGTAAAAATAAATTGTTCTAATCAGGCTGCTATTCAATAACAGTAGGTTGAGCCGTTTCTAGGCTCTGACGTCAGAGACGTCAGAACGTGATGGACGTTGGATGTTGGTTGCTATATCGACATTAAATTCATTTGAGGAATAACGAAGAGTCAAACCCTCACAAACCGAGTCCGCGAAGACATTTCAGACGGTTTTGAAGTCGTTTTCTGTCAGAATACAAGAGTTGGAAAAAGTTGCAGCAGCCAAAGCTCACTGACCGACCACCAGAAAAATGGAGAAAGTCCATCTTTGCTTGAGAAATGTAAGAAATATGATTCTATTGAACAGCAGGTGTTTTCGACAAGAGTCAGAGACACTCGACTGTAAAAACCGACATGACAACAAACTTAATAAAATGTCCTGAAATGACACTTTTAGGGTTCATTCATCAAGTTTACCTGAATATTGTGAGAATGTTGGAAGTAAAATAGTGAGGAAATGTGGGAGAAACGACCGTTTGAGCCCAAAAACAACAGTTTTAAGCTAGGCTATATCAGGGTAATTACACCTTCATCCTTATTACTGTATTTAATGAATGAAACTAATATTGGGCTTATTACAGTCATAGAAATATTAATTTGGATGGTTTTCTGCAGCAGAAAGTCCTCTTTGTTCCATGTTAAATGAGTCTTATTGTATTTTGGATTGTTGTAGTGTAACTAAATTGGCTGCTCACCACCTTAAGACAGACAACATTTAGAGACTTGAATGAAATTGAGAAAAGAGCTGCTTTGAATGTAGTTTTGGTCTGTATTAGAGCAGTGAAATATGTAGAGTATTTCAGAATATGTAGATACATGTACCAAAACAATATGTATGTGAAGAGAATATTGTATCAATCTAGTTTTAATGGAAGTTGTTTAAAAATCAGATGCAGGTTTAATGTTCAGATTGTTGTAATATGCTGTGTTTATCTTAATTTTTTGGTCCAATGAGAATGTCAAGCCTTTACTGGGTATATTATTAAAAAGTCATGAGTGCTAATCTGAAAAGAAATAAAATAAAATATAAACAATTTCATGCTTAAAACTGACAAGAAAGGTGCTCATATCAAGTTAATAAAATATTTATTGTGTTTTTGGCTAGGTCATGAGTGTTGTTTTCTCCAAAAAGAGGAACTTGTAATGTAATAATTTTCTCTTTTGTTGAAATTCACTGGAGAGTGTTGAGGAAACTTTAAGGATAACTTTGGACAAGGAAGTGTTTAGAGCAGCCTATAGTATGCTGCTAACATGTTGCATAGATTATGTATTTTAATTTAGATATAAGCTAGACTTTCATTCATTTGTAGGTTTTTTTTTCTGACAATGGAATTTGACAAAGCAATGAGCTTCCTTGATTTAGTTTATAGCAGCTTCAACCATCTATAGTGATGTGAATTTGTGTTTCTTAATATAGCTTTGGACTTTTAAAATGCATGAAAGATAACTAACTATTTTTAAATGACTTGGATGTAATATCATGATGTCTGCCTGTCAATGTGCAGTTAGAGCAATGATGGGCAGTGTGCTGCTGGGGGCACACAGCGCCCTCCCTCTCGCTCAGTAGTGAATGTAAAGATCAATAAACTGTGCACATGAAGGTGATTGAAAGACAAACTTTTCCTTGACCTGAAAATCCTGATTGGTCTGTGGTTGTTGGCCTATATCCAATTTTTTTTGAAGAAATTCAGCTAAATATTGATATGTTGTTTCTTTAATAAGTTTTAGAGCATCACTGTGGAAACCTCTTTTCCACCATAAAACAAACTGAAACTATCCTGACCCTGATGAAACACAAATCTGGATTTGTATTCCCTAAGTTATGAGATCAAAATTTGAAATTTTGAGAATAAGATTCAAAATTTGGAACAATTCACATTCAAAACACTCAAACTGGGATTTTAACATAAATTAAAATAGCAGGGGAAATCGTTGAACAATAGTAAAATTTGTGACGATAGCATTACAATTTTTAGGACAATAATTCTGATTATGATTTTTAGTCCTAATTAGCCATATTTATCAATACATAAACGACAACACGTCAACATTGAAGTGAAACATTAAAAGTAT
The DNA here is from genome assembly GCA_036419115.1 of Scarus forsteni. NCBI lineage: Eukaryota > Metazoa > Chordata > Actinopteri > Labriformes > Labridae > Scarus > Scarus forsteni. The sequence goes on along the minus strand of JAZDUH010000352.1, from coordinate 146,138 downwards.
GAGATAGGACGTAATGGTTATGAAATGAAACATCATAATTATTAAACTTGTAACGGGTTAGTCTGGGGTGCCAGTCAGAGTCACGTCTGACAATTAAATAAAGTAAACCTTGTGTATACCCGCACAAACCAAATAAGACATGAAAAACACAAAACCAGATATTATCCTGAATATATTCAACCAGAAAGAGAAAACAAACCAAGCACAGTAGATTTTTCAAATTATATTCAATGCGATAAGCAAGTTGGAACCAATCACAAAACAAACAAAATAACAGCGGTGTGAGCACGCTAGTAAACACAGTTCAGTTCGATAGTTCAGTTCAGTTCAGAACGCAAAATCCATTTCGGGTTTTCAACATAAATCTCCCACACAGTTCAGTCCAGTATAAACCAAATAAAAATCAACCTGGAAATTTGAACCCAGTCCGGGTTTTACCGCGGACTTTGGTTTGCCCGAACCCGGAAATAATACTCGGCGTCTTTACGCCGATCAGAAACATTCATTCATTAATCTGCACACACACCCAAGATTCACTCACGGAACCGTAGTCGGTTAAGGTCAGTCGGTCTGTCATCCAGTGGTCTCTTCATCCACCTGTTGGACTCCGGTCCCGACAGCGACGAGGCGCTCCTGATATTCCACACAGAAAACACTGCTCCGGGTAAAATCCCTCTTCGGCGGAAGCCCCTTTGATCGACGCACAGACCTGCAGTACAACGCATGAGACGCGGACTTACACGACGCTACAACGCACACGTATGCCGGTCTCTTCCTCCTTCACTCTCCCCTCTGGCCTCTCTGGACATGCTCCCTTATCCTCTTCCTGGATCAGCGTTTGAACGGAGCGGCATTGGTGAGTGGGAGTGGTGCTGCCAGGCCCGTGGGTGTGGAAACTGACTCGTGATGACTGCACAGGATGGTGGGGGCTGTGTGATGAGTGTCATTGAAACAGGGGCGCTACACTCCTCCCCCCTTAGCAAAAGCCGATCCAAGGGAGGCGTAGTAGTTTTTATTTACTGTTGTTGTTTCAGCATCACACAGCAATTTGTAGTTAGTAGTGAACACTGTATTCACTATCAGAGAATGAGGGGAGGTCAATTTTTTCGTTTGATGAATGTTTTTTGAGTTTATTTTCTCTGGTTGTAGGTTCTGTATCGGAGTCGTCAGTAAAGCCCAAAAAGTCTTCCTCGTCCGTCTCTTCATTCAGGATCTTAAGGACACGCTGCTTTCCCTGCTCCTCCAAGACTTGAGCTGTGGGATAGCAGGGTTTCAGTTTGGAAATGTGGACGACTTTGAGATCCCGCCCAGAGTCCTCAAGAACAACTTTGTAGTTTACTGGGCCTACCTTTTCTACGACTCTGTATGGTCCTTGCCATTTGGGGGCCAATTTGGCTGCAAAAGATTTCTCAGCCTTTGAGATTGGATGGGCCCGAACCCAGACTCTGTCTTGGTCCTGAAAGTCCATGTCCCTTCGATGTTTGTCATAGTTACGTTTCTGCCGTTGCCGGGCAGAAATCAGGTTTTTATTGACAAACATGGTGAGGTCCTGGAGCTGAGTGACCTTTGAGTAGGCTGGCATGTCAGGAGCTGCATCCCTTGGATGCAACACCACATCCAGAGGTCCTCTCAGGGGCCGTCCGAGGTTGAGTTCAGATGGGGAAACTCCTGTGGACTCCTGAACTGCCGAGTTAATGGCAAACCTGAACTCAGGTAAATGTTTGTCCCAGTTTTTATGATGATCACCTACATAAGTTGCGATCATTATTTTCAGAGTCCGGTTTATGCGTTCTGTGAGATTTGTTTGGGGGTGGTATGCGGAGGTTAACTTGTGGCCTACCTTCCAGGTATCACAGACAGTTTGGAAGATGGAGGACATGAACTGGGTACCACGGTCAGACAGGATGTAGTCAGGAATGCCCCACCTGGTGAAGATGTCCTTTACCAGGGCCTGTGTGATGGTCTCTGCAGTGGCATTTCTGAGGGGAAACAGCTCTACCCACCGGGAGTAATAGTCCACACAGACCAGGAGGTAGATATTTTGTTTGGTGCTCTTTGGAAATGGCCCCATCAGATCCACTCCCAGCATTTCCCATGGGCGGTAGGTTTGCGTTTGTTGTAGCTTCCCAGCCAGTTTTCTATTTTCTGGTTTGTATTGCTGACACAGGTGGCAATTTTTCACATGCTCCCGAACATCCCAGCTCAGATTGGGCCAGTACACCAGATGATGGAGTCTGCGATACGTTTTGTGTCTTCCAAGATGTCCAGAAAGGGGGTCCTGATGGAAATAGTCCAGTAGTTGGGCCCTGAAACTGACTGGTATGTAGAGTTGATAGATGGTTTTGTATGGGAGAGTGACCAGACGGTAGAGGAGATCATCCAGAATGGTGTATGAGATGGTTGATCTAACAGGGACATTGCTTTTTTCCCCCACCTGCTGGTATAGAGCCTGACACTCTGAGTCTTCCTGCTGGGCTTTCCACAGGGCCTCAATGGAGAGTGGGAGCTCTTCAGATGGTTTCGGAGAAGCAGAAGTAATGGCAGCACAGACAGGTATGGATGGTTGACAATCCGGTGGGGCCCGAGAGAGAGCATCTGGTACAGTGTTGTATTTTCCTTTTCGATATTCAACAGTGAAGGTGAACTCCTGCAGTCGCAGAGCCCATCGGATGAGTCTGGTACTTGGTTTTGTCGTCTTGAAGACCCACAGGAGGGAGGCATGGTCAGTTATGACTGTGAAAAGTCTTCCTTCGAGGTAAGTCCTCCATTTTTCCACTGCCCACACAACAGCCAAACACTCCAGTTCTGTAGCTGCATAGTTCTTCTCTGCAGGGTTCAAGCTGCGGCTGGCAAAGGCGAGAACCTCCTCTGTTCCCTGTTTGGTTTTCTGAACTAAGACAGCTCCCAGTCCAATCTCACTGGCATCAGTGTACACCAGGAATGGAGCATGGAAGTTCGGGTGGCCAAGAACAGGTGGGTTGATCAGATGTTTTTTGAGGGTATCAAAGGCTGTTTGACAAGTTGGTGTCCAGTGAAATTTTGCACCTTTTTTCTTCAGGGCGTTGAGTGGCTCAGCGATCTGGGAGAAGTTTGGCACAAAACGGTGATACCACCCAGCCATGCCCAAGAACCGTTGTAAAGTTTTCAGGTTTGTGGGGGCTGGGAACTTTTGGACAGCCTCTGTCTTGTCTGGATCAACCTGGACTCCACTGGCAGAGACGAGATGTCCCAGAAATTTCAGAGAAGTTCTGAACAGCTTGCTCTTTTTCATATTGACAGAGAGGCCAGCATTTCGCAGTTTGTCCAGAACAGCTTGAACATCGTAGACGTGCTGCTCCCAAGATGAAGAGAAGATGATAATATCATCCAGGTAGACAAAGCAAATCACTCCTTTGAGCTCCCCAAGTGCTCTCTCCATGAGCCTCTGGAAAGTTGCCGGGGCATTTTTAAGTCCAAATGGCATGACTTTAAATTGGAACAACCCCTGAGGACAGATGAAGGCAGTGATTTCTCTCACTCCAGGTTCCATCTCCACCTGCCAATATCCGCTGTTGAGGTCAAGGGATGAGAAGACTTTGGCACCTGACAGACTGTCCAAAATTTCTTGGATGGTAGGGATGGGATATGCATCCGTTACTGTGTCGTCATTGACTTTGCGATAGTCAACACAAAAGCGAGGATTCCCAGTTTTCTTGGGGATGAGAATAACAGGTGAGGCCCATGCTGAGCAAGAGGGTTCGATGATGTCATCTTTCAACATGTCCTCAATGAGTTCCTTCATCACCTTTTGTTTTTGAGGGGAGACTCGATAAGGTTTTTGGCGTATTGGTATGGAGTTGGTTAGATAGATTTGGTGTCTTAACAGATCAGTGCGTCCAACTTTGGTTGTGCAAACATCCATGTTTTCTTGCAGCAAGTTGTGTAACAGTGCTTTCTTGTTTTCCACCAGATGAGATTCCTGAACTGCCTTCTGCAGCAAATTACTGTCTTCCAGAGTGGTCTTGGTTGGCAGCAGTGCAGTGGCTGATGGAGCTTCCACTGAAAAGAAAGCAACATAGTTGCCAGTCTCCCCCTCCCCTGAAGGAGAGGACTCTGCACTGAAGAAGAATTTCTTTTCGTCATTCTCACGGAACCAGTACACACCTCCTGCAACATCCAACTGCATGCCTGTAAAAAAGACAAAGTCCAAACCAAGCAGAGCAGGAAAAGCCAGGGTGTTGGAGTCTAGGACCACTACAGATACCAGCCAGGTTTTATCCTGTAGGCTCAGTTCCAGCTCCACCCACCCCAGGGGTCTCCTGGGCTCTCCATCTGCCAGATAGAGAGGTTCACCAGACCAGGGGGTAAGTTTGTCCTCAGGTGTTCTGATACTATTCCAAACTTGTTCATTTAACAGTGTAAATGTTGAGCCTGTGTCAACAACGGCTTTACCTGTCCAGGTTTTTAAAGACAAAGGCACACTCAGCTGCCTTGGCAGGCCGACGTTACTACTGATTCCAGGGATGTTGGACTTCCTCAGACCTTGCACAAAAGAATGGGAGGTGACACAAGGCGTAGATTGTGTTGTGTGGGTCACAGTGTTTAAAGATGAGTGGCCACGATCATCTCCAGACCGAAACGTCTGAGGGTGGGTTTGTTGAGGCTGAGTCTGACGCGAGTGAGATTGTTGTTGAGGGTGGTTCTGATGAAAAGGGGGTTGTTGTTGTGGGTGACGTTGCTGAAAGTTATGCTGTTGAGAAAATGACTGTTCTGGGATATGTTGCTGTGATTGGGCCTGGTGAGGTCTGTTTTGCTGGGATTGGCGCTGTTGAGAATTATTCTGCTGGGGGAATGGTTCAGTGGGTCTTTTAGGCTTTCTAAATTGCTGGTAATTAGGGCATGAATATGGGGCATGGTCACCTTTGCATCTCCAACAATAAACCATGTCATTTTTTTGTAGCTGGATGTCGCTGGTAACCACAGTTTCAGGTTTTTCTTTATCCTTTTGCTTTCCCATTTGCTTTTTTCGTTGATCATATTGGAACTGACTTGCCATGTCTTTTTCCAGTTGTTGTCCAAGTCTCACTAGTTCATCGACTGTGTTAACTCTGCCTCTGAGTTGGCCTGCCATCCGGGGATTAATGTTTCTGAAGATGAGCTTAAGAACAGCATCCTCTTGAATATCAGGTTTCCACCTCTGACATAATGCGCGATACCTGAAAGCAAAATCTCGGATGCTTTCACCATCACCCTGAACTCTTGTCCTCACTCTCTCTGCTAGTTCGTCCTCATAATCTTCAGACAAAAAGGCTGAACGGAACTTCTCTTGAAAGTCTGACCATGTGTTGGTATTTAAACGCCTCACATCCCACCAGTCTCTCGCTGTTCCATGAAGGACATTTCTCAGAGTTGCCATTAATTCCTCCTCAGTAAGTGGGTTTAAAGCCAAGAAATCCTCACATTTTTCAAGGTAGAGCAGGGGATCTGGCTCATCCTCTATTTTTCCAAATGTAGGAAACTGCAGTTTCACTGGGCATTTTCCTACCAACCGGCCCCTGGACTCAGTCAGGACAGGAGAATCCTGAGGTGAGTGAAACACAACTGCTTTTTCTGCCAAAGCAGTTGATTGTAGTCGCTGTCTTTGAGTCTCCTCCACAGCATCACTTTTTGGGGCCATTTGTACTGGTGCAGAGGCAAGAGCTGATATATTTAATGTTTGTTTCATTGTAGCCATGTCCTGAGACACTGAATTGATACTTTGGGACAGTCTCCAGACATCATCCTGCAGGATATCGACGGAGTGTACGACTGGTGTAAGGACCTCTTTGATGTCCTTTAATATCTCTGTATGATGGTGTGCAAGTTTCCAGTCGAGATTTAATGCCACCTGGTTCCTAAAGAATGTTGATTGTTTTTCCATTGATTCCAGTAGATGTTTATAGCGCTGTTCATATGTTGCTGTGACCTCTTTCAATAAATTTTTCATTGTGTTTTCAAGCTCCTCCTTGTGATTCTTTTGTGTTTCCATAAGCTTTTCAAAGTTCTCCCCCAAAGATTTTTTTATTGATTCCTCTGAATTTGCTGATTCAGTGATGTCTGTGGTCCACACGGATGAGTAGTCAATTTGATTTACTCCCTCATCCACAGAAAACTCCACTTGTGGAATGAGAGGCTCTGACAAGTTTGGATCCATAGTTAATTCCATGTCCAACAGAGACAATGTTGTTCTTTTACCATCAGCTGTCTGTGTTTGACTGTTACTGGGCTCCGCTTCAGCCATTTGATTTTGGAGAAGGTGGTTGAGATCCATTTTGTTTTTGTTGTTTACCTCCAGGGATTAGAGGGAAAAGTAATCTGGGGTGCCACTTTTGTAACGGGTTAGTCTGGGGTGCCAGTCAGAGTCACGTCTGACAATTAAATAAAGTAAACCTTGTGTATACCCGCACAAACCAAATAAGACATGAAAAACACAAAACCAGATATTATCCTGAATATATTCAACCAGAAAGAGAAAACAAACCAAGCACAGTAGATTTTTCAAATTATATTCAATGCGATAAGCAAGTTGGAACCAATCACAAAACAAACAAAATAACAGCGGTGTGAGCACGCTAGTAAACACAGTTCAGTTCGATAGTTCAGTTCAGTTCAGAACGCAAAATCCATTTCGGGTTTTCAACATAAATCTCCCACACAGTTCAGTCCAGTATAAACCAAATAAAAATCAACCTGGAAATTTGAACCCAGTCCGGGTTTTACCGCGGACTTTGGTTTGCCCGAACCCGGAAATAATACTCGGCGTCTTTACGCCGATCAGAAACATTCATTCATTAATCTGCACACACACCCAAGATTCACTCACGGAACCGTAGTCGGTTAAGGTCAGTCGGTCAGTCATCCAGTGGTCTCTTCATCCACCTGTTGGACTCCGGTCCCGACAGCGACGAGGCGCTCCTGATATTCCACACAGAAAACACTGCTCCGGGTAAAATCCCTCTTCGGCGGAAGCCCCTTTGATCGACGCACAGACCTGCAGTACAACGCATGAGACGCGGACTTACACGACGCTACAACGCACACGTATGCCGGTCTCTTCCTCCTTCACTCTCCCCTCTGGCCTCTCTGGACATGCTCCCTTATCCTCTTCCTGGATCAGCGTTTGAACGGAGCGGCATTGGTGAGTGGGAGTGGTGCTGCCAGGCCCGTGGGTGTGGAAACTGACTCGTGATGACTGCACAGGATGGTGGGGGCTGTGTGATGAGTGTCATTGAAACAGGGGCGCTACAAACTGAAGCTTAAATTGTGAGATAAAAATGTCAAGTTATGAGTTATGGAATCATGATTTTTCATTAAATTTCCAAACTTAAGAGATCAGAAGTCAAAATTATGAGAAATTCAGTCATGATTATGAGACAGATAAAAACTTGAACTGTCATTTTAACCATTTGAATGTCAGGTTGATTTTTAGAGAAAGTTACATGTTCCCTTTGTTCAGTTAAATTATCATTAATGTTGTATAGTGATTATTTTGTAGTTCGTGGTGTGGCCCTTGATTGTGTGTATAGCATTCAAGCGGCCCTCTGTGCTACCAAGTTTTCATATTTCCACTGAACATATCTACAGATAAATATTAATGTGCTGATAAAGTCTCTCTGATAAATTTGCTGCTGTTCAGTTGTGTTCCAGATTCTAAACATTTGTTTTGTTTCTGTCTATAGATCCGTGGTCCAGCTGTACCTGAAGTTCCCCAGATTTCCACAGAGTTACCAGTGGGATGGATCCAGGCTGAGTTCGACTGCCCCCCTCCCTATCAAGCAGGTGAGTGCTCCACCATGGTCCACGAGTCCATGGGAGTGCCCTGCTTTCCGGTGTGTAGGATGGAAGAGTACCAGGACCCGGCACCCTGCCTCTGCTGCTCTCCCTCTTTTCCTTTCAGCCCTGCACCTGTCTACTTCTCCTCCCCTGAGTCCTCTCTCAATCCCCTTAATAAGTATGTATTGTGATGTCCTCTGATGTGTTACGTTGTGTTTTATGTTGTTGTGTTAAGTGTGACTTATGTACTTTGTCTTTATCAAAGAAAAAAAAAGATATGTTAAATGTTGCATGTGTTTATGTTCGGTAATGTGTTCTTATGTCCTTAGTCTTTCTATTTGTAAATATATATATATACATATATACATATATATATATATATATATATATATATATATATATATATATATATATATATATATATATATATATATATATATATATATATATATATATATATATATATATATGTATTTATGTATGGATATATATATATATATGTATATATATATATATATATATACATACATATATAGATATATATATATACGTATATATATATATATATATATATATATATATATATATTACGTGTGTTTTTAGAATTTGACATATTGTTACATCTTTTGTCTTTATGTTTAACAAAAAAAAATAGAAAAAAATATTTTAAACGTTAATTGTGTTTTTGTTAGGTGATGTGTTATTATGCCCTTTGTCTTTAAATTCATATATATATATATATATATGTATGTATATATATATATATATATATATGTGTGTGTATATATATATATATATATTTATATATATATGTATATATATATATATATGTATATATGTATATATATATATATATATAGATATATATATATATATATATATATATATATATATATATATATATATATATATATACATACTTTTATATATATATATATATATATATAGATACATATATATATAGTACATGTTGCATGTTATGTTTTTGTTAGGTGATTTTTTATTATGTCTTTATGTCTCAAAAAAACAAACAAATGTATATGTTACATGTTGGATGTTATTTTGTGCTGTGATGTCTTGTGCTGTGCTTGTGTGAATGATGTAAAATAATTTTTCAGAGTGGTGAGCATGGTGTGTGAATTATTTGTGGATGATGTGGCAATGTTGGATGATGTTGAGTATGTTTTTGTTTGAAAGGTGTGAGAATGTTGTGTGAATGTTGTGTAAATGTTTTGTGAATGTTGTGTGGATGTTGTGTAAATGTTGTTTGAATGGTGTGTTAATGCTGTGTAATGTTTTGTTAATGGTGTGTTAATGTTTTGTTAATGGTTTGTATATGTTGTGTGAATGGTGTGTGAATGTTATGTGAATGTTGTGTAACGTTTTGTTAATGGTGTGTGAATGTTGTGTAACGTTTTGTTAATGGTGTGTGAATGTTGTGTAATGTTTTGTTAATGGTGTGTGAATGTTTTGTGAATGTTGAGTGAATGTTGTGTGTGTGTGTGCATGCACACAGGGTGTGTGGACAGTCTGTTGCTCTTCTGTAGTCTAAAGGGCTTTGGTAGTCAGTACTGCTGACTCCTCTTCCTCCTCTACAGAAGAGAATCAGGACAACCAGGAGAACCAGGAGAACGTGATCCAGGTCTTCTCCTTTGTCCACAGACTCTCCTCCACCAAGACCCCTGCAGTGCCTCCTCGTGGCCACACATGGAAACTGGGTCTCTCAGTCCCAGGCTAAACTGCAGGGGATCTCGGAGCAGCGGTGGTCCCCAGAGATAAGAGTATTCAGGGCTGCTTAATAGTGGCCCCAGAACCTATCAACCACCGCCCCAGCTATGGGAAAATAGCCCCAGTGCATTGTGGGAATTCTTCTGCCCTGTGAGAAAAACCCCAACAACAACACTGTGGATGCTCAAAGGAAGGACATGAGTTAACATGGGGTGAGTCTCACAAGGATTACCTTTTGTGTTTCAAACCTTGTTATTTTTTACTTTATTTCTTTTTAATAGTTTTGACATTAATGGCTCAAGCCTCTATAATGTTTTCCATTTCTTGTCCTTATTTTTTATTAGTTTATGTGCAATGTGCCAGCAAAATAAAAAAAAGCTGTTTTGTTAAACCAGTCCACATTTTGAAATAATTTTCATCACTGGTAATGAGACTTGTCACAAAAAATCATGTCAGAGAATCCTGCTAATTCATCCTGAGTCCATTCTCCTCTCCATCAGTGAACAAGTTGATCTTTAGCCTCTGCCAACAACCTCCAGCCAGCCACCTCAACATCCAACCAAGAAGATTGTCCATTAGTCTTACCAGAAGAACAGGACTTTTTCCCATGAGGAGACGAGTGAGCTGAGGTATAGGATGAGTGGCTGTCAGTGGAGGGTTTGACATGGCAAATTTGGAGGCCCAGGGTTCACTGCTGGTGAGTGGAAGAGTTTGAAGGCTGAGGTGTTAGGATCAGTAACCATATGTAGATAGTGAATGTAGGAGAATGCATGAATGTGTGTCAGCTTAACTTGTTCAAAGTCAGCTGGTGTGTTTTCTTCTTTGGGATGAGTGATGTTGATTCAACAGGACCTTTGTGTGAAATCAGCAGCACAAGATAACTTGTGGTATGTGACATGGTTTTTCATATCTTGATTTCATGTGTGTGATTCTTCACAACATCACATGCAATGTCATCTTTTGTTTTTTTGTCAATGTCAGAGAATCCTGATACTTCATCCTTAGTCCCTTTTGGTCTCCATCAGTGAACAGGTTGATCTGCAGCCTCTGCCAGCAACCTCCAGCCAGCCACCTCAACATCCAACCAAGAAGATTGTCCAAATTATTGGACCAGAAGAACAGGACTTTTTCCCATGAGGAGACGAGTGAGCTGAGGTATAGGATGAGTGGCTGTCAGTGGAGGGTTTGACATGGCAAATTTTGGAGGCCCAGGGTTCACTGCTGGTGAGTGGAAGAGTTTGTAGGCTGAGGTGTTAGGATCAGTTACGATTTGTAGATGGTGAATGTAGGAGAATGCATGGATGTGTGTCAGCTTAACTTGTTCAAAGTCAGCTGGTGTGTTTTCTTCTTTGGGAAGAGTGTTGTTGATTCAACAAGACCTTTGTGTGAAATCAGCAGCACATGGCAACTTGTGGTAAGTGACATGGTCTTTTATATCTTGATTTCATGTGTGTGATTCTTCACAACATCACATGCAATGTCAACTTTTTTTTTTTTTGTCAATGTCAGAGAATCCTGATACTTCATCCTTAGTCCCTTCTGGTCTCCATCAGTGAACAAGTTGATCTGCAGCCTCTGCCAGCAACCTCCAGCCAGCCACCTCAACATCCAACCAAGAAGATTGTCCATTAGTCTCGCCAGAAGAAGAGGACTTTTTCCCATGGGGAGACGAGTGAGCTGAGGTATAGGATGAGTGGCTGTCAGTGGAGGGTTTGGCATTGCAAATTTTGGAGGCCCAGGGTTCACTGCTGGTGAGTGGAAGAGATTGAAGGCTGAGGTGTTAGTATCAGGAACCATATGTAGATAGTGAATGTAGGAGAATGCATGAATGTTTGTCAGCTGAACTTGTTCAAAGTCAGCTGGTGTGTTTTCTTCTTTGGGGTTCATGTTGTTGATTCAACAGGACTTTTGTTTGAAATCAGCAACACAAGTCAGCTTATGGTAAGTGACATGGTCTTTTATATCTTGATTTCATGTGTGTGAATCTTCCAGCATCACATGCAATGTCAACTTCTGTTTTTCTGTCAATGTCAGAGATTCCTGATACTTCATCCTTAGTCCCTTCTGGTCTCCATCAGTGAACAAGTTGATCTGTAGCCTCTGCCAGCAACCTCTAGCCAGCCACCTCAACATCCAACCAAGAAGATTGTCCATTAGTCTTGCCCGAAGAAGAGGACTTTTTCCCATGAGGAGACGAGTGAGCTGAGGTATAGGATGAGTGGCTGTCAGTGGAGGGTTTGGCATGGCAAATTTTGGAGGCCCAGGGTTCACTGCTGGTGAGTGGAAGAGATTGAAGGCTGAGGTGTTAGTATCAGGAACCATATGTAGATAGTGAATGTAGGAGAATGCATGAATGTGTGTCAGCTGAACTTGTTCAAAGTCAGCTGGTGTGTTTTCTTCTTTGGGATGAGTGATGTTGATTCAACAGGACCTTTGTGTGAAATCAGCAGCACAAGATAACTTGTGGTATGTGACATGGTTTTTCATATCTTGATTTCATGTGTGTGATTCTTCACAACATCACATGCAATGTCAACTTTTGTTTTTTTGTCAATGTCAGAGAATCCTGATACTTCATCCTTAGTCCCTTCTGGTCTCCATCAGCGATCAAGTTGATCTGCAGCCTCTGCCAGCAACCTCAACATCCAACCAAGAATAGAATTGGGCATCGATCATCGATTATCGATTGGAATTGGGAGTATCTTTCCGATTCTCCCGGAAAAGTCCAAATGTTTTAATTTCGATTCCTAGTTTCGATTCCCAGTCTGCTGACCCGAAGGAGGAACCGCCGAAAACCAATGAAGAAGAATCCGCCGGAAGTATTTAGGTTAGCGCAACCATGGACAATACACCCATCATGAGTTTTTCAAAAATAAAGCTCTATTGTGAAAAGTGAACTCCTTTAAAAAGAAAATTTAAAATATTTTTTTTCAGTTCAGAATTGTATATAAAAACAGCCCTATGAGAAATTCATAGTATAGTTCATAGAAAGTGGTAAGTTCATAGCATTAACCCCTTCAAGCCCAAGACCATAGATCATAGCCAGAAAATTCTAATTTTTTGGAGCTGAAATGTTTGTTTCACTTTCTGCTAAAATAGATAAAAATAAAAATGTCCATAAAATTCAACATATAGATTTTTCATATCTCATCTGATACATTAGGTTTTTTGGGCAACTTATAATCCATTTGAGGACATTTTTATCATTTATCTGATTGTATTCAGATGTTTTTTTTTTTGTAATTTGTTGATCGTATTGAGTAGAAAGAGGTATTATAAAAGTATGTAACAAATATGATACAATTGGCTTTATAGGGTTAAAATTCATGAAGAAGTACAGACTTTTTTATCCAGAAAGACCTCTGCTTAGCTAGCTCATTTAAAACATCAAAACTTTTTTGACCCTGCCTCTTCAAAGAATTGGAATCGAGAATCCTTAGCAACTGGAATCGCAACTTGGAATCGGAACCGGAATCATTCAAATTCAAACAATGCTCACCCAAGAAGATTGTCCAAATCGTTGGACCAGAAGAAGAGGACTTTTTCCCAGGAGGAGACGAGTGAGCTGAGGTATAGGATGAGTGGCTGTCAGTGGAGGGTTTGACATGGCAAATTTTGGAGGCCCAGGGTTCACTGCTGGTGAGTGTAAGAGTTTGAAGGCTGAGGTGTTAGAATCAGTTACAATTTGTAGATAGTGAATGTAGGAGAATGCATGAATGTTTTTCAGCTAAACTTGTTCAAAGACAGCTGGTGTGTTTTCTTCTTTGGGGTTCATGTTGTTGATTCAACAGGACCTTTGTGTGAAATCAACAGCATAAGACAGCTTGTGGTAAGTGACATGGTTTTTTATATCTTGATTTCATGTGTGTGATTCTTCACAACATCACATGCAATGTCAACTTTTGTGTTTTTGTCAATGTCAGAGAATCCTGATACTTCATCCTTAGTCCCTTCTGGTCTCCATCAGTGAACAAGTTGATCTGCAGCCTCTGCCAGCAACCTCCAGCCAGCCACCTCAACATCCAACCAAGAAGATTGTCAAAATTGTTGGACCAGAAGAAGAGGACTTTTTCCCATGAGGAGACGAGTGAGCTGAGGTATAGGATGAGTGGCTGTCAGTGGAGGGTTTGACATGGCAAATTTTGGAGGCCCAGGGTTCACTGCTGGTGAGTGGAAGAGTTTGAAGGCTGAGGTGTTAGGATCAGTTAAAATGTGTAGATAGTGAATGTAGGAGAATGCATGAATGTTTGTCAGCTGAAGTGGTTCAAAGTCAGCTGGTGTGTTTTCTTCTTTGGGAAGAGTGTTGTTGATTCAACAAGACCTTTGTGTGAAATCAGCAACACAAGTCAGCTTGTGGTAGGTGACATGTTTTTTTATATCTTGATTTCATGTGTGTGATTCTTCACAACATGAAATGCAATGTCAACTTTTGTTTTTTTGTCAATGTCAGAGAATCCTGATACTTCATCCTTAGTCCCTTCTGGTCTCCATCAGTGAACAAGTTGATCTGCAGCCTCTGCCAGCAACCTCCAGCCAGCCACCTCAACATCCAACCAAGAAGATTGTCCAAATCATTGGACCAGAAGAAGAGGACTTTCTCCCAGGAGGAGACGAGTGAGCTGAGGTATAGGATGAGTGGCTGTCAGTGGAGGGTTTGACATGGCAAATTTTGGAGGCCCAGGGTTCACTGCTGGTGAGTGGAAGAGTTTGAAGGCTGAGGTGTTAGGATCAGTAACCATTTGTAGATTGTGAATGTATGAAAGTTTGTCAGCTGAACTGGTTCAAAGTCAGCTGGTGTGTTTTCTTCTTTGGGGTTCATGTTGTTGATTCAACAGGATCTTTGTTTGAAATCAGCAACACAAGTCAACTTGTGGTAGGTGACATGGTCTTTTATATCTTGATTTCATGTGTGTGATTCTTCACAACATCAAATGCAATGTCAACTTTTGTCTTTTTGTCAATGTCAGAGAATCCTGATACTTCATCCTTAGTCCCTTCTGGTCTCCATCAGTGAACAAGTTGATCTGCAGCCTCTGCCAGTAACCTCCAGCCAGCCACCTCAACATCCAACCAAGAAGATTGTCCAAATCATTGGACCAGGAGACGAGGACTTTCTCCCAGGAGGAGACGAGTGAGCTGAGGTATAGGATGAGTGGCTGTCTGTGGAGGGTTTGACATGGCATATTTTGGAGGCCCAGGGTTCACTGCTGGTGAGTAGAAGAGTTTGACGGCTGAGGTGTTACGATCAGTTACAATATGTAGATAGTGAATGTAGGAGAATGCATGAATGTTTGTCAGCTGAACTTGTTCAAAGTCAGCTAGTGTGTTTTCTTTTTTGGGAATAGTGTTGTTTATTCAACAGGACCTTTGTGTGAAATCACCAGCACAAGACAACTTGTGGTAAGTGACATGGTTTTTTATATCTTGATTTCATGTGTGTGATTCTTCACAACATCACATGCAATGTCAACTTTTGTTTTTTTGTCAATGTCAGAGATTCCTGATACTTCATCCTTAGTCCCTTCTGGTCTCCATCAGTGAACAAATTTATCTGCAGCCTCTGCCAGCAACCTCCAGCCAGCCACCTCAACATCCAACCAAGAAGATTGTCCAAATCGTTGGACCAGAAGTAGAGGACTTTTTCCCATGGGGAGACGAGTCAGCTGAGGTATAGGATGAGTGGCTGTCAGTGGAGGGTTTGACATGGCAAATTTTGGAGGCCCAGGGTTCACTGCTGTTGAGTGGAAGAGTTTGAAGGCTGAGGTGTTAGGATCAGTTACAATTTATAGATAGTGAATGTAGGAGAATGCATGAATGTTTGTCAGCTGAACTTGTTCAAAGTCAGCTGGTGTGTTTTCTTCTTTGGGAAGAGTGTTGTTGATTCAGCAGGACCTTTGTGTGAAATCAGTCAGACAAGTCAGCTTATGGTAAGTGACATGGTTTTTTATATCTTGATTTCATGTGTGTGATTCTTCACAACATGAAATGCAATGTCAACTTTTGTTTTTTTGTCAATGCCAGAGAATCCTGATACTTCATCCTTAGTCCCTTCTGGTCTCCATCAGTGAACAAGTTGATCTGCAGCCTCTGCCAGCAACCTCCAGCCAGCCACCTCAACATCCAACCCAGAAGATTGTCCAAATCATTGGACCAGAAGTAGAGGACTTTTTCCCATGGGGAGACATGTGAGCTGAGGTATAGGATGAGTGGCTGTCAGTGGAGGGTTTGACATGGCAAATTTTGGAGGCCCAGGGTTCACTGCTGGTGAGTGGAAGAGTTTGAAGGCTGAGGTGTTCGGATCAATAACCATTTGTAGATAGTGAATATATGAATGTTTGTCAGCTGAACCTCCTCAAAGTCAGCTGGTGTGTTTTCTTCTTTGGGGTTAGTGTTGTTGATTCAACAGGACCTTTGTGTGAAATCAGCAGCACAAGTCAGCTTATGGTAACTGACATGGTCTTTCATATCTTGATTTCATGTGTGTGATTCTTCACAACATCACATGCAATGTCAACTTTTGTTTTTTTGTCAATGTCAGAGAATCCTGATACTTCATCCTTAGTCCCTTCTGGTCTCCATCAGTGAACAAGTTGATCTGCAGCCTCTGCCAGCAACCTCCAGCCAGCCATCTCAACATCCAACCCAGAAGATTGTCAATTAGTCGGGCCAGAAGAAGAGGACTTTCTCCCATGGGGAGACGAGTGAGCTGAGGTGTAGGATGAGTGGCTGTCAGTGGAGGGTTTGACATGGCAAATTTTGGAGGCCCAGGGTTCACTGCTGGTGAGTGGAAGAGTTTGAAGGCTGAGGTGTTCGGATCAGTTACAATTTGTAGATAGTGAATGTAGGAGAATGCATGAATGTTTGTCAGCTGAACTTGGTCAAAGTCGACTGGTGTGTTTTCTTCTTTGGGAAGAGTGTTGTTGATTCAGCAGGACCTTTGTGTGAAATCAGTCAGACAAGTCAGCTTATGGTAAGTGACATGGTTTTTTATATCTTGATTTCATGTGTGTGATTCTTCACAACATCACATGCAATGTCAACTTTTGTCTTTTTGTCAATGTCAGAGATTCCTGATACTTCACCCTTAGTCCCTTCTGGTCTCCATCAGTGAACAAGTTGACCTGCAGCCTCTGCCAGTAACCTCCAGCCAGCCATCTCAACATCCAACCAGGAAGATTGTCCATTAGTCGTGCCTGAAGAAGAGGACTTTCTCCCATGAGGAGACGAGTGAGCTGAGGTATAGGATGAGTGGCTGTCAGTGGAGGGTTTGACATGGCAAATTTTGGAGGCCCAGGGTTCACTGCTGGTGAGTGGAAGAGTTTGAAGGCTGAGGTGTTAGGATCAATAACCATTTGTAGATAGTGAATGTAGGAGAATGCATGAATGTTTGTCAGCTGAACTTGTTCAAAGTCAGCTGGTGTGTTTTCTTCTTTGTAAAGAGTGTTGTTGATTCAACAGGACCTTTGTGTGAAATCAGCAACACAAGTCAAGTAGTGGTAGGTGACATGTTTTTTTATATCTTGATTTCATGTGTGTGATTCTTCACAACGTCCCATGCAATGTCAACTTTTGTTTTTTTGTCAATGTCAGAGAATGCTGATACTTCATCCTTCGTCCCTTCTGGTCTCCATCAGTGAACAAGTTGATCTGCTGCCTCTGCCAGCAACCTCCAGCCAGCCACCTCAACATCCAACCAAGAAGATTGTCCATCAGTTGGGCCAGAAAAAGAGGACTTTTTCCTGTGAGGAGACGAGTGAGCTGAGGTATAGGATGAGTGGCTGTCAGTGGAGGGTTTGACATGGCAAATTTTGGAGGCCCAGGGTTCACTGCTGGTGAGTGGAAGAGTTTGAAGGCTGAGGTGTTAGGATCAGTTACGATTTGTAGATGGTGAATGGAGGAGAATGCATGAATGTGTGTCAGCTTAACTTGTTCAAAGTCAGCTGGTGTGTTTTCTTCTTTGGGAAGAGTGTTGTTGATTCAACAAGACCTTTGTGTGAAATCAGCAGCACATGATAACTTGTGGTAAGTGACATGGTCTTTTATATCTTGATTTCATGTGTGTGATTCTTCACAACATCACATGCAATGTCAACTTTTGTTTTTTTTTCAATTTCAGAGAGTCCTGATACTTCATCCTTAGTCCCTTCTGGTCTCCATCAGTGAACAAGTTGATCTGCAGCCTCCTCCAGCAACCTCCAGCCAGCCACCTCAACATCCAACCAAGAAGATTGTCCAAATCATTGGACCAGGAGAAGAGGACTTTCTCCCAGGAGGAGACGAGTGAGCTGAGGTATAGGATGAGTGGCAGTCAGTGGAGGGTTTGACATGGCAAATTTTGGAGGCCCAGGGTTCACTGCTGGTGAGTGGAAGAGTTTGAAGGCTGAGGTGTTAGGATCAATAACCTTTTTTAAATAGTGAATGTATGAATGTTTGTCAGCTGAACTTGTTCAAAGTCGGCTGGTGTGTTTTGTTCTTTGAGGTTCATGTTGTTGATTCAACTGGACTTTTGTGTGAAATCAGCAACACAAGTCAGCTTATGGTAAGTGACATGGTCTTTTATATCTTGATTTCTTTTTTTGTTTTTTTTTTAACTCACTTTTTATTAGATTTTCTTTTTATAACAGTTACAGTATCCGGGCATAACAAAATCCATCTCATTTGTCAATCCTCCTTACATCAATGTCCTTAATGTCCAGTGACATTGGTGGTGTCCTCTTCAGTCTTCCTGAAAACAGTCCATTTTTCCCACTTTTCCACAAATTGTGATTCCTGTAATCTTAATTTATGTGTGAGTTTCTCCATTACATATATTTCCTCAACAGTGCACACCCACTGCTCCTTAGTTGGTGGTTCCACTTTTTACCACAATCTGGTGATCACCTTTTTAGTTGCTGATAATAGTATTTTAACAAGATACTCATACTTTTTTTGTATTATATCATGTGAGAAGTTCCCCAAATACAAAATCTTACATGTTTTGGGTATCTGATATCCCAATATTTTTTGCAAATTTTGCCATATTTCTTCCCAATACCCTTTTAGTTTTGGGCATGACCAGAATATATGTGTGTGATCTGCATCAATATGTTGACATGATCTCCAGCACAGCTGTTTAGTAGATACCAATTTACTCCTAATCTTTGGAGTTATAAAAAATCTAACAATATTTTTCCAGTTAAACTCTCTCCAAATTCTGGAGCTAGTGGCTGTGCACTGCGATTTACACATAATAAACCATTCCTCTTCTGTTATTTGTTCTTTCATCTCTTTTTTCCCCTCTTTAATGTACAGTGAAGAAGAGTCCCTGGATGACATTAAACTTTTATGTATTAGTGAAATTACTCTGCTCTTTTTCTTCTCATAGGCTCTCTGAAAACCCCAACAATTACATTATCAGCGTTGGTTTTTATTTCCTTCTCAAAATAATCCTTAAGTTGTAGATAGCGATATCGTTCATTTTCATCTAGTCCAAATTTGTCCCTTAACTTCTCAAAACTCTGCAGCTTAACCTGTTCCACTATTGTGCATATTGCTGTTATTCCCTTGTTTACCCATTGCTTAAAACCTTTATCAATTGTCCCTGGTATAAACCTAGAATCAAACGCAAACCAACTCAACATCCCTATCTCTTTCTCCAAATTATACCTTTCAACTACTGTATTCCATATTTCAACTGTGGTTCTGGTTATTATATCCAGTTGACCACCTACTTTTTTTTGTAGTCCTTTGTATGCTATTAAGTTTCGTACCTCCATATCTGTCGTACTAAGTTCTATAGTTTTCCACCTCGCAGCAAATTCATCATTACACCAGTATATCAGGGGTTTAATTTGTGCTGCATAGAAATATTCTTTAAGACTAGGCAGAGCCAGACCGCCCTTCTCTTTAGGGAGCTGAAGGGTTATGAACCGGATCCTAGGTTTCTTTCCTCCCCATATAAATCTTGATATCCATTTATCCCATTCTATGAACTGTTTATGTGGAATTATCACAGGCAAAGATTGGAACAAATATAGAATTCTCGGTAGAACATTCATTTTAATTATCTCTATTCTTGAACTGAAGTCCAAACAAATAGCTGACCATCTCTCCAGGTCCCTCCTAATTTCTTGGTTTATTTTAGTGTAATTTGAATCATACAACTTATCTATTCCTTTTGTGATGTTGATACCCAAGTATTTGATTGATTTAGCATTCCATTTAAGCTTGTATCTATCTTTAATCTCTTGCGATGGGGAGTAATTTATTGCCAAAATCTGTGTTTTTGTCACATTGATTCTATATCCTGAATATTCTCCATAATATTCTAACAATCCCATTGTTTTGAGGAAGCTTTCATTGGGACACTTTAAAAAGAATAATATGTCATCAGCAAATAATCCTATCTTATGTTCCTCTCCTCCTATCTTCACCCCTTTCACTCCTTCCTCTTGTCTAATCATTTGTTATATCTTGATTTCATGTGTGTGATTCTTCACAACATCACATGCAATGTCAACTTTTGTTTTTTTGTCAAGGTCATAGAATCCTGATACTTCATCCTTAGTCCCTTCTGGTCTCCATCAGTGAACAAGTTGATCTGCAGCCTCTGCCAGCAACCTCCAGCCAGCCACCTCAACATCCAACCAAGAAGATTGTCCAAATCGTTGGACGAGAAGAAGAGGACTTTTTCCCATGAGGAGACGAGTGAGCTGAGGTATAGGATGAGTGGCTGTCAGTGGAGGGTTTGACATGGCAAATTTTGGAGGCCCAGGATTCACTGCTGGTGAGTGGAAGAGTTTGAAGGCTGAGGTGATAGGATCAGTTAGGATTTGTAGATGGTGAATGGAGGAGAATGCATGAATGTGTGTCAGCTTAACTTGTTCAAAGTCAGCTGGTGTGTTTTCTTCTTTGGGAAGAGTGTTGTTGATTCAACAGGACCTTTGTGTGAAATCAGCAGCACATGACAACTTATGGTTAATGACATGGTTTTTTATATCTTGATTTCATGTGTGTGATTCTTCACAACATCACATGCAATGTCAACTTTTGTTTTTTTGTCAATGTCAGAGAATCCTGATACTTCATCCTTAGTCCCTTCTGGTCTCCATCAGTGAACAAGTTGATCTGCAGCCTCTGCCAGCAACCTCCAGCCAGCCACCTCAACATCCAACCAAGAAGATTGTCCAAATCATTGGACCAGGAGAAGAGGACTTTCTCCCAGGAGGAGACGAGTGAGCTGAGGTATAGAATGAGTGGCTGTCAGTGGAGGGTTTGACATGGCAAATTTTGGAGGCCCAGGGTTCACTGCTGGTGAGTGGAAGAGTTTGAGGGCTGAGGTGTTAGGATCAGGAACCATTTGTAAATAGTGAATGTATGAATGTTTGTCAGCTGAACTTGTTCAAAGTCAGCTGGTGTGTTTTCTTGTTTGGGAAGAGTGTTGTTGATTCAACAGGATCTTTGTTTGAAAACAGCAACACAAGTCAGGTTGTGGTAGGTGACATAGTTTGTTATATCTTGATTTCATGTGTGTGATTCTTCACAACATCACATGCAATGTCAACTTTTGTTTTTTTGTCAATGTCAGAGAATCCTGATACTTCATCCTTAGTCCCTTCTGGTCTCCATCAGTGAACAAGTTGATCTGCAGCCTCTGCCAGCAACCTCCAGCCAGCCACCTCAACATCCAACCAAGAAGATTGTCCAAATCATTGGACCAGAAGTAGAGGACTTTTTCCCATGAGGAGACGTGTGAGCTGAGGTATAGGATGAGTGGCTGTCCGTGGAGGGTTTGACATGGCAAATTTTGGAGGCCCAGGGTTCACTGCTGGTGAGTGGAAGAGTTTTAAGACTGAGGTGTTAGGATCAGGAACCATTTGTAGATAGTGAATGTAGGATAATGCATGAATTTTTTTCAGCTGAACTTGTTCAAAGTCAGCTGGTGTGTTTTCTTGTTTGGGAAGAGTGTTGTTGATTCAACAGGACCTTTGTGTGAAATCAGCAGCACATGACAACTTATGGTTAATGACATGGTTTTTTATATCTTGATTTCATGTGTGTGATTCTTCACAACATCACATGCAATGTCAACTTTTGTTTTTTTGTCAATGTCAGAGAATCCTGATACTTCATCCTTAGTCCCTTCTGGTCTCCATCAGTGAACAAGTTGATCTGCAGCCTCTGCCAGCAACCTCCAGCCAGCCACCTCAACATCCAACCAAGAAGATTGTCCAAATCATTGGACCAGGAGAAGAGGACTTTCTCCCAGGAGGAGACGAGTGAGCTGAGGTATAGGATGAGTGGCTGTCAGTGGAGGGTTTGACATGGCAAATTTTGGAGGCCCAGGGTTCACTGCTGGTGAGTGGAAGAGTTTGAAGGCTGAGGTGTTAGGATCAATAACCATTTGTAGATAGTGAATGTATGAATGTTTGTCAGCTGAACTTGTTCAAAGTCAGCTGGTGTGTTTTCTTCTTTGGGAAGAGTGTTGTTGATTCAACAGGATCTTTGTTTGAAATCAGCAACACAAGTCAAGTTGTGGTAGGTGACATAGTTTGTTATATCTTGATTTCATGTGTGTGATTCTTCACAACATCACATGCAATGTCAACTTTTGTTTTTTTGTCAATGTCAGAGAATCCTGATACTTCATCCTTAGTCCCTTCTGGTCTCCATCAGTGAACAAGTTGATCTGCAGCCTCTGCCAGCAACCTCCAGCCAGCCACCTCAACATCCAACCAAGAAGATTGTCCAAATCATTGGACCAGAAGTAGAGGACTTTTTCCCATGAGGAGACGTGTGAGCTGAGGTATAGGATGAGTGGCTGTCCGTGGAGGGTTTGACATGGCAAATTTTGGAGGCCCAGGGTTCACTGCTGGTGAGTGGAAGAGTTTTAAGACTGAGGTGTTAGGATCAATAACCATTTGTAGATAGTGAATGTAGGATAATGCATGAATTTTTTTCAGCTGAACTTGTTCAAAGTCAGCTAGTGTGTTTTCTTCTTTGGGAAGAGTGTTGTTGATTCAACAAGACCCTTGTGTGAAATTAGCAGCACAAGTCAGCTTGTGGTAATTGACATGGTCTTTTATATCTTGATTTCATGTGTGTGATTCTTCACAACATCACATGCAATGCCAACTTTTGTTTTTTTGTCAATGTCAGAGAATCCTGATACTTCATCCTTAGTCCCTTCTGGTCTCCATCAGTGAACAAGTTGATCTGCAGCCTCTGCCAGCAACCTCCAGCCAGCCACTCAATATCCAACAAAGAAGATTGTCCAAATCATTGGACCAGAAGAAGAGGACTTTTCCCCATGGGGAGACGAGTGAGCTGAGGTATAGGATGAGTGGCTGTCAGTGGAGGGTTTGACATGGCAAATTTTGGAGGCCCAGGGTTCACTGCTGGTGAGTGGAAGAGTTTGAAGGCTGAGGTGTTAGGATCAATAACCATTTGTAGATAGTGAATGTAGGAGAATGCATGGATGTTTGTCAGCTGAACTTGTTCAAAGTCAGCTGGTGTGTTTTCTTCTTTGGGGTTCATGTTGTTGATTCAACAGGACCTTTGTGTGAAATCAGCAGCACAAGACAACTTGTGGTAAGTGACATGGTCTTTTATATCTTGATTTCATGTGTGTGATTCTTCACAAAGTCACATGCAATGTCAACTTTTGTTTTTTTGTCAATGTCAGAGAATCCTGATACTTCATCCTTAGTCCCTTCTGGTCTCGATCAGTGAACAAGTTGATCTGCAGCCTCTGCCAGCAACCTCCAGCCAGCCACCTCAACATCCAACCAAGAAGATTGTCCAAATCATTGGACCAGAAGTAGAGGAGTTTTTCCCATGGGGAGACGTGTGAGCTGAGGTATAGGATGACTGGCTGTCAGTGGAGGGTTTGACATGGCAAATTTTGGAGGCCCAGGGTTCACTGCTGGTGAGTGGAAGAGTTTGAAGGCTGAGGTAACCATTTGTAGATAGTGAATGTAGGAAAATGCATGAATGTTTGTCAGCTGAACTTGTTCAAAGTCAGCTGGTGTGTTTTCTTCTTTGGGAAGAGTATTGTTGATTCAACAGGATCTTTGTTTGAAATCAGCAACACAAGTCAAGTTGTGGTCGGTGACATGGTTTTTTATATCTTGATTTCATGTGTGTGATTCTTCACAACATCACATGCAATGTCAACTTTTGTTTTTTTGTCAATGTCAGAGAATCCTGATACTTCATCCTTAGTCCCTTCTGGTCTCCATCAGTGAACAAGTTGATCTGCAGCCTCTGCCAGCAACCTCCAGCCAGCCACCTCAACATCCAACCAAGAAGATTGTCCAAATCATTGGACCAGAAGAAGAGGACTTTTTCCTGTGAGGAGACGTGTGAGCTGAGGTATAGGATGACTGGCTGTCAGTGGAGGGTTTGACATGGCAAATTTTGGAGACCCAGGGTTCACTGCTGGTGAGTGGAAGAGTTTGAAGGCTGAGGTGTTAGGATCAGGAACCATTTGTAGATAGTGAATGTAGGAGAATACATGAATGTTTTTCAGCTGAACTTGTTTAAAGTCAGCTGGTGTGTTTTCTTCTTTGGGGTTCATGTTGTTGATTCAACAGGACCTTTGTGTGAAATCAGCAGCATAAGACAGCTTATGGTAAGTGACATGATTTTTTATATCTTGATTTCATGTGTGTGATTCTTCACAACATCACATGCAATGTTAACTTTTGTTTTTTTGTCAATGTCAGAGAATCCTGATACTTTATCCTTAGTCCCTTCTGGTCTCGATCAGTGAACAAGTTGATCTGCAGCCTCTGCCAGCAACCTCCAGCCAGCCACCTCAACATCCAACCGAGAAGATTGTCCAAATCATTGGACCAGAAGAAGAGGACTTTTCCCCATGGGGAGACGAGTGAGCTGAGGTATAGGATGAGTGGCTGTCAGTGGAGGGTTTGACATGGCAAATTTTGGAGGCCCAGGGTTCACTGCTGGTGAGTGGAAGAGTTTGAAGGCT
The DNA here is from genome assembly GCA_036419115.1 of Scarus forsteni. Lineage (NCBI taxonomy): Eukaryota > Metazoa > Chordata > Actinopteri > Labriformes > Labridae > Scarus > Scarus forsteni. Next base: position 121,648 of record JAZDUH010000352.1, on the reverse strand, counting down.
GAGGTGTTAGGATCAATAACCATTTGTAGATAGTGAATGTAGGAGAATGCATGAATGTTTGTCAGCTGAACTTGTTCAAAGTCAGCTGGTGTGTTTTCTTCTTTGGGGTTCATGTTGTTGATTCAACAGGACCTTTGTGTGAAATCAGCAGCACAAGACAACTTGTGGTAAGTGACATGGTCTTTTATATCTTGATTTCATGTTTGTGATTCTTCACAAAGTCACATGCAATGTCAACTTTTGTTTTTTTGTCAATGTCAGAGAATCCTGATACTTCATCCTTAGTCCCTTCTGGTCTCCATCAGTGAACAAGTTGATCTGCAGCCTCTGCCAGCAACCTCCAGCCAGCCACCTCAACATCCAACCAAGAAGATTGTCCAAATCATTGGACCAGAAGTAGAGGAGTTTTTCCCATGGGGAGACGTGTGAGCTGAGGTATAGGATGAGTGGCTGTCAGTTGAGGGTTTGACATGGCAAATTTTAGAGGCCCAGGGTTCACTGCTGGTGAGTGGAAGAGTTTGAAGACTGAGGTGTTAGGATCAATAACCATTTGTAGATAGTGAATGTAGGAAAATGCATGAATGTTTGTCAGCTGAACTTGTTTAAAGTCAGCTGGTATGTTTTCTTCTTTGGGAAGAGTATTTTTGATTCAACAGGATCTTTGTTTGAAATCAGCAACACAAGTCAAGTTGTGGTCGGTGACATGGTTTTTTATATCTTGATTTCATGTGTGTGATTCTTCACAACATCACATGCAATGTCAACTTTTGTTTTTTTGTCAATGTCAGAGAATCCTGATACTTTATCCTTAGTCCCTTCTGGTCTCGATCAGTGAACAAGTTGATCTGCAGCCTCTGCCAGCAACCTCCAGCCAGCCACCTCAACATCCAACCAAGAAGATTGTCCAAATCATTGGACCAGAAGAAGAGGACTTTTTCCTGTGAGGAGACGTGTGAGCTGAGGTATAGGATGACTGGCTGTCAGTGGAGGGTTTGACATGGCAAATTTTGGAGACCCAGGGTTCACTGCTGGTGAGTGGAAGAGTTTGAAGGCTGAGGTGTTAGGATCAGGAACCATTTGTAGATAGTGAATGTAGGAGAATGCATGAATGTTTTTCAGCTGGACTTGTTTAAAGTCAGCTGGTGTGTTTTCTTCTTTGGGAAGAGTGTTGTTGATTCAACAGGATCTTTGTTTGAAATCAGCAACACAAGTCAAGTTGTGGTAGGTGACATGGTTTTTTATATCTTGATTTCATGTGTGTGATTTTTCACAACATGAAATGCAATGTCAACTTTTGTTTTATTGTCAATGTCAGAGAATCTGATACTTCATTGTTATGACCCGCTTGGAGAGGTCACAACATTAAGGGAGGTCCACACAGTTAACTTGAGGTTTAGATGACTTTTTAATACAATAAGCACAGAAACAGACCAAATAGGACATTCTTCTGCAGCTCCTGCAGTCCAGAGGGTGAGAGAGAGAGTGCAGGCTGAGCCAGCCTGGCCTTTATGCCTTTCAACCAGCTGCCCAGCAATCAGCAATCAGTCCAGGGAGGAGTCCTCCAGGTATGAGTCACCTGCTCTAAAACAAAAGAAAGGCAGCAGTAACTCCTTACAAAATCCTGCCTCCAGATGGGGCCAAACTCCAAAATCAAGAGGAGGAACAACTGGCCAAAACACAACTATCATGGCCGTACTCAGGGCCATCACACCCCCCCCCCATGAAAATACGGAGACCCACTAAGGTCTTCGTTAACATCAATCTACACTCTGGAAAGCGCATCTGCCATAACGTTTTCACGACCCTTAATCTGACAGATATTAAGATTATATGGCTGTAAGAACAACAACCAGCGCATTAACCTCTGATTACTATTCTGCATGCTTGTTAAAAAAGTCAAAGGATTGTGATCAGTAAATATTGTTACTGGTTTTGAACCTGCACTTACATATACTTCGAAATGCTGAAGAGCCCAAATAAGTGCCAACGTCTCCTTCTCCACCACTGAATAATTTAACTGGTGCCGCTTAAACTTACGTGAGAAGAAGCAGACTGGATAATCAATGGCCCCCTCCCCCTCCTGTAGCAACACAGCTCCTGCACCGACTCCACTTGCGTCCACCTGAATCTTAAATGGTTTTTCAAAGTTTGGAGCTGCAAGCACAGGAGAACAACAAAGCAGGTTTTTCACAGTAACAAATGATTTCTGACATTGAGGAGACCAATCAAAGGCAACTCCTTTGCTCAAAAGGTTTGTCAGTGGGGCTACAACAGTAGAAAAATTTTCACAAAAACCCCTATAATACCCCACTAAACCCAGAAACCTTTCCAACTCCTTCTTAGTCTTTGGTACAGGGTAATTATCGATAGCCTCAACCTTAGCTCTCACAGGTCGCACTTCTCCTTGGCCCACAACTTTGCCAAGATAAGTAACCCTAGCTTTAGCAAACTCACATTTTGACAAGTTCACTGTCAGGTTAGCCTCAACCAAGCGACCAAACAGGGCCTTGAGACGCTGAACATGATCATCCCAAGAGTCACTATATACCACAACATCGTCTAAATATGCCGTGCAGCCTGAAAGTCCCTGCAAAACTTTATTCATTAACCTTTGGAAGGTGGCTGGTGCATTTCGTAATCCAAATGGCATGACATTATAAGAAAATAATCCCTTTGGTGTGACAAAACTGCAGATTTCTTTAGCTCTGGGGGTCAACGGTACCTGCCAGTAGCCCTTCAGAAGGTCTAGCTTCGTGACAAATTTAGCGCTTCCAACTTCATCAACACAGTCTTCAATGCGTGGCAATGGGTAACAATCTGGTTTAGACACAGCATTCACCTTTCTGAAATCTGTACAAAATCTGTCAGTATCATCATACTTTGGAACAAGAAGACATGGTGAGGCCCAATTCGAGGCTGCAGGTTCTGCTATACCATTTTCAACCATGTACTGAACCTCCTTTTCCATACGCTGACGCTTCTCAACAGGAACCCGATAAAAGCGTTGCTTAATTGGTTTGGAGTCTCCAACATCTATATCATGCTCCACAAGACTGGTACGTGATGGAGTGTCTGAGAACAAGGAAAGATGGGAATTAATCAGCTGAACAAGATCATTCCTTTGTACATCTGACAAATCTCTCAAAAGAAACTCTAAGTTGCTCAAATACACTGAGTTGTTAAGTTTTCCAGCAGTACTCTGCTCAGATGGAACCACAAAGTCTTCAGTTGGAACATGGACAGTTTTTGCCACAACACCTACAGCTTCAGCCGGAGACCAACTCACGGACCCAACAGTGATCCTCTTGTCCACATCAGCAGCTGCTTGCCTGTCATAATACGGTTTAAGAAGGTTTACATGACACCACTGGACTTTCTTCTTCCTATCTGGGGTATGGACAAGATAGTCACACTCAGACATACGACTCTTAACTGTATATGGCCCATGAAACTTGGCCTGAAAGGAGAGCCAACCAGAGGCAACAACAGAAGAACTTGATCTCCTGGTTCAAAGCTCTGCTCTTTAGCTTTACGGTCAAAAAAGTTCTTCATTTTGTCCTGAGCCACACCAAGATTTTTCTGAGCAGTCGCACAAACATGGTACAAACGACAACGGAAATCATTCACATAATTCAAAATATTCTCAGGAGGGTCCACAGTCTTCCAGTGATCACTCAACACTGCCAAGGGACTGCGTACAGTATGCCCAAAAACAAGCTCATTTGGAGAGAAGCCTGTGCTCTCCTGACAAACCTCTCGAACTGCAAGCAAAAGCCAGGGAAGACCCTCTTCCCAGTCATGTGAAAGCTCAGTGCAGTAAGATCTCAACATTGACTTCAGAGTCTGGTGAAACCTTTCCAGTGCCCCTTGAGATTCAGGATGGTATGCACTTGACACATTATGTTTTACCTTAAGCTGCTTCAACACCTGGGCAAAAGTGCGAGACATAAAGTTACTCCCCTGATCGGTTTGTACTACTTTCGGAATCCCAAAAGTAGACATGAAGCTAGTGAGGGCTTTCAAAACTGGCTTAACTTTGATTGAGCGTAGAGGAAAAGCTGCTGGATATCTTGTACACTTACACATCACAGTCAGCAAGTAACTGCTTCCACTTTTACTCTTAGGCAGTGGACCAACACAGTCAATAAGTAAATACTCAAAGGGGTTTTCAGTAACCGCAATTGGACATAAAGGAGCTGGCTTAATCTTCTGGTTGGGCTTTCCGGTCATTTGACATGTATGACATGTTTTACAGTATGTTGAAACATCACGCTTCAATCGAGGCCAGAAAAAATGCCGCAAGACACGATCATAAGTTTTCTTAACACCCAAGTGACCAGCAATTCCATTATGGGCTAGACTCAACACCAGTTCTCTAAACTTGGACGGCACCACAACTTGAGTGACTTGGTCTACTTTCACATTGTCAACAACATGAGTCCACTTCCTGCACAACACTCCTTCATGCAGGAAATAACCATTTTCCAGCTCTTTCATTTGTCCCTCAGAACAAGCCCCTTGAAACAAAGATGACAAAGAGAGATCTACTGCTTGCTCTGCAATGACTTCCTCTTTTCCAATATCTGGAAAAGGCCAATGATATCCTTGAACTTGTACCTGGACCTCCTCAGAATTCAAGTCTTCACCTTTCTCTGAATTCGCTCTGCTCATGGCTCGAGTCACCGCACATACAGGGAAAACCTTTGGAAATTGTTTAACACACTCATCTGGACTTTCAGAGCATTTAGGCAACCCAGTCATTACAAGGGATGGGGGACCATCTTTCCAGACTTTTGCTCCAGCCAAGTCATTACCCAGGATAACATCCACCCCAGCCATAGGCAATGATTTACGTACCCCCATTATCACGTCACCATTAATCAGGTCTGACCACAAAGATAGACGGTGTAGTGGTACAGAGAGTGGAACCAGACTAATGCCCAGAACTGGAGTTGTATTGCCTGTCTCTGTAGCAGCTGAAAAAGGAAGCAAATGCTGCAAAATGAAGCTCTGAGATGCCCCTGAATCCCTCAAGATCCTAACCGATTTCCTCTCACCATCATTAAGAGACACAAATCCATCTGACATGAAAGGAGCATAAATCTCATCCACCACCTTCAATGACCGTTCAGATAATTTATCAGACACTACTTGACTGCAACCTGAAGACACAAGACCAGCAGGCTTCACATACACACTGGACTCAAATGATTTCTGATCAGCATTGGCATTAACACGTATTGGGCATTCCCCTTTCCAATGGCCTTTATTTCTACAAGAGTGACACACTTTTCCTGGATCAAATTTTCCATTTGTCCCTGGCACGCTTCTGTTACTGGCCTGTGAATTCTGATGCCCCCCAACATACTTGCCTAGACCAGACTTGACCTTTTCCCTATTTGTACCATTTCTACTTCTGTGCCATTCTGAACTACTTGTATGAGTTAACACATACTCATCTGCCAGAACTGCTGCTGCTGAAGCTGTCTTGACCTTACTTTCATTAATATGTACAGCAATGTGGCTTGGGACAGAATTTTTGAATTGCTCCAACACGATAAGATTGCACAAATCCTCATAATCATCCACATCTGAGGCAGAACACCAGCGTGCAAAATGAGCAGCAATATCACGTGCAAACTCTACATGCGTCTGTTTGTCACTTTTTCTCCAGCTCCTAAACCTTTGCCGATAGGCCTCAGGGACCAATTCATATGCTTTAAGGACCGCAGATTTTACTTTAGCATAATCCATGCTATCCACAGGACTAAGGGCAGAATATGCTTCCTGAGCCTTACCTGTGAAAACACATTGGAGCAACAAAGTCCTGTCAGCATCAGGCCAACACCTAGAATCTGCTACTCTTTCAAACAAAGAAAAGAAGGTATCCGGATCCTTCTCATTAAACTTGGGTAACAAGCGCAGATTACCACCAACATCAAACCCTGTACAGCCACCAACCGACTGTCTTGAGGGACCAGAGCCCAAGAGAAACTCACTGGCTTTCCCTTCACTCACCAGCTCAAGTTTTAACTGTTCAATTTTTAACCTTTCCCTTTCTAAGGCTACCTGCACCTCTGCTTCTCTTGTTTTCTGTGCTTGCTCTGCTCTGATCCTTTCATGCTCCAACTGAAATTGCAATCTTTCCCTTTCTAAGTTAGCTTTCTCCCTCTCCAACTGCATATACTGCTCAAATGACAGCTTCTCCACAACTCCTGGAACCTTCACGTCACTGGACTTTTCAACCTTTTCAACTTCCAAAATGCTTGCTTCCACAGCCAGACCTTCAACAACCACCCTTAAATCAGCTTTCTTAGGAAGCTGTTCAGGCTTTTTCCAGCCCAAATGTACTGCTAAGTCAACCAAATCTGCCTTTGTAAACTGAGTTAATGTGGTACGGGATGCTCGTTGCAAAAACTCAGCAACCAATGGATTCCGGTGTTCTGTCGACATTGTGTACAAAGAAATTTATCTATCTACAATACCTGTCTATTACCAAAGAAAGACAAAAAAAATGGTTAACTATACAATACAAAGAGAGGGTATGACAATTTAAAGGAGCTCCCCCCTAAACTGCCTAACCAACACTGGCTAACTCAACCCCTAGTCTTCATGAGGTTACTTGCAATAAGGTACTTATGCACTTGAGACCGCTGAGATGGAAAAGCGACCAGCTAGGCTGGCAACCCCCCAAAGCCCACGGACATGCTCCCACCACTTTCACCCCAACACTAACACATTTGTGCCCAACGAAACCCAAATGGGTAACGCCGCTAAGCCTAACTGGGGGAAAAACAGATATGCTCCCTAAAAAATGACTAAATTGATCAGCCAAAACCCCCTCCAGCAACACTAATTTACCAAACCACCAGTTACTTTTTACCAAAAGTCTACACAAACAACTGACAAAAACTCATTTGAACAACCAACAGAAGCTTAAATGTGCTCTCAAACACCTTTACTTCAAAAAATGTAAATCAATTCCAAAGAAAGCCACCAATAACTTGACAAAACCAAAAGCTACTATGAGACCACCCTCCTCACTAATATGTTTGGACGAGCCCCCATTTGTTATGACCCGCTTGGAGAGGTCACAACATTAAGGGAGGTCCACACAGTTAACTTGAGGTTTAGATGACTTTTTAATACAATAAGCACAGAAACAGACCAAATAGGACATTCTTCTGCAGCTCCTGCAGTCCAGAGGGTGAGAGAGAGAGTGCAGGCTGAGCCAGCCTGGCCTTTATGCCTTTCAACCAGCTGCCCAGCAATCAGCAATCAGTCCAGGGAGGAGTCCTCCAGGTATGAGTCACCTGCTCTAAAACAAAAGAAAGGCAGCAGTAACTCCTTACAAAATCCTGCCTCCAGATGGGGCCAAACTCCAAAATCAAGAGGAGGAACAACTGGCCAAAACACAACTATCATGGCCGTACTCAGGGCCATCACATCATCCTTAGTCCCTTCTGGTCTCCATCAGTGAACAAGTTGATCTGCAGCCTCTGCCAGCAACCTCCAGCCAGCCACCTCAACATCCAACCAAGAAGATTGTCCAAATCATTGGACCAGAAGAAGAGGACTTTTTCCCATAGGGAGACGTGTGAGCTGAGGTATAGGATGAGTGGCTGTCAGTGGAGGGTTTGACATGGCAAATTTTGGAGGCCCAGGGTTCACTGCTGGTGAGTGGAAGAGTTTGAAGGCTGAGGTGTTAGGATCAATAACCATTTGTAGATAGTGAATGTAGGAGAATGCATGGATGTTTGTCAGCTGAACTTGTTCAAAGTCAGCTGGTGTGTTTTCTTCTTTGGGAAGAGTGTTGTTGATTCAACAGGACCTTTGTGTGAAATCAGCAACACAAGTCAAGTTGTGGTAGGTGACATGTTTTTTTATATCTTGATTTCATGTGTGTGATTCTTCACAACATCACATGCAATGTCAACTTTTGTTTTTTTGTCAATGTCAGAGAATCCTGATACTTCATCCTTAGTCCCCTCTGGTCTCCATCAGTGAACAAGTTGATCTGCAGCGTTTGCAGCAACCTCCAGCCAGCCACCTCAACATCCAACCAAGAAGATTGTCCAAATCATTGGACCAGAAGAAGAGGACTTTTTCCTGTGAGGAGACGAGTGAGCTGAGGTATAGGATGAGTGGCTGTCAGTGGAGGGTTTGACATGGCAAATTTTGGAGGCCCAGGGTTCACTGCTAGTGAGTGGAAGAGTTTTAAGGCTGAGGTGTTAGGATCAATAACCATTTGTAGATAGTGAATGTATGAATGTTTGTCAGCTGAACTGGTTCAAAGTCAGCTGGTGTGTTTTCTTCTTTGGGGTTAGTGTTGTTGATTCAACAGGACTTTTGTGTGAAATCAGCAACACAAGACAGCTTGTGGTAATTGACGTGGTCTTTTATATCTCAATTTCATGCGCATGATTTTTCACAACCTCACATGCAATGTCAATTTTTCTTTTTTTATCAATGCCAGCGATTCATGATACTTCATCCTTAGTCCCTTCTGGTCTCCATCAGTAAACGAGTTGATCTGCCGCCTCTTCCAGCAACCTCCAGCTAGCCACCTCAACATCCAACCAAGAAGATTGTCCAAATCATTGGACCAGGAGAAGAGGACTTTCTCCCAGGAGGAGACGAGTGAGCTGAGGTATAGGATGAGTGGCTGTCAGTGGAGGGTTTGACATGGCAAATTTTGGAGGCCCAGGGTTCACTGCTGGTGAGTGGAAGAGTTTGAAGGCTGAGGTGTTAGGATCAGTTACAATTTGTAGATAGTGAATGTAGGAGAATGCATGAATGTTTGTCAGCTGAACTTGTTCAAAGTCAGCTGGTGTGTTTTCTTCTTTGGGGTTCATGTTGTTGATTCAACAGGACCTTTGTGTGAAATCAGCAGCACAAGACAACTTGTGGTAAGTGACATGGTCTTTTATATCTTGATTTCATGTGTGTGATTCTTCACAACATCACATGCAATGTCAACTTTTGTTTTTTTGTCAATGTCAGAGAATCCTGATACTTCATCCTTAGTCCCTTCTGGTCTCCATCAGTGAACAAGTTGATCTGCAGCCTCTGCCAGCAACCTCCAGCCAGCCACCTCAACATCCAACAAGAAGATTGTCCATATCATTGGACCAGAAGAAGAGGAGTTTTCCCCATGGGGAGACGAGTGAGCTGAGGTATAGGATGAGTGGCTGTCAGTGGAGGGTTTGACATGGCAAATTTTGGAGGCCCAGGGTTCACTGCTGGTGAGTGGAAGAGTTTGAAGGCTGAGGTGTTAGGATCAGTAACCATTTGTAGATAGTGAATGTATAAATGTTTGTCAGCTGAACTTGTTCAAAGTCAGCTGTTGTGTTTTCTTCTTTGGGAAGAGTGTTGTTGATTCAACAGGACCTTTGTGTGAAATCTGCAACACAAGTCAGCATATGGTAAGTGACATGGTTTTTTATATCTTGATTTCATGTGTGTGATTCTTCACAACATCACATGCAATGTCAACTTTTGTTTTTATGTCAAGGTCAGAGAATCCTGATACTCCATCCTTAGTCCCTTCTGGTCTCCATCAGTGAACAAGTTGATCTGTAGCCTCTGCCAGCAACCTCTAGCCAGCCACCTCAACCTCCAACCAAGAAGATTGTCCATTAGTTGTGCCAGAAGAAGAGGACTTTTTCCCATGAGGAGACGAGTGAGCTGAGGTTTAGGATGAGTGGCTGTCAGTGGAGGGTTTGACATGGCAAATTTTGGAGGCCCAGGGTTCACTGCTGGTGAATGGAAGAGATTGAAGGCTGAGGTATTAGTTTCAGGAACCATATGTAGATAGTGAATGTAGGAGAATGCATGAATGTTTGTCAGCTGAACTTGTTCAAAGTCAGCTGGTGTGTTTTCTTCTTTGGGACGAGTGTTGTTGATTCAACAGGACCTTTGTGTGACATCAGCAGCACAAGATAACTTGTGGTATGTGACATGGTTTTTTATATCTTGATTTCATATGTGTGATTCTTCACAACATGCATGCAATGTCATCTTTTTTGTTTTTGTCAATGTCAGAGAATCCTGATACTTCATCCTTAGTCCCTTCTTGTCTCCATCAGTGAACAAGTTGATCTGCAGCCTCTGCCAGCAACCTCCAGCCAGCCACCTCAACATCCAACCAAGAAGATTGTCCATTAGTCGTGCCTGAAGAAGAGGACTTTCTCCCAGGAGAAGACGAGTGAGCTGAGGTATAGGATGAGTGGCTGTCAGTGGAGGGTTTGACATGGCAAATTTTGGAGGCCCAGGGTTCACTGCTGGTGAGTGGAAGAGTTTGAAGGCTGAGGTGTTAGGATCAGGAACCATTTGTAGATAGTGAATGTAGGAGAATGCATGAATGTTTGTCAGCTGAACTTGTTCAAAAGTCATTGGTGTGTGTTTTGTTCTTTTGGGAAGAGTGTTGTTCTTGATCCTTCAACAGGACCTTTTTTTTTTTTTTTTTTTTTAAATGTTTTATTTTTGCACCTTTTTCTTTTTGAACAAAATCAGATGGCATACATACAAGTCACACATTATAGTGAACACATGATTTTTATATCTTGATTTCTTGTGTGGAGTTCTTCACAACATAAGCAACATGCAATGAGACCATACTCCAAATACCTTTTGTTTTTGTCAATGTCAAGAGAATCCTGATACTTCATTTATTCCTGGCTAGATAGTCCCTTCTGGTCTCCACTTGTTTTTCCCCAGTCTTTTTGAACAAGTTGATCTGCAGCCTCTGCCAGCAACTCTCCAGCCAGCCACCTCATTAACATCCAATCAAGAAGATTGTCCAAATCATTGTGCACCAGAAGCCAACATTTTGTAATGGACTTTTTTTTCCTATAGGCTAAGATAAAGTGTCACTTTACTGGAGTCCATTGCAGGATGCCTAAGTGGCTGTCAGTGGAACAAATAAACCAAGGGTTGACATATGGCAAATTTGCTGGAGGCTTCCAGGGTTCACCTGCTGGTGAGTGGGAAGACCAAAAATGTTTGAAGGCTGAGGTCCACATTCCTCCAATGAGGATCAGGAACCATTTATAGATCTTGCTTGAATGCAGGAGAATGCATGAATGTTTTTCCAGCTGAACTTGTGTCAAAAGTCAGCTGTGTGCACTGTTCTTTCTTTGCCGGAAGCTGCCAGTGTCCCCAGGTATTTTCAACAGTTCTTTTTTTTCCCATCTTTTGTTTTATGTAGTCCGTGTTGTCCTTCAGCAAATGTTGTGGTAGGTGACATAGTATAGTTTACATTATATCAGACCCTTATACTAATCTTTGGAGTGTGTAAGCATTCAAGTCACAAAACATCTGAATAAGAATAGGTATTTCTCTAGAGCCAGGACTTTTACCTTTTTGATCTCAGTGAAGGTTTTTTGTCCTAGGCCAGAGATCTAAATGATTTCACACATGTGTCAAAAACTATCGAACCTGCTCTTTCTTAACAATCTATACAAGGCAGTAAATAATCTACAATGTCTCAACATTATATCGATCTGATCACAAGATGCTGCTGAATCCTGATACTTCAGAGTCCTTGCTTGCTATCTGAGTCTCATCCAGTGAACAAGCCATCCTTCAGCAGTGTTTGCCAGCAACCTCAGCTGTCACCAACAGCACATCCAGTAAAGATTGTCCAAATTGTTGGAAGAGGACTTTTCTCCTGTGCAGGATGAGCTAGCTCTGTATAGGATCGGTTGTCAGTCAGTGGAGGGTTTGACTTGGCAAATTTTGGAGGCCCAAGGGTTCACTGGTGGTGAGTGGAAGAGTTTGAGAGCTGAAGTGTTAGGATCCAGTTACAATAACCTTAGATGATGAATGTAGGAGAATGCATGAATGTTTGTCAGCTGAACTTGTTCAAAGTCAGCTGGTATGTTTCTTCTGGGGTTAGTGTTGTTGATTGTGTGAAATCAGCAACACAATCAGCAGCACAAGACAATATGGTCAGTGACATGCAGTTGAAATTATATTTTGCAATGAGTTCTTGTGTGGGAATGGAATTGAATATCATAACCTGGGTTTTATTTACATTAAGTACATACCCCGAGTAGAGACCATATGTTTCCAACATTTGCATTAAAAGAGGCAGACCCTGGCCTGGGTCCATAAGTGTGACAAGAACGTCGTCTGCATACAGACTCACTTTGTATTCCTCTCCTCCCATTGTTATACCCTTTAATTCTGGTTCTTGACGTATCATTTGGGCCAGGGGTTTGATGAATAAGTTGAAAAGACTAGGGCTAGCAGGGCAACCTTGTCTACAGCCACGTTGGAGAATTATAGCATTGGAAAGACTACTGTTAATCTTGATTCTTGCAGTTGGAGCGGAGTACAATGCCTTAATACTACATATGAATTGTTCATGAAAGCCAAATCTCTTCATTACCAAAAAGAGGAAGTCCCACCCGACCGAATCAAAAGCTTTCTCAGCATCTAAACTGAGAATAGTTGAACTAATTTCCCTCCTATTTATTTGTTCAATGACATGCAGTGCTCTTTTTATATTATCATGTGTTTGTCTATTTTTTAAAAAAACCTGTCTGATCTTCATCAATTAACAGAGGCATTACCAATTCCATTCTCTTTGTCAGAATGGCAGCGTATATTTTATAATCAATATTTAAAACACTTATGGGCCTATAGCCTTTTCAGTCCGTCCTATCCTTCCCCTCTTTGTGGATGACTGATATATAGGCTTCCCCCCAGGATGGAGGGGGAGAGCCACCTTTTAGTACGTTATTAAAACAGGTCTCCAGTAGAGGGAGTATATGGTTTTTCATTGATTTATACCATTCAGGGGGGAGCCCGTCAGTACCAGGGGACTTGTTAGTTTTAAGACTTGAGATAGTGTTTTCTATTTCCTCCTTGGTTATTGTTTGAATTAATTTATCATTAGCTTCTTTGCCTAATTTAGGAAGATCCAAAGAATCTAGGAACTCATTGATAGTATGCGTATTTGCCTGATCTGGTTGGGAGTATAAAGTCTGGTAATATGTTTCAAATGCTTTTTGTATACCATCCAAGGTTTTAATCATTTTTTTTGAGGCAGGGTCCCTAACTTTATGAATTGTGTTTTCGGCCTGTCGTTTTCTGAGTTTCCAAGCCAACAATCTTGATGCTTTAGGGCCTGCTTCATAATATTTTTGCTTCATGAACTTTATTTTTTTCTCAACCTCCTCGCTCAATATTTTATCTATCTCCTGCTTAAGATTTCTAATTTTTTGGGTAATATAAGGGTCTTTATGAGCTGAGTGCATGTGTTCTAAATCTCTCAGATCTTCCTGCAGCCTCAACAATTTTTGTGACTTAATTTTTTTCAACCAAGCTGTCCTAGCTATAATCTTCCCCCTTAGGACACCTTTAGCTGCATCCCACAATATACTTGGGCTCACCTCCCCGTTATCATTATCTTTTAGGTACAAAGCAAGGTCTTTCTCCATCGCTTTTCTAAAAGATGTATCGTTTAGCAATCCAATATTCAGCCTCCACAATGTTTTCTGCCTTCTGCCACCCAAACATAATGTTATATAGACCCCAGAGTGGTCTGAGAGATCCCTCTGGCCTATTTTGCACTCCTTTAATTGATGAAGATCCTTATTAAACATAAAAAAATAGTCTAATCTTGAATATGCAGCATGAGTAAAATGTATACCCTGGAGAGGTACCATGAATGAACCTCCACACATCAGACAATCCCAGGTCTTTAAGTGACCTATTTATACGCTTTTCAATTAAGTTTCTTCCTCTTTTCATATTAGTTGTATCAAGAGAGGGGTTAAGGAGTATATTAAAATCTCCCGCACAAATAAGGGTTCCACATGTCTCCTGTGCAATCAGATCAAAGACCTTTCTAAAAAAACAGATACTACTCCCAGGGGGTGCATAAACATTTAAGAGAGTTACTTCATTTTGGTTTAATTTCCCCTTTATCATTATAAATCTACCATATTTATCACTTATTTCTGATATAAATTCGAACCGAGTTAGATTTGAGATTAGTATGGCGACCCCTCTTTTTTTCCCATTTCTATATGAAGAGAAATAAGTATTTCTAAACCCTAATTTTCTCAACTTTTCATGCTCTGCAATTGAGAGATGTGTTTCCTGCCAAAATGCTATGTTTACCTGCTCCTTTTTCATTTTTGCTATCATTTTGCTTCTTTTAATTGGATTATTAAGGCCATTTACATTCAATGACAATATATCATAGAGTTGTTGGCAAAGCATACGTTTTTGTTTTGAAACACTGTACTTGTAACATCCCTGACCTCAAGAACAGAATATAACATGACGAACTAGCAGAACTATGATACAAAACAGTAAACAGAGTTTCCATCAGTAAAGGTAACATGTAGCCTTTAAACGTGAGGGGGTATGCCACCAGGTGGGGTCCCTCTGTAACAAAAAAAGTAAAAGTCTTGTGGCGGTCTATGTTCAGTATATCAGCCTCCCATCATTAAAAAAAAAGAGTATGTGTGGATAAGGCTTACATGGAAACAAAAACACATTTCAAACGATTTTCTGACCTGATCCTGCACGACGGAGGTATGTTTACGGGTCCATGTGGTCAAAAAAGTGGATATACATCCCACCGTCTTATTTATCCAATGCTGGGGTGTTTAGTCCCTCACTTGTCTCAAGTGGCTCCTGATTCCATCCTGCGATATCCCTTCAACTTCTCCCGAATCTGCTGCTGGAACCGGTTCTCATCTCCGCCGCGCCGTGTGTCGGTAATCTCCCACGGTAGAAGTCGGGCCAGCGTCTCCTCCGTGATGGCTGTGCTCCTGGTGCCTCGCGAAACCTCTCCAACGGTAAATCCTCTCCTCCGGAGATCCTCTGCTGCTTGCGCTGCGCTGTTGTACATGACAGTCCCCGTCTCCAAGAAGACGCGCATTTTAGTGAGCGGAGTCTGGAAGCGAACTCCTTTTTCCCTCAGCGCTTTTTTAACTGGAATATACTCCCGTCTCTTATTTTGCACCTCTGTAGCATAATCATGGTCAAAATAGATTCGCTTGTTTTGGACTCGCAGCTCTTTCTTCCAAGCTGTGTGTAGAATCGTTTCTTTTTCTGTGAATTTGAGGAATCGGATTACAAGGGAGCGTGGAGGAGCAGTAGCGGGTGGCTTTGAAGCCAGGGCGCAGTGAGCGCGTTCTATCCCAGGGTCACAGTCCGGGCCAAGCTCATCTCCAAATTCCGATTTTATGAAGTTTTTCACAAACAGCAGCGCTGACGTGCCCTCCGTGCCCTCAGGGACACCGTAAATCCTGATGTTGTTTCGCCTTGAGCGTCCTTCCAGATCAGACACCTTTTCTTGTAGTGTATGTTGATTAATCAGCAGCTGAGACAGGGCATCCTTAACGCCGATGTCCCATCTCTCCCTCTCGGCTAAGTTACCCTCCACCTCTCCGATGCACTTCACTGCTCCGTCGATTTGGCTTTTTGTCTCCTGAAGCTTTTTATTTATTTCCGTCGTGAATTCGTCAATCTGTTGTTTAATGTCCTCCCGAAAACATGATCTGAATTCAGAAAAGTCTCTCTTTAATTCGGCCTGGAGCACCGTCATCCCCGCTGTTACGGCTTCACTCACAGCTTTGCGGATTGAGTCCAGAGTATCGTTAGCCATGCCGGCACCATCTTGTCCTGTTGAATTTTCGCTAGGCGAAACTTCTTTATCTATTTCTCGGTCGACATTATTTCGTAAGCCGTATCCTCCTTTCTTGAATCTGTCAACGTTCATTATTGGATATTGGTGTATGCTTTTTGAAGCCTATAAGTTCTCGAATTTGGGGAAATTTGAGGCTAATGCGGGAGCTCTGTAATAAGCTGTCATAGCAGGTAGAGCGCCACCACCAGAAACCCCGATTCAACAGGATCTTTGTTCGAAATCAGCAACACAAGTCAACTTGTGGTAAGTGACATGGTTTTTTATATCTTGATTTCATGTGTGTGATTCTTCACAACATCACATGCAATGTCAACTTCTGTTTTTCTGTCAATGTCAGAGATTCTTGATACTTCATCCTTCGTCCCTTCTGGTCTCCATCATTGAACAAGTTGATCTGCAGCCTCTGCCAGCAACCTCCAGCCAGCCACCTCAACATCCAACCAAGAAGATCGTCCAAATCATTGGACCAGAAGAAAAGGACTTTTTCCCATGAGGAGACGAGTGAGCTGAGGTATAGGATGAGTGGCTGTCAGTGGAGGGTTTGACATGGCAAATTTTGGAGGCCCAGGGTTCACTGCTGTTCAGTGGAAGAGTTTGAAGGCTGAGGTGTTAGGATCAGGAACCATTTGTAGATAGTGAATGTAGGAGAATGCATGAATGTGTGTCAGCTGAACTTGTTCAAAGTCAGCTGGTATGTTTTCTTCTGGGGTTAGTGTTGTTGATTCAACAGGACCTTTGTGTGAAATCAGCAGCACAAGTCAGCTTGTGGTCAGTGACATGGTTTTTTATATCTTGATTTCATGTGTGTGATTCTTCAAAACATCAAATGCAATGTCAACTTTTGTTTTTTTGTCAATGTCAGAGAATCCTGATACTTCATCCTTAGTCCCTTCTGGTCTCCATCAGTGATCAAGTTGATCTGCAGCCTCTGCCAGAAACCTCCAGCCAGCCACCTCAACATCCAACCAAGAATAGGATTGGGCATCGATCATCGATTATCGATTGGAATTGGGAGTATCTTTCCGATTCTCCCGGAATCGTTCAAATGTTTTAATTTCGATTCCTAGTTTCGATTCCTAGTCTGCCGACCTGAAGGAGGAACCCCCGAACACCAATGAAGAAGAATCCGCCGGAAGCATTCAGGTTAGCGCAACCATGGACAATACACCCATCATGAGTTTTTCAAAAATAAAGCCCTCTTGTGAAAAGTGAACTCCTTTAAAAATAAAATTTATAATATTTTTTTTCAGTTCAGATATGTATATAAAAACAGCCCTATGAGAAATTCATAGTATAGTTCATAGAAAGTGGTAAGTTCATAGCATTAACCCTTTAAAGCCCAAGACCATAGATCATAGCCAGAAAATTCTAATTTTTTGGAGCTGAAATGTTCGTTTCACTTTCTGCTAAAATAGATAAAAATACAAATGTCCATAAAATTCAACATATAGATTTTTCATATCTCATTTGATACATTAGGTGTTTTGGGCAACTGATAATCCATTTGAGGACATTTTTATCATTTATCTGATTGTATTCAGATGTTTTTTTTTTTGTAATTTGTTGATCGTATTGAGTAGAAAGAGGTATTATAAAAGTGTGTAACAAATATGATACAATTGGCTTTATAGGGTTAAAATTCATGAAGAAGTACAGACTTTTTTATCCAGAAAGACCTCTGCTTAGCTAGCTCATTTAAAACATCAAAACTTTTTTGACCCTGCCTCTTCAAAGAATTGGAATCGAGAATCCTTAGCAACTGGAATCGAAACTCGGAATCGGGATGGGAAACGGAATCATTCAAATTCAAACGATGCCCAACCCTACCCAAGAAGATTGTCAAAATCATTGGACCAGAGGAAGAGGACTTTTTCCCATGAGGAGACGAGTGAGCTGAGGTATAGGATGAGTGGCTGTCAGTGGAGGGTTTGACATGGCAAATTTTGGAGGCCCAGGGTTCACTGCTGGTGAGTGGAAGAGTTTGAAGACTGAGGTGTTAGGATCAGTAACCATTTGTAGATAGTGAATGTATGAATGTTTGTCAGCTGAACTTGTTCAAAGTCAGCTGGTGTGTTTTCTTCTTTGGGATGAGTGTTGTTGATGCAACAGGATCTTTGTTTGAAATCAGCAACACAAGTCAACTTGTGGTAAGTGACATGGTTTTTTATATCTTGATTTCATGTGTGTGATTCTTCACAACATCACATGCAATGTCAACTTTTGTTTTTTTGTTAATGTCAGAGAATCCTGATACTTCATCCTTAGTACCTTCTGGTCTCCATCAGTGAACAAGTTGATCTGCAGCCTCTGTCAGCAACCTCCAGCCAGCCACCTCAACATCCAACCAAGAAGATTGTCCAAATCATTGGACCAGAAGAAGAGGACTGTTTCCCCATGGGGAGAAGAGTGAGCTGAGGTATAGGATGAGTGGCTGTCAGTGGAGGGTTTGACATGGCAAATTTTGGAGGCCCAGGGTTCACTGCTGGTGAGTGGAAGAGTTTGAAGACTGAGGTGTTAGTATCAATAACGATTTGTAGATAGTGAATGTAGGAGAATGCATGAATGTTTTTCAGCTGAACTTGTTCAAAGTCAGCTGGTGTGTTTTCTTCTTTGGGGTTCATGTTGTTGATTCAACAAGACCTTTGTGTGAAATCAGCAACACAAGTCAACTTGTGGTAAGTGACGTGGTTTTTATATCTTGATTTCATGTGTGTGATTCTTCACAACATCACATGCAATGTCAACTTTTGTTTTTTTGTCAATGTCAGAGAATCCTGATACTTCATCCTTAGTCCCTTCTGGTCTCCATCAGTGAACAAGTTGATCTGCAGCCTCTGCCAGCAACCTCCAGCCAGCCACCTCAACATCCAACCAAGAAGATTGTCCAAATCATTGGACCAGAAGAAGAGGACTTTTTCCCATGGGGAGACGAGTGAGCTGAGGTATAGGATGAGTGGCTGTCAGTGGAGGGTTTGACATGGCAAATTTTGGAGGCCCAGGGTTCACTGCTGGTGAGTGGAAGAGTTTGAAGGCTGAGGTGTTAGGATCAGTTACAATTTGTAGATGGTTAATATAGGAGAATGCATGAATGTGTGTCAGCTTAACTTGTTCAAAGTCAGCTGGTGTGTTTTCTTCTTTGGGAAGAGTGTTGTTGATTCAACAGGACCTTTGTGTGAAATCAGCAGCACAAGTCAGCTTATGGTAAGTGACATGGTCTTTTATATCTTGATTTCATGTGTGTGATTCTTCACAACATCACATGCAATGTCAACTTTTGTTTTTTTGTCAATGTCAGAGAATCCTGATACTTCATCCTTAGTCCCTTCTGGTCTCCATCAGTGAACAAGTTGATCTGCAGCCTCTGCCAGCAACCTCCAGCCAGCCACCTCAACATCCAACCAAGAAGATTGTCCAAATCATTGGACCGAAGAAGAGGACTTTTTCCCATGAGGAGACGAGTGAGCTGAGGTATAGGATGAGTGGCTGTCAGTGGAGGGTTTGACATGGCAAATTTTGGAGGCCCAGGGTTCACTGCTGGTGAGTGGAAGAGTTTGAAGGCTGAGGTGTTAGGATCAATAACCATTTGTAGATAGTGAATGTAGGAGAATGCATGAATGTTTGTCAGCTGAACTTGTTCAAAGTCAGCTGGTGTGTTTTCTTCTTTGGGAAGAGTGTTGTTGATTCAACAGGATCTTTGTTTGAAATCAGCAGCACAAGTCAAGTTGTGGTAAGTGACATGGTTTTTTATATCTTGATTTCATGTGTGTGATTCTTCACAACATCACATGCAATGTCAACTTTTGTTTTTTTGTTAATGTCAGAGAATCCTGATACTTCATCCTTAGTCCCTTCTGGTCTCCATCAGTGGACAAGTTGTTCTGCAGCCTCTGCCAGCAACCTCCAGCCAGCCACCTCAACATCCAACCAAGAAGATTGTCCATTAGTCGTGCCTGAAGAAGAGGACTTTTTCCCATGAGGAGACGAGTGAGCTGAGGTATAGGATGAGTGGCTGTCAGTGGAGGGTTTGACATGGCAGATTTTGGAGGCCCAGGGTTCACTGCTGGTGAGTGGAAGAGTTTGTAGGCTGAGGTGTTAGGATCAATAACCATTTGTAGATAGTGAATGTAGGAGAATGCATGAATGTTTGTCAGCTTAACTTGTTCAAAGTCAGCTGGTGTGTTTTCTTCTTTGGGAAGAGTGTTGTTGATTCAACAGGATCTTTGTTTGAAATCAGCAACACAAGTCAAGTTGTGGTATGTGACATGGTTTTTCATATCTTGATTTCATATGTGTGATTCTTCACAACATTACATGCAATGTCATCTTTTTTTTTTTTGTCAATGTCAGAGAATCCTGATACTTCGTCCTTTGTCCCTTCTTGTCTCCATCAGTGAACAAGTTGATCTGCAGCC
Organism: Scarus forsteni; assembly: GCA_036419115.1. Lineage (NCBI taxonomy): Eukaryota > Metazoa > Chordata > Actinopteri > Labriformes > Labridae > Scarus > Scarus forsteni. The sequence goes on along the minus strand of JAZDUH010000352.1, from coordinate 101,563 downwards.
TCTGCCAGCAACCTCCAGCCAGCCACCTCAACATCCAACCAAGAAGATCGTCCAAATCGTTGGACGAGTAGAAGAGGACTTTTTCCCATGAGGAGACGAGTGAGCTGAGGTAGAGGATGAGTGGCTGTCAGTGAAGGGTTTGACATGGCAAATTTTGGAGGCCCAGGGTTCACTGCTGGTGAGTGGAAGAGTTTGAAGGCTGAGGTGTTAGATCAGTTACGATTTGTAGATGGTGAATGGAGTAGAATGCATGAATGTGTACCAGCTTAACTTGTTCAAAGTCAGCTGGTGTGTTTTCTTCTTTGGGAAGAGTGTTGTTGATTCAACAGGACCTTTGTGTGAAATCAGCAGCACATGACAACTTCTGGTTATTGACATGGTTTTTTATATCTTGATTTCATGTGTCTGATGCTTCACAACATCACATGCAATGTCAACTTTTGTTTTTTTGTTAATGTCAGAGAATCCTGATACTTCATCCTTAGTCCCTTCTGGTCTCCATCAGTGAACAAGTTGATCTGCAGCCTCTGCCAGCAACCTCCAGCCAGCCACCTCAACATCCAACCAAGACTGTTGTTCCAGAAGTTGGTCCAGAAGAAGGCTTTTTTCCACCAGGCGGCGAGTGAGCTGAGATATTTGAGGAGTAGCTGTCAGTTGAGGGTTTGACATGGCAAATTTTGGAGGTTCAGGGTTCACTGCTGGACAGGATGTGTTTGAAGCATGATTGATTTCGATGAAAAACCAATTGTATTTGGTGAATGTAGGAAAATGCATGAATGTTTCTCGAGTTAACCTGTTGAAATTCAGCTGGTGTGTTTTCCCACACGGGGGTTAAGTATTGATTCAACAAAACCTTTGTTGGAGAAGAGTAGCATAAATCAACTTGTGGTAAGTGACATGGCCTTTTCTATCTCCATTTCATGTGTGTGTTTATTATCTTCACAACAGCACATGCAATCACAACATTTATTCATTATGTTAGAGAATCCTGCTAATTCATCCTGAGTCCGTTGTCCTCTCCATCAGTGAACAAGTTGATCTGCAGCCTCTGCCAGCAACCTCCAGCCAGCCACCTCAACATCCAACCAAGAATGTTGGCCCTATCGTTGGTCCAGAAGAAGAGTTTTTCCCACCAGGAGGAGAGTGAGCTGAGATATTTGAGGAGTGGCTGTCAGTGGAGGGTTTGACATGCCAAAGTTTGGAGACCCAGGGTTCACTGCTGGAGATTGAAGGATATTTACGGTGTCATATCTGGACCACTTGTGATGTGCAGAAGACAGAAGTAGGCTTCTTGACACTGACTTACTTTCAAGTATTGTTTTTTTTTACAAAAAGCAACACCAGATTTGTACAGGCTTTGCAGGATACCTGGGAGGGGCTGCCCATGATGCCTCTCTCCTCGACATCTTTTTGACCACAGTTTATATAGAACTAGGAGTTGCGGGGACTTCCGGGTTACGTTATGGAGGAGTAGCAGCACGTTGACAGAGCTCCCGACTGTCAAATTCAAAAACTCCCCTAAACTCGATTTTTTTTAAAGGACTAAATTGCAGTTTAACTGAAAATGAGTGGGGACAAGAAACAGAGGGGTCAGAAACATCGGAGTATTGCTACTAAATCCACGGAAAAAGACGAACCGGAGGACATGCTAGCAACTCATGGAACAGAAGAAAGTGGACTCCATGAAAACACCACCCAAGCTGGCTGTGACACAGACATCCGATATGGGCTGGAAAACATCAGCAAAGAGATAAGATGCCTTAAATCAGAAATAAGGAAAGATTTTCATGCATTTGGTCAAATACTGCGGGACGACGAGAAGAAAGACTTGGATAATATCAAACACGACATAGATCAGAGGCTCTCTTTATTAATCACCGAACAACAGCAACAGAGCCGAAGAGTCGACGAGGTAGAGACACGCTTAGAGAAGTTAGAAATCTGGGGCCAGGAGGCGAATGACGCCCTCATCCTATCCCTGAATCGACAGAAAACACTTCAAGAAAAACTCACCGATTCGGAATTGAGATCACGGAGGAATGATATCCGTATGTACGGTGTGGCAGAGGGTGAGGAGGGCGAATCCGCTCCCAAGTTTGTAGAGACCCTACTTCGACGTGAGCTTCAACTACCGGAGTCTTTTAATTTGAAAATACAAAGAGCACACCGGTCTTTGGCACAGAAACCTGCAGACGGAGCCATGCCGAGATCGCTCATTGTGAACTTTTTGGAATTTTCAACTAAAGAAAGAGCCTTGAGGGAGGTTTGGCAGAAGAAGATCCATGTTGGAAATAAAACACTGTCATTTGACCATGACTATGCATCAGAGGTCGTCCAGAGAAGGAAGGAATACAATGCAGCGAAGAGGATCCTAAAGGAAAAAGGCATCCGATTTCAGACGCCATATACCAAAATGCGGATTTTCTGGGACTCTGGGACTCGTACATACAGCACCGCGAAGGAGGTGAGAGAAGAGTTGGTGGGACGTGGACTCACGGAGGCAATGCCGGCTCCTGCTACGATGGATACCACGGCGGAGTTGCGGCTCTGCTCGGCGATGGAGTGGCGGCGCAGTGACGGGACCCGGAGGAGCAACACGGCAGCAGCTCTCCGAGCCAAGGAAAAGCTCCAGGGTTTCCAGAGATCTGCTGTTAACTGACTATCTATGAGGGTAACTTACAGCCCAATCGGTAAGAATGTTTAAAGTCTTTTCTCCTTTGCACTCGGACCCCAGCTTTACGACCATACGGCGTGGACTGTGGGAGCTCAGCTTACGTGTTGAACTGTTTTTCTTTTCTGCTCGAGTTAACGTTGGACTTATTTAGTATGGCTTGTAAAGTCATAACTATGCCAGGGCCCCCCTCTTACAGGGCTTTCCCCCCCGATCTCCCAACGGGATCACAGTCAGGGATAGTGAAGAGATCTGTCCTGTTTTTGGAGGTCAACTGTTCTTTTTGTTCTTGTTTCATGCCAGCGTTCAGGCAATTATTGTGGGGTCACTGTTGTTTATTTTTCTGGTCCGCTCAAACAGATAAGTTGCAGTAACCTGAGGGTGGCGTCCTTAAACGTTAATGGTTTGAATAATCCCATTAAAAGAGGGAAAATAATTCCCAAACTAAAGAAAGACAAATGTCAAGTGATGTACTTGCAAGAAACACACCTTTCTTGCCAGGAGCATGAAAAACTGAAGAGGTTTGGCTTAGAAATACTTTTTTTAGTTCCTACAAAAAGGGTCCTAAAAGAGGAGTAGCAATACTAATAGCTAATTCAGTTAATTTTGAATTAGGTAAGGAAATGTGCGACAAGGAGGGGAGGTTTGTAATAGTCACAGGGAAAATTGATAATGTTGTTACTTTCGTGAATGTTTATGTACCTCCCAATAGTGACAAAACATTCCTAAAACTGTTATTTGAACACATCATTTCAGAAAGTGAAGGAATACTTGTTTGTGCTGGGGATTTCAATATGATTTTAAATGCTAAACTTGATACTACTAATAGAAAGAGAAATAAGACAGGATTGTCCAGGCTCCTTTGCACATCACTTAAGGAACTAGGACTATTTGATGTCTGGAGGGAACTCCACCCTTTGGAGAGAGACTATACCCATTTTTCTGCACCCCACTCTGTGTACTCAAGAATAGACTATGTCTTTATGAATATAATTGACAGACATAGGATTAGGGACTGTAGTATTGGAGTGACTGATTTATCAGACCACAGTGTTGTTTACCTCAATATTTTTGTAGACGCGAGACAAAGAAACTCCCAATGGAAGCTAAATGTGAGTATGTTAAACAATCAGGAATTAAGAGAGGACATTAGAAAGGAGATACTCAACTGCTTTGAAGAAAATAAAGACAGCCCTGTAGATAGTACTATACTATGGGATACAGTTAAAGCTGTCATGAGAGGTAGGCTTATATCAAAAGCAGCACATTTAAAAAAGACTAGAGAGAAGACATATAAAAGGTTGGTCGAAGAGTTAAAAACACTGGAACTCCATCATAAAAATAACCAGGATCCAACAATATTAAAAAACATATTGGAGGTTAGACAACGGATTAACAATATAATGACTAATGAGATAGAGAAAAAACTTAGATTTACTAAACAGACTTACTATGAATCTGGGTCTAAAGCTAATAAATACTTAGCTAGACGTCTCTGGGTACAACAACTCTCTCACACAATACATAAAATTAGAGACCCCCACACAAAGCAGTTACTTTACAAACATGAAGACATAGAAAAAGTCTTTAGAAACTATTATAAAAATTTATACACACAACCACCAGCTAAAGAGGATCACCAGATGAAAGAATTTTTAAAATCATTGGATTTACCTTCTATTGGTGAATCACAGAATAAAAAACTAACCTCAGACATAACTAAGAAAGAAATAGAAGATGCTATAAGCAGACTAAAATCAAACAAAGCTTCAGGCAGTGATGGATTCCCCAGTGAATGGTACAAAATTTATAGAGAACAATTAATTCCACTGCTTTTAAATTCATTTAATCAAACTGTGAAGGAAGGGAAGCTTCCTCCATCATGGAAAGAAGCTATTATTTCAGTTATACCAAAGGAAGGAAAAAATAAAGAGTATTGTGAATCCTTTAGACCCATTTCAATCTTAAATGTCGACTATAAAATATTTACCTCCATCATTGCTAAAAGGTTTGAAATTGTTATGTCTGAGTTAATAGATGAAGACCAATCAGGTTTTATCAAAGGTCGGCAAACTCAAGACAACATTAGACGAACTGTTCACATAATAGATCAGATTCATAAGCAGAGAAAAAGCGCTGTACTGGTTAGCCTAGATGCGGAGAAAGCCTTTGACTGCGTCAATTGGAAGTTTCTTTATCAGGTGTTGGAGAGATTTGGTTTTCAAAAGAATCAATACGATGTATTCAAACTCTTTACCAAGAACCTATGGCCAGAATAAAAATAAACAGACACTTGACTGACAGGTTTATTTTACAACGAGGGACTCGTCAAGGTTGCTGTTTGAGCCCTACTTTATTTGCAATCATCATCGAGCCAATGGCACAAATGATCAGGCAGAGTAACACTTTGAAAGGGATAAATATTGGAGGCCAAGACCACATCATTGAACTTTTTGCGGATGACGTTATTGTTATTCTCCAAAACCCTGATGACACATTTCCTAACCTTATGGCTATATTACAGGATTTTGGTCAATATTCAGGCTATAAATTAAATATTACAAAGACCCAAATCCTCCCCCTAAATTTTTATCCAAGTCAAGTATCAAAAGACAAATACACAATAAACTGGAGGGCAAAAACAATTAAGTATCTTGGTGTGATAATTGCAAAAGAACTCCAGAAAACTTTTGAGATCAACTACAACCATATAAATGTTAGCATTTTAAGAGACATTAGGCGTTGGTCTGCATTTGGCCTGGATTTTGTTACACGAATAGAGATAATCAAGATGATATTGTTGCCGAGACTTTTATATCTATTCCAATCGATTCCACATATAATCCCAGAGTCACAATTTAGATCTTGGGATAAGTTAATTTTTTAGGTTTATTTGGGCAGGTAAGAGACCGAGGATCAGATATAAAACCCTTCTGCTAAATAAAGAGGATGGTGGTATGTCTTTACCTGACTTGAGTCAATATTTTTATGCGGCCCAGGTGAGGTATCTTGTTTGCTTGTGCTGTCCTTTTTACCAGGCCAAATGGAAAATTATTGAACTGAATATAGAAAACTTCCAGCTTCATACAACATTGGGAGATAAGGTGAACATTTTTTTTATCAAAAAAGCAATAATGAAATTATCAAACAAAGCCTGATCATCTGGGGTAAAGTTGTAAAAGAATATAACTTGGCAGGTGATGTTAAATTATTAAGATGGCCTGCCCTGGACCCAAAGTTCCAGCCTGGATTGAATGATTCTGGTTTTAAACAGTGGTGGGATAAAGGCATCACAGCAATCTGCACCTTAACTCAGGGCAGAGAATTTAAAAGTTTTGGAGATTTACAGAAGGAGTTTAGACTGCAGAACTGTGAATTTTATAGATATTTACAAATAAGAGATTATTATACAAAAAAGATTAAACCAAGTATAACAGAAAAGGGCAATTCAGTGGTGGATGTTTTTGTTAAAGCATATCAACAAAACAGTAAGAAACTCATATCCAGGCTGTACCAGGGTTTCCAGAGGCAGAAAGAAACTAAAACAGGATACATCAGGTCTAAATGGGAAAAAGAATTAAACATTGAAATATCAGAGGAGGATTGGTGTTCTATGTGGAACACACAACACTCATCCACAAGTTCCAAAAAATGGAGAGAATTTGGCTGGAAAAATTTAGTACGTTTCTTTATAACACCTCTCATTAAAAATCGACATTCTCATTCACATCAGCCATGCTGGAGGCTGTGTGGGCACATGGATGCCAACCATTCCCACATTTTTTGGATGTGCCCAAAAATAAAGATGTTTTGGACGAATATATGCCAAACTATAAGTAAGATTCTGGGATATAGGATCCCCAACGACGTAAAGGTCCTGTATCTTGGTTTAATTGTTGTGGATAACATTTCAAGAAAAGACTGGTATCTGTGTAAAATCCTGTTTGCTGCATGCAAAAAAGCAATAACGAGGAAGTGGTATAACGCTGAACCCCCAAGTCTCTCTGAGTGGATGGACATAGTCAGGGAGGTCTTTGCTAATGAAAAGATAACTTTCTCTTTTAAAACTTCAAGGGACGGACTTCCGGCGGCGCCATGTTCGTAAAAGACGCAAAAGTTTGAGCTCGGCTGATTAACCAACTTACCAAACGACATTTGAACAAAGCTCGGCAAAAAACATGCCCAACGACACCACAAAGACAAGCGCTGGCGATAGACTCTCCAGATATCAGTTCAGAAACAAAGAAGGAGATGAAAAATCATCGGAAACAACTGACGCTAACAAGCCTGCTAAGCCTGATGCAGCTAGCGCTAGCAAAGACACCGAACCTGCCACTAAAAACATGGAGGAGATGCTGCAAACTATCGTCCAGTCTAACCAAGAAATACGGGGGGACATTCTTCAAATGAGGATGGATGTAAAGGAGTTTAAAGGTCAGACCAAGGAATCATTTATTAGACTTGAAACATCAGTTGGAGGTTTAAGTGCACAACTAACAAAGCTGGAAAAGAGGGTTGTTGACGCAGAGGAGCGTATCACAAGCACGGAGGAGACCACCGCGACCCACGGAAAAGCCATCGGCTTCCTTCTTCAACGGGAGGCGGAACTTATGGAGCGATGTGAGGATCTTCAAAACAGGGCAAGAAGGCAAAACTTAAGACTTTATCAGGTTCCCGAAGGAAGCGAGGGAAGAGACATGGTGGTCTATATTAAAAAGCTACTACCGACGGTGTTGCACGACCTGCCGCTAAAAGAAGATGACATCAGGATTGACCGGGCGCTGAGCGCTTATGCCGAAACCGAAAGAAAATGACCCCCCTCGTTCCATCGTGATTAGATTTGCAGACTACACAGTGAAGGAGCAGATCCTTCAGCAAGCTTGGAAACAGCGTACAGTGAAGATAGGCGAGAGGCAGATTTACTTTGATAATGACTACTCACCTGAGCTGCAGAGGAAACGCGCGCAGGTCAGATATGTTGTAAAACAACTGAAGGAGAAAAATATTAAGGCGAAGTGCATATACCCAGCTCGGTTAAGGATGACAGTGGGCTCCGAGGAAAAAACTTTCCAGTCGGTGGCGGACGCGGCGCCGGTACTTCAGGACCTCAACATCCAGCTCCGCATTGATGAGCGAGATAAAGTGGAGCGAGAGTTGGCCAGGAACAGATGGGCGAGATGGGACGTCAACCGAGGTGGGAGGAGCGTCAGCATGTTTACGGAAAAAGACTGCAGGTTTTTCTTTTCTTGAAATGACTGGGCAGATGATGCAAAATAAGATATGAACAACTGTAAGTAATTTTGGACTAAATGGGCTGAAGTTAAAATTTTTAAGTTCCCTCCTATTACAGTGGTGTTGTTGGGTTTAAAAGTATATGCAGGTGTAATTATTATTATTTTATTATTATTATTATTATTGTTTTAACTTGCTTCAAGTTTTTAGGATGTATTTCTTTTAATTGTAACATTTTTATTTTTTTCTTATTTTAATTTCTATTTACATACACTTTGCCGAGCCCAGAATATTATAATGGCATATTATTTGGTCTTTTTGGTTTGTGGTATCAGTCGCAGTTGACTTAATATGAGTGATTTACACTCAGCCATCATAGGGCCGCAGCATCCTACCCAACGGAGGGGGATTGCTGTACTATGTGACATTATCCCGGAGGGATTCCGCCACCCTCCGCCCAGTTCCACACGGGGACTGGTCACTTCAGGAGGTAGGCCAGTTGAGGACTTGGAAGCCAGTTTGACAGGTTTGATTCCTGGTGTTCTGTACAGGAAAATGTTCATTATTTCTGTTTTGTTTTGTGTTACTTCCTTGACAACTGATGGGACTTTTGCAATAAGTGAGGATGCATATGGCGTCTATAAGAGGACTCTAAAGCATTATGACAGCCAAGATTAAAAGTAGTGTTACATGGATAACCTGAATGTTGTTAGCTACAATATAAAGGGGCTAGGAAATCCAGTTAAAAGAAAAAAAATACTCAATCAACTTAAAGCCTTACATTGCTCAGTGGCAATGTTACAAGAGACACACTTGTCTGAGGCAGAACATCTGAAATTAAAGAGGGATTGGGTGGAACAAATATACAGTGCATCTCATGAAGGAGGGAGGAAAAGAGGGGTTACTATATTAATCAGGAGGAATGTTTTTTTTAATAACGAAAAAGTGCTGAAAGACAAGGAAGGCAGATATATTATGGTGATAGGTACGATTGGGGAAAATAGATTTACATTCTTAAACTTGTATGCACCAAATGAAGATTGTCCAAATTTCTTTAAGAAAATAGCCTCCAAATTGGCAGATGAAGGGAAGGGAATCATAGTGGTTGGGGGGGACTATAACTGTGTTCTAAACTCGAGTATGGACAGACTACCTGCTGAGAAGGGACCTCGAACCAAAAAATCGGTCACTGTTCTGGGAATGATGGAGGGACTGGGCTTGATTGATGTATGGCGATATCATCATCCCAGAGATAGAGACTACACATATAGGTCCCACGTTCATGGGAGTTACTCCAGACTGGACATGTTTCTTGTTTCAAAGGTTGATGTACATAGAGTGACAGAATGCAATATAGAACCCATAACTTTGTCAGATCACGGTCCCATTAAGATGAAAATAAATTTAAGTCAAGAAAAACAATTTAGATACTGGAGACTTAATGTCTCTATATTAAATGATCGCCTAATTCAACAGGAACTACGTGACAAACTTAAAGAATATATCGATTTAAATGATAATGGAGATGTTACTCCATCTGTCTTATGAGATGGTGCCAAAGCAGTTATGAGGGGACATATAATTCAAATTACATCAAGAATAAAAAAACAAAGAGAAACAAGAAGGCTCGAACTAGAGACGGTAATTATGAGGTTAGAAAAGGAACACAAAGTATGGAGAAGGAAAAATACATTAGAATTATTAAAACAGGAAAGACAAAAATTAGATGAACTACTTACATATAAAGCAGAGGGAATGCTCAGATTTGTGAAACGAAAATACTATGAAATGGGTAATAAAGCAAGTAGGTTATTGGCTTTTCAGCTACGGAAAACTCAATCGAACCGTGTCATACCTAAAATTAAACACCCAGACACAAATAAAATCACATCCCAGCCAAAAGAAATAGCGGAGGCATTTGCTGCATATTATAAAAAACTATATGAAAGTCAGGAATTATTGGGGAAGAAGGAGAAAATAACAAAACTTTTGAATTCAATCAAATTAAATAGCTTATCACAGGCTGAGGCTGAGATGATATGTTCCCCTATAACAGTACAGGAAATAATAGCTAGTATAAGTAAGTTAAAGAACAGTAAATCCCCAGGTCTGGATTCTCTGGGGAATACTATAAAGTTTTTGTTGAAGAGCTAGCCCCAATTTTATGTCGGATATATAATTATGCACTGGATGAAAAGGACCCCCCCAAAACCTGGTCAGAAGCAATCATCACAGTCATACATAAAGACGGAAAAGACCCCACTCAGTGTATGGGGTACCGGCCCATAAGTTTGCTCTGTCAGGATTTAAAAATCCTGACCTTTATCTTGGCAAATAGAATACAAAGACACATACAGAAATTAGTTAATTCAGATCAAACTGGATTCATCAGCGGACGGCAGGGCACCAATAATGTTCGACGAGCTCTAAATTTACAATCTATTGCTTCTCATAGAAAGACCCCATCAATGCTTCTCAGCCTAGATGCTGAGAAAGCATTCGATAGATTGGACTGGACATTTTTGAGGCAAACACTGGCTCATATGGGTTTTAAAGAAACCTTTTTAAGTTGGATTGATGTGTTTTATATGAACCCACGGTCAAGAGTTAGAGTTAATGGCCAGTGCTCTGATTTCTTCAATTTGGGAAGGGGAACGAGGCAGGAGATGCACTCTCTCCAGTTTTGTTTGCTCTCAGCATCGAGCCCCTCATGAATTGATCAGGAATAATCCTTATACAAGGAATAAGAGATGAGAGTGGAAACCAACACAAAATAGCTCTATCATGAGCGACATATTATTATTTATAGAAAACCCTGTCCACTCAATCCCCGCTCTCTTGCAAAATCTTAATGAATATGGTCTAATATCTGGCTATAAAGTTAATCCTAGTAAATCAGAAGCGATGATGGTGTCCGGGACATGGCCTAGTCAACTTGATGATGTAGTATCCTTTCGCAGGTCCAAGCAGGGTTTCAGATACCTAGGAACCACACTCACTCCCCAAGTAACACAACTATATCAAGCTAATTATAAAAAATTATTTGAGACATTTAGAAATGAACTGGCAAGATGGGATGTGCTACCGTTATCACTTCTGGGTAGAGTAGAGGCTGTTAAAATGAATCTACTCCCCAGACTCTTGTTTTTATTTAGGTCTCTCCCAATTTGGATCCCAACATCAGTCTTTAACATGTTAGACAAGCTTATATCCAGATTCATATGGCAAAACAGGAAACCAAGAGTGAGACTTAAAACACTCACTCTAGGGAAAAACAGGGGTGGACTTAGCCTCCCCAATATAAAATATTATTTTTGGGCAGCACAATTAACAACAGTGGTAGCCTGGATTAACAATGATGTGGAATCGGGATGGGTAAACATAGAGCAGAATTCACTGCCAATTATGCCTCTATCCGTACTAGTGTTCTTGAGTAAGCAAACCCAAGAAAAACTGGAAATCAGAAATGTATGGGTGAAGCACACCTTAAAAGTATGGTCGACAGTCCAAAAGAGAATTAGAGGGACAGCTGCCCTTTCACGGGCCATACAAATTGCCGGAAACCCGAATTTCCCCCCCTCAACAACAGATATCTCTTTTAAGAGATGGGCAGCCAGAAACCTAAGAATCATTGACCAGTTGTTCTGTAACAATGTCTTACAGCCGTTCTCATATCTCCAAGATAAATTCTCCATACCTCAAAGTGATATGTTGCGGTACTTTCAAATTAGGCATTACATCACAAACCATAAGGATTGGAATGTAATTAAAAATGCTCCAACAAATGTAGAGAAATATTTTATAAATATCATTAAACATCAACTACCTAACAAGAAACATGTTTCTCATATATACAGAAATCTGCTACTGGATATACCGGACAATACTTTACACATCAAAAATAAATGGGAGCTGGAGTTAAATATCATAATTGAAGATGGAGAATGGGAAACAATGTGTATTGGATGTCATAAAGGTATTAATAGTAACATGTGGAAGGAGTTTGACTGGAAGATGAAAACAAGGTTTTTAAGACACCTATGGTGGTTGCCAAATTTACAGATAATCCAACTGCTATGTACTGCTGGAGAAAATGTGGAATGGTGACCACTCGCACATATTTTGGGACTGCCCAATGATGCTTTCTTTTGGAATGGGATAAAGAGAGAGATAGATAAAGTTATGGGGATTGATTTACCATTCACCCCAAGTCAGTTTCTTCTAGATCTAACTCCTGAAGACATGTACACGAGAGACCAAAGGTACCTGTTGCATATACTTTTGATGATTGCTAGGAAGATGGTGACAATAAATTGGATGAACCCACAGGCACCTACAGTAACACAATGGAAACAGAAGTTGAGGGAGGTGTATGGAATGGAGGTATTAACTGCCCAATTACAATTAAAGACTGAGATTTTTAAGAGGCGGTGGCTACCTTTAACAAGATACCTCTTTAATTGAGGGGAAACCCATACTCTGCTGTAATTTCATAATTGCCCACTCATTTAATTTTAAATTACTGACGTCAGTGAAATTTCCTGGCCCCGGCAGGGTGAAAAGAGACTCTTTATCTATGGACTGTCATTTGTACTATGTGTTGTTGTCAAGGATTGTTTTGTTTTGTATTGTGAATTTCTATGCTTAATAAAAATATAGTTCAAAAAAAAAAAAAAAGAAAAAAAACTTCAAGGGACAATTTTTACGAAGAGGTGGGAGAAATGGATACTCTTCACAACAACGGAAAAGGACGCTACATCTCCATGATTTTCTATGTGTCTTATATTTCTCTGTTTGTGTTTTCAATGTTAAAGTGAAAAAACAACTAAATAAAAAGTATTAAAAAAAAGAATTAGGAGTTGCATACACAGTTGGGACAGCAACTAATCTTGCTTTGGCTTTCACTTTAGATATATATAGTTATGCCCAAAAGTTTACACCCCCCAGCAGAATTTCAGATTTTTTGGCCTTTTCTCAGAAAATATGAATGGTAACACAAAAACCTTTCTGTCACTCATGGTTAGTGGTTGGGTGAAGACATTTATTGAAAAAAAAAAATAGTTTACTCTTTTTAAATCATAATGACAACAGAAACTTAAAAAATGACCCTGTTCAAAAGTTTACACCCCCTGGCAGTTTTGGCCTGATAACATGCACAAAATTTGACACAAATGGGTTTGAATGTCTACTAAAGGTAACCATCCTCTCTGTGATCTATTAGCTTGTAAACTGTGTGTGTGTATGAAAGCTCAGTGAGTTTCTGAGCTCCTGACACTCAGTGCTACGTTGAAGTTTCTCGTTTCATGGGTAAAGCAAAAGAATTTTCTGCAAGAAAAGGTATTTCAACTGTATTAAACAGGAAAAGGATTTTAAAAGATATCTAAGGAACTGAGGATGCCAAGAAGCACTGTTAAAACTCTAATTAAGAAGGGGAGAATGAGGGATTCTGTTGAAACCAAACCACGGTCAGGCAGACCAACAAAAATTTCAGCTCCAACTGCAAGGACAATTGTTAGAGATGCAAAGAAAAACCCTCAAATAACTTCTGCTGAAATACAGGACTCTGAAAAAAATTGGAGTGGATGTTTCAAGATCCACAATAAGGAGACACTTGAAGGAACATGGGCTGCATGGTCGAGTCGCCAGAAGAAAGCCATTTCTACGCAAATGCCACAAAATATCCCGTTTACAATATGCCAAACAGCACAGAGACAAGCCTCAAAACTTCTGGAACAAAGATATTTGGAGTGATGAGACCAAAATTGAACTTTTTGGCCACAACCATAAATGTTACATTTGGAGAGGAGTCAACAAGGCCCATGATGAAAGGTACACCATTCCTACTGTGAAACACTGAGGTGGATCACTGATGTTTTGGGGATGCGTGAGCTACAAAGGCACAGGAAAACTGGTCAAAATTGATGGAAGGATGAATGCAGCATGTTATCAAAAAATACTGGAGTAAAATTTACACTCATCGGCCCAGAAGCTGCCCATGGGACGTTCTTGGACATTCCGACACGACAATGATCCAAAACACAAGGCCAAATCAACCTGCCATTGGCTACAGCAGAATAAAGTGAAGGTTTTAAAGTGGCCATCTCAGTCTCCTGACCTCAATGTCATTGAGCCACTCTGGGGAGATCTCAAATGTGCAGTTCATGCAAGACAGCCCAAGAATTTACTTTTTGCCAAGAGGAATGGGCAGTTTTACCATCTGAGAAAATAAAGACCCTCATCCACAACTACCACAAAAGACTTCAAGCTGTTATAGATGTTAAAGGGGGGAATACAAGGTATTAAAAACTGGGGGGTGTAAACTTTTGAACAGGGTCAATTTGGAAGTTTCTGTTGTCATTATGATTTAGAAAGAGTAAACTAATCTTTTTTTCAATAAATGTCTTCACTCAACCACGAACCATGAGTGACAGAAAGGTTTTTGTGTTATCATTCATATTTTCTGAGAAAAGGCCAAAAAATCTGAAATTCTGCTGGGGGATGTAAACTGTTGGGCACAACTGTACTACATTTACAGGACATCTGTATTCCTGGAGTCAAGAGTCATCTGCAGCCCTCACGTACACATTTCTTGGGGGTGTGTAATTTTGCCTTACATTTATGCGCGCCAGATACTTCATTTGCATCACTGTTGAAGCCCATTACCACCACCAAACAAGGAAAGCGCCTGATTTCTGATGGAAATGAAAGATTTTTTATTCCTATTTTAGTTCCTAAAAAAACGTTTAAAATTAAGATAAAGTATAAATGTAAAAATGTTAAAATAAAATTAAAAATCACAATATTTAAAGGTAAAACCAAAAGTTTCTGTCAGATTTTTGAGATAAAAAGTTTAAATTTTGAGGAATAAAGTCATAATTATGAGATAAAAAGTCCAAATATCAGGGAACCCCCCCCCCTCAAATAATGAGATTAAAACTTTAATCTAAGTCTTCTCTGAAGAAGCTTAATGCCTGGAGGGAAGATATACAGGAGGACTTGCCCTCTGAGGACTGGGAAGAAGCGTGTGCTGGAGCACAAATACAAACTACCAATACTCGCCTTAAAGTACTGCAATATAACTGGCTGATGAGGACATATGTGACGCCAGAGAAGCTTAATAAATATAATGGGGCCATCCCAGACTTGTGTATCAGATGTGGAGAAGAGAAGGGGACATTTTTCCATTGTGTCTGGAAATGCAATAAAGTCCAACAGTTTTGGTGGGAGATTAAACGAGCACCGGAGACAATTCTAGGTATAAAATTAGTTCTTGATCCTAAACTGTTTATTCTAGGTTTATATCCTGATAGAAATCATATGCCCAGAAAAATAATCACTGCCTTGGATTTATGTTTACTGCTTGCAAAAAGAGTCATTGCACTCTCATGGAAGAGTGACAGTAAAGCAAATTTCATTAACGGGATTAAAGAAATGTCCACAAGTTTACCTATGGAGAAGATTACCTACATTATCAAAGGAAAACTACCACTATTTCAGAATATTTGGAATCCTTTCATGAAATATGTGGAGAGTGTGGATTTAAGTATTGTGGGGAGTGAGACGGACGACACGTAGTCCTCAGTGGTCCTCTGCAGTTTCCTAAAATGATTTCCTGTACTTTGAAACTTTGAAGCGATCTCAATGTGAACTGTAAATCTAAGTGTTTGATTTTTTATTCTGAACCATGCAATACAGTGAAATAATTTGGGCTAACTGTAAATACAACAGAGAAACCATTGTTGCTTTTTGATGTTGTTCTTTCTTGTTGTTCTTATATATATATATGTATTATTATATTTTTTATTTATTAGTTAATTTTTTTTTCTCTTTTCTTTTTCTTTCTTTCTTTCTTTTTTTAATTCTTTTTATTACTATTATTATTATAATCTCTCATTCTGTTTCTCTATTTGATTCAACCAGGTTATGTACTTTTTACTTTCACTTGTGTGTTGCTGTGTTATTTCATAAATAGTTGACTTGCAAAGAAGGACGATTTGAATGCTGGACAATAATGTAGCCTCCCCTGACACTCCCTTTGTTTTTTTATACTTTATTGTGTCAGTTGGTGTCATTAATACATTGAAACATGTTTTATTATTTCAAGACAATATAGACACAATTTTTCCCTTTTCATTTTTTTTTTGTTCACCACCACCCAGACAGAATATAATACATACAAAAAAATATAATAATCAGAGTATCATAATATCATGATAATGGATAAATACAATTCCAAATTCATTATACACACATGGCAGTGCAGCAACTTTCCATATATATCCTTAAATTGAGTTTACATTCAAGGCGTATATTTCCATTATTTATGAATCACTAAAGTAAAAATATATCACAATAATTTAATAGAAAAAAATTAAAAAATAATTAAAAAATGACAATTATATATAAGCTACTTATAAGGAAAATTTGGAAAAAAAGGGAAAAAAAAGAAAATGGAAATAGATAGATACAACTGAATAAATAAGCAAAAAGATTGGCTTTCTATATCATGCAGTTAATTCATATTTAAGCTATACATGAAACATAAGGAACTTACTTCATCTGATTTTATCCCATATTTACCCTGTCAGTTTTATACTTCATATGAAAGGGGGCCCATCTTTTTTCAAACAGCCTTTCTTTCCTGTTTATCTTTTGGGTTATTTTTTCCATTCTATAATTTGTTTTTTTTTTCTTTTAATACTTTGTTGTATCATTACAGTATACAACATTCCTGCAATACCCATCCTGTTATTTAAATAACTTGACGCAATATTTCATTTTAGTTACCTTTCACCCACGTGTCATG
The DNA here is from genome assembly GCA_036419115.1 of Scarus forsteni. NCBI lineage: Eukaryota > Metazoa > Chordata > Actinopteri > Labriformes > Labridae > Scarus > Scarus forsteni. The sequence continues at coordinate 84,854 of JAZDUH010000352.1, read as the reverse complement.
GTCAAAATATAACCTTTCATAACTTACAATACATATACACCAATACTCCCAAAGTAACCAAAATAAAATGAATAAATAAGTAAATAACATTACCCAGCCACAACGACAACAACGAAAAAAAAATAAACAAATAAATAAATAAATAAAATAATAAATATATATATATAAAAAAAATAAAATAAAAATAAATAAATAAATAAGAAAAAATAAATTAAAAAAGGTTTCATCCCTACTGTATACCAAGGATTAATTTATACCGAGCCCATCTGTTTTCAAACAACTTTTTTTTCCTTTTAATTCTATAAGTTACCCTCTCCATCCTATAAATCTTTTCTGCAGTCTCTAGCCATTTATTTCCTTTGGGGGCTTCCAACTTTTTCCAGTTTCTTGTTATTTGTTTGAGTGCTGTAATTCTCAGAATCCAGAATAAATATTCTTCTTCCTTTTGAAGGCCATTCACACCTATTCCCAACCATAAAGTATGCTTATTAAATTGGCCCAATTTCCCAAATATCTGTTCTGTTGTGTGTATGACTTCTGACCAATAAATTTCTATTTTTTTACATGTAAAGAAAATATGAGTGTGGTCCGCTTTGTCCTCTCCGCATTCTCTCCAGCAGCTAGAATTATTCTGTGTATATTTGCTTAACATCACCGGTGTTCCAAAGTATCGTATATTTATCTTCCAAGCGTATTCTTGCCAGAAGGGTGATTTTATGTTTGAGAAATTATCTTTAAGACTCTGTTTCCACTCATCATTTGATATAGATGTTTTCAGTTCTATCTGCCATTTATCCTTAATGTTGTTTATGTCTTCGGCTCTGTTATCCTGAAGTACTTGGTACATTTGTCCAGTCATATTTTTCAAATTCTGGTTTTGATTGGCCTTTATCATATGTCTCAGAAGGGGATGGAGCTCTCCAAAAGATGTAATTTGGACTTTTTCCTTCAAATAATTTCTCACTTGCAAATATCTGTAAAAGTGATTCTTGTTTAAACTATATCTATTTGCTATATTTTCAAAAGTATCCATTACTTCCACCTTGTACATTTGATAAAATCTTGTGAGGCCCTTACTCTCCCATTTTTTGAACACCTCATCGATACTGTTTGGCTTAAAATCTGGGTCCCAAGCTATCTCTCTTAGACAAGTGATTTCCTGTTCCTTAACATCACTTATGTTACATATTCTTCTCCAGATTTTAAATGTAATGTCGACTGAGTAACTGACACTTCCTTTGATGTGAGAGAACTCTTATTTTTGTATTTCATTTTACTGGAAATATTTTGAAAATTCAATAAAAATAAAGTTGGGAAAAAAAACTTTAATCTAAGGGATAGGATGTGATGATTATGGAATAAAAATTCAATATTAAGAGATCAAGTCTAAATCATTGTTGCTTTTTCTTTTAAATGTCTTTGCATCCTTAGATTTTAGTCTATTATTGATCTGTGCTTGATTTGGATTGAGTGGTTGAATACTTCAACTTCATTTTGATTTTTGTATGCCTCTATGGTCATACAATTTTTAAAACATCAATCTTACATCATTACACCCTAAAATGTGTGATAGCCCAGCTTATCAATGTCTTTAATAAAGACAATATGTCTTTAACCTGGTCCTGTTTGAAAGTTTGAGATTTGACATGCATTATTACAGTGAAAATTCAGATGGATTAAAAGTAGCAGACATGGTCTGGAGCTGCAAGGGTTCAAAGGCATATATGTTAAATAATGAATAATAAGCAGTCATGCATCTCTATTGTAACAGAGCACGAATTGTATGACAAATGTTTCCCTTTCATAGATTTTTCGAGGTGTTAAAATGAGTTTGGAGTGAGCCAGGAATTAGACAGATGTTTGTTGTTATTTCAGGGAATAAAAAGAACAACATAGGTAAGGAAACGCGGAGCTAAAGTAATTTGTAAAAATAAATTGTTCTAATCAGGCTGCTGTTCAATAACAGTAGGTGGAGCCGTTTCTAGGCGATGACGTCAGAGACGTCAGAACGTGATGGACGTTGGATGTTGGTTGCTATATCGACATTAAATTCATTTGAGGAATAACGAACAGTCAAACCCTCACAAACCGAGTCCGCGAAGACATTTCAGACGGTTTTGAAGTCGTTTTCTGTCAGAATACAAGAGTTGGAAAAAGTTGCAGCAGCCAAAGCTCACTGACGGACCATCAGAAAAATGGAGAAAGTCCATCTTTGCTTGAGAAATGTAAGTAAAATGATTCTATTGAACAGCAGGTGTTTTCGACAAGAGTCAGAGACACTGGACTGTAAAAACCGACATGACAACAAACTTAATAAAATGTCCTGAAATGACACTTTTAGGGTTCATTCATCAAGTTTACCTGAATATTGTGAGAATGTTGGAAGTAAAATAGTGAGGAAATGTGGGAGAAACGACCGTTTGAGCCCAAAAACAACAGTTTTAAGCTAGGCTATATCAGGGTAATTACACCTTCATCCTTATTACTGTATTTAATGAATGAAACTAATATTGGGCTTATTACAGTCATAGAAATATTAATTTGGATGGTTTTCTGCAGCAGAAAGTCCTCTTTGTTCCATGTTAAATGAGTCTTACTGTATTTTGGATTGTTGTAGTGTAACTAAATTGGCTGCTCACCACCTTAAGACAGACAACATTTAGAGACTTGAATGAAATTGAGAAAAGAGCTGCTTTGAATGTAGTTTTGGTCTGTATTAGAGCAGTGAAATATGTAGAGTATTTCAGAATATGTAGATACATGTACCAAAACAATATGTATGTGAAGAGAATATTGTATCAATCTAGTTTTAATGGAAGTTGTTTAAAAATCAGATGCAGGTTTAATGTTCAGATTGTTGTAATATGCTGTGTTTATCTTAATTTTTTGGTCCAATGAGAATGTCAAGCCTTTACTGGGTATATTATTAAAAAGTCATGAGTGCTAATCTGAAAAGAAATAAAATAAAATATAAACAATTTCATGCTTAAAACTGACAAGAAAGGTGCTCATATCAAGTTAATAAAATATTTATTTTGTTTTTGGCTAGGTCATGAGTGTTGTTTTCTCCAAAAAGAGGAACTTGTAATGTAATAATTTTCTCTTTTGTTGAAATTCACTGGAGAGTGTTGAGGAAACTTTAAGGATAACTTTGGACAAGGAAGTGTTTAGAGCAGCCTATAGTATGCTGCTAACATGTTGCATAGATTATGTATTTTAATTTAGATATAAGCTAGACTTTCATTCATTTGTAGGTTTTTTTTTTTCTGACAATGGAATTTGACAAAGCAATGAGCTTCCTTGATTTAGTTTAGCATCTTCAACCATCTATAGTGATGTGAATTTGTGTTTCTTAATATAGCTTTGGACTTTTAAAATGCATGAAAGATAACTAACTATTTTTAAATGACTTGGATGTAATATCATGATGTCTGCCTGTCAATGTGCAGTTAGAGCAATGATGGGCAGTGTGCTGCTGGGGGCACACAGCGCCCTCCCTCTCGCTCAGTAGTGAATGTAAAGATCAATAAACTGTGCACATGAAGGTGATTGAAAGACAAACTTTTCCTTGACCTGAAAATCCTGATTGGTCTGTGGTTGTTGGCCTATATCCAATTTTTTTGAAGAAATTCAGCTAAATATTGATATGTTGTTTCTTTAATAAGTTTTAGAGCATCACTGTGGAAACCTCTTTTCCACCATAAAACAAACTGAAACTATCCTGACCCTGATGAAACACAAATCTGGATTTGTATTCCCTAAGTTATGAGATCAAAATTTGAAATTTTGAGAATAAGATTCAAAATTTGGAACAATTCACATTCAAAACACTCAAACTGGGATTTTAACATAAATTAAAATAGCAGGGGAAATCGTTGAACAATAGTAAAATTTGTGATGATAGCATTACAATTTTTAGGACAATAATTCTGATAATGATTTTTAGTCCTAATTAGCCATATTTATCAATACATAAACGACAACACGTCAACATTGAAGTTAAACATTAAAAGTATGAGATAGGATGTAATGGTTATGAAATGAAACATCATAGTTATGAAACTGAAGCTTAAATTGTGAGATAAAAATGTCAAGTTATGAGTTATGGAATCATGATTTTTCATTAAATTTCCAAACTTAAGAGATCAGAAGTCAAAATTATGAGAAATTCAGTCATGATTATGAGAGACAGATAAAAACTTGAACTGTCATTTTAACCATTTGAATGTCAGGTTGATTTTTAGAGAAAGTTACATGTTCCCTTTGTTCAGTTAAATTATCATTAATGTTGTATAGTGATTATTTTGTAGTTCGTGGTGTGGCCCTTGATTGTGTGTATAGCATTCGCCGCCCTCTGTGCTACCAAGTTTTCATATTTCCACTGAACATATCTACAGATAAATATTAATGTGCTGATAAAGTCTCTCTGATAAATTTGCTGCTGTTCAGTTGTGTTCCAGATTCTAAACATTTGTTTTGTTTCTGTCTATAGATCCGTGGTCCAGCCGTACCTGAAGTTCCCCAGATTTCCACAGAGTTACCAGTGGGATGGATCCAGGCTCAGTCCGACTGCCCCCCTCCCTATCAAGCAGGTGAGTGCTCCACCATGGTCCACGAGTCCATGGGAGTGCCCTGCTTTCCGGTGTGTAGGATGGAAGAGTACCAGGACCCGGCACCCTGCCTCTGCTGCTCTCCCTCTTTTCCTTTCAGCCCTGCACCTGTCTACTTCTCCTCCCCTGAGTCCTCTCTCAATCCCCTTAATAAGTATGTGTTGTGATGTCCTCTGATGTGTTACGTTGTGTTTTATGTTGTTGTGTTAAGTGTGACTTATGTACTTTGTCTTTATCAAAGAAAAAAAAAGATATGTTAAATGTTGCATGTGTTTATGTTCGGTAATGTGTTCTTATGTCCTTAGTCTTTCTATTTGTAAGTATATATATATATTTATTTATATATTTTTATTTATGTATGTATATATATATATATATATATATATATATATATATATTTATATATATATATATATATATATATATATATATATATATATATATATATATACATACATACATATATATATATATACACGTATACATATATATATATACGTGTGTTTTTAGAATTTGACATATTGTTACATCTTTTGTCTTTATGTTTAACAAAAAAAAATACAAAAAAATATGTTAAACGTTAATTGTGTTTTTGTTAGGTGATGTGTTATTATGCCCTTTGTCTTTAAATTCATATATATATATATGTATATATGTATATATATATATATATATGGGTCAATGACATGACATGCATATTTTTGTGTCCGAGTACAACATTTTCCTTAAGCAATTCACCACATGTATTACTTTAAAGTACAAAATCTATTTCATGTTTATATATCTCCAGCACACTCTTACAATACTTTTTTTTTCTTTTGGAGCACCTCAAACCCCCAAAATGTCAGGTGGCACAACCGTCCGAGCAAATGAACACACTAATTAAACTATAAAATTAGTATGTCAGTGATACTAAATTTAAAAAATGTATACTGTGGCATTATTTCATTTTTGAAACATTTCAATTAAAACACTCAAATAGAACAGTTTTTAATCTCTTGAGGCAGCTCAAAAACTTTTGTCCGTCAATTTGCAGTTTGCTAAATATCAGGAGGGCACAACTGTAACATAGGACTTTTATTTGGAAGTGAAAATGAGATAACAGTAAAAAGGATATTGTATCATCTAGAGGACCCCCACTGACATCTGAGACCAAGTGAAAAGTTTTGTAGATCTCTCTCAAATACTGATAAAAATTCATATTTTTAGTTCAGAGGTAGGCTGATACAATTTTCATGTCAGGTGGTACAACCAATGTAATACTATTAAAATATCATTTTAACTTAAAATAACAAATTTTATCTAAAATGATACATAGTTATTTAATGAAAAAGGTTAATGTTTATACAGTTGTCCAAGCAGATGCCTGTTTAAACTAAAAATAAGTTGTAATGTCAGGCGGCGCAACCGGTGGGTCAGTGGCACAACTGCAGGAATGTCACTATAAGAGACAAGTAGTGGTGCTAGAGTCATTATCAGTTACATTTCTATTTTTTTTTCTTCTAATTTTTAGTTAAAATTTCATAATTTAAAGTTTTTATTGTAATTGTGATTTCAGATGAGAAAATTTTATTTATACCAATTATCGGCCGATTATAGCCCTTTTCAAAGTATACAACATCGGCCAGAGTTTTGCCGATTTAACGCGATATATTTTAATTTCTCAAACAGTGAACACTGTTCGTGTCCAAGCCGCAGAATGATGACGTGGAAGATGGCGACGCTTGGTGGCGGCTCTTCTTACCTCTCTGTTAATGCTTTGTGTGTGAATGACTCATTACACTCACACAGAGTTGTTCATTTAAGACTGAAGGTCCGTCATGAAAAGCAACTTTATCAATGATACTGTATGTGCACTCACTGATTCTTTAAAGCTGTGTTAAATCAATACTGAAGGTTTTAGATAAGTGAATAATCGTGTATATTAATTGTGATTTCAATATCAATTAAAATAATCAGGATTCTTATTTTTACCATCATCCAGCCCTACCTCACAGACAGACTGGACAAAACAGTTTTCTGACCGATGCCACCTCTGTCATTCTCAATACTGATGAATTGGACCTTCTGGTGGCCGGATCAGTTTAGCCATGACTGTTTTATTGTGATTATGATGGAAATCTGGCTTTATCTGCTTGTTCCCAACACAGACACTAAGCTAATGAAGTGTCTGTGAACGTTTAGATGGAAAATAGGTGTAGCACAGCCTCGGAGGCTACGTGATCGCCAGCAGACTATTCAGGGGAGGCTTCAGCGAGCTGGGGACTTCAATCAGGCTGTTTAAATAAGTTTGTGAAATAGGTGCAGTGTCCCACAAAATATTTTGATTTCTCACGCACATTACCTCATACTTAAAATAATAAAGTGGTTCTACCTGAACTAAAACCTGCTTCTGATAAACTAATGTGGACTGAAAGGCAGATGTGACAAAAGAGTTCATATATAATCTATATATTTACATTTTTAAAAAGGTAATTTGCTTTATTTTGCAGTTTAACACACTCTTTTATATTGTACTTCATAGCTGCAGAGAATAAAAATAAAAGAGGACTATAAAAAACCTTAAGTTGTTTTTTTCCTGTTAACAACTTTTTGAAAAGTTATTCTATCTTTACTATAATCTTCCTCTAATTTTAATCAACAAGAAGTTCAAGATACAGAATGACTCTTTGTTTAAGGTGATATAATTAATTTCCCAGGAGTTTCCCAAGAGAATGCATTTTTGCATGTTTTTGTACTCCAAATTTCCTTTGGGGTGTAATGTTTAACAAATAATCAGTATTTTTTAATGACAAATATCGCTTTTGCATCGCCCAAAAAATTAATATCGGTCAGGCCCTAATACCAATGCTATTAAGCCACCTCAATCGATCAACCAAGAATTATTCCCTGATTGATTCCTGCAGATTTTTCCTGTGAGCAAGTGTTGGCCTGTAGATTTTCAGTGTCAACAATGTCAAACATATGTCACAGCATAGATAACTTGTTCTGCAAGTTGCTGGTATTTCCACTCACTTAAAGTTGTGCAGTAGGCGCCTTTTGAAAAAGATTAAGCCACAATTCTGACGCTTCTGAACCCTGTCAGTGGGAGGAATTGATAAGGGAATTGATTAACAAAAAGACTCTTGATATTGATTATTTTATGGAGCTGTTAACGATTTTAAACTGTAATTGGTATTCGATTTGCATCCCTAGTAAATATTAAATTAACTAATCACTTACAAAGGTAATTTTTTTTCATCATTGATTTATCTTTAATTAATATAGTTGCATGAAAAATATATAAGACCTTTTGGGATTACTTGGATATCTGCTTAAATTGGTCATCAGTGAAAATATGTTCTGATCTTAATCTAAGTCACATCACTAGACAAACACAGTCTGCTTAAACTAATATCGCACAAAAAAGAGGACTTTTCATTTTTCGCTTTTATACAACACAATAAGTAAACAGTCACAGTGCAGGGTTGAAAAGTATGTGAACCTTTGGGTTTAGTAACTGGTTGACCCTCCTATGGCAGCAATAACCTCATCCAAACATTTCCTGTAGACCAGACCCATCTTCTACACCATTTTTTCTGTCAGCTGAACTTCTAAGTCAGCTGGTGGCACAACTGTTCCTTGTCAGTTGGTGCGACAGGGTAAAATATTAATTTAAACCATCAAATAACAAACAAAAGTGAACAAAAGTAGATAAGTTGATGAGAATAGCTATTTTATTGAATTCATTTATTTGCAATTTTTTTATTCAATTTTTTTGTCTTAAAATACAAAATCAAATGACAAAAATGCTTAATATCTGGACTCTAGAATGTAACATGCTTGAATTATTGTAGATAAAAAAATGTACCCACAAATTAATAATGTATGAGTCACCACAGACACTTAAGGAATACTTGCCCAAAATGTCGCTTAGAAAAATTAACAGAAATATATATAAATACTTACATATTATTGGTTGTGCCACCTGACATTTTCTGGGGTTGTAGAGCTAAAAATACTTCAAAAAAGTAATTTAAAACATAAAAAATGTTAGTTAACAGCTGAACTTGTTAAAGCACTTTATCCTTGACTCAAAAATATGCATTACATCCATTTTGAAAAAACTTTTTAAAAATACATTTTAGACCCTCATTTCGTCATTGACCCATATATATATATACACATATATATATACATATATATATATTTTTATATATATGTATATATATATAAATATATATATATATATATATATATTTATATACACATATATATATACATATATATATAATTTTATATATATGTATATATATATATATATATATATATATATATATATATATATCAGTACATGCTGCATGTTATGTTTTTTGTTAGGTGATTTGTTATTATGTCTTTATGTCTCAAAAAACAAACAAATGTATATGTTACATGTTGGATGTTATTTTGTGCTGTGATGTCTTGTGTTGTGCTTGTGTGAATGATGTAAAATCATTTTTCAGAGTGGAGCATGGTGTGTGAATTATTTGTGGATGATGTGTCAATGTTGGATGATGTTGAGTATGTTTTTGTTTGAAAGGTGTGAGAATGTTGTGTGAATGTTGTGTAAATGTTTTGTGAATGTTGTGTGGATGTTGTGTAAATGTTGTCTGAATGGTGTGTTAATGCTGTGTAATGTTTTGTTAATGGTGTGTTAATGTTTTGTTAATGCTTTGTATATGTTGTGTGAATGTTATGTGAATGTTGTGTAACGTTTTGTTAATGGTGTGTGAATGTTTTGTGAATGTTGAGTGAATGTTGTGTGTGTGTGTGCATGCACACAGGGTGTGTGGACAGTCTGTTGCTCTTCTGTAGTCTAAAGGGCTTTGGTAGTCAGTACTGCTCCCCCCTTTACAGAAGAGAATCAGGACAACCAGGAGAACCAGGAGAACGTGGTCCAGGTCTTCTCCTTTGTCCACAGACTCTCCTCCACCAAGACCCCTGCAGTGCCTCCTCGTGGCCACACATGGAAACTGGGTCTCTCAGTCCCAGGCTAAACTGCAGGGGATCTCGGAGCAGCGGTGGTCCCCAGATTTAAGAGTATTCAGGGCTGCTTAATAGTGGCCCCAGAACCTATCAACCACCGCCCCAGCTATGGGAAAATAGCCCCAGTGCATTGTGGGAATTCTTCTGCCCTGTGAGGAAAAAACCCAACAACAACACTGTGGATGCTCAAAGGATGGACATGAGTTAACATGGGGTGAGTCTCACAAGGATTACATTTTGTGTTTCAAACCTTGTTATTTTTTTTAACTTTATTTCTTTTTAATAGTTTTGACATTAATGGCTCAAGCCTCTATAATGTTTTCCATTTCCTGTCCTTATTTTTTATTAGTTTATGTGCAATGTGCCAGCAAAATAAAAACCAGCTGTTTTGTTAAACCAGTCCACATTTTGAAATAATTTTCATCACTGGTAATGAGACTTGTCACAAAAAATCATGTCAGAGAATCCTGCTAATTCATCCAGAGTCTGTTCTCCTCTCCATCAGTGAACAAGTTGATCTTTAGCCTCTGCCAACAACCTCCAGCCAGCCACCTCAACATCCAAAAGAAGTTGGTCCAGAAGAAGAGTTTCTCCCAGAGGAGGCGAGTTAGCTGAGATATTTGAGCAGTGGCTGTCAGTGGAGGGTTTGACATGGCAAATTTTGGAGGCCCAGGGTTCATTGCTGGACAGGAAGAGTTTAAAGGCTGAGTTGTTAGGATCAGTTACGATTTGTAGAAAGTGAATGTAGGAGAATGCAGGAATGGTTGTCAGCTGAACTTGTTCAAAGTCAGCTGGTGTGTTTTCTTCTTTGGAAAGAGTGTTGTTGATTCAACAGGAACTTTGTATGAAATCAGCAGCACATGTCAAGTTGTGGTAAGTGACATGGTCTTTTATATCTTGATTTCATGTGTGTGATTCTTCACAACATCACATGCAATGTCAACTTTTGTTTTTTTATCAATGTCAGAGAATCCTGATACTTCATCCTTAGTCCCTTCTGGTCTCCATCAGTGAACAAGTTGATCTGCAGCCTCTGCCAGCAACCTCCAGCCAGCCACCTCAACATCCAACCAAGAAGATTGTCCATTAGTCGTGCCTGAAGAAGAGGACTTTTTCCCATGAGGAGACGAGTGAGCTGAGGTATAGGATGAGTGGCTGTCAGTGGAGGGTTTGACATGGCAAATTTTGGAGGCCCAGGGTTCACTGCTGGTGAGTGGAAGAGTTTGAAGGCTGAGGTGTTAGGATCAGGAACCATTTGTCGATAGTGAATGTAAGAAAATGCATGAATGTTTTTGAGCTTAACTTGTTCAAAGTCAGCTGGTGTGTTTTCTTCTTTGGGAAGAGTGTTGTTTATTCAATAGGACCTTTGTGTGAAATCAGTAACACAAGTCAGCTTATGGTAAGTGACATGTTTTTTTAAATCTTGATTTCATGTGTGTGATTCTTCACAACATCACATGCAATGTCAACTTTTGTTTTTTTGTCAATGTCAGAGAATCCTGATACTTCATCCTTAGTCCCTTCTGGTCTCCATCAGTGAACAAGTTGATCTGCAGTCTCTGCCAGCAACCTCCAGCCAGCTACCTCAACATCCAACCAAGAAGATTGTCCAAATCGTTGAACCGGAAGAAGAAGATTGTTTCCCCATGGGGAGACGAGTGAGCTGAGGTATAGGATGAGTGGCTGTCAGTGGAGGGTTTGACATGGCAAATTTTGGAGGCCCAGGGTTCACTGCTGGTGAGTGGAAGAGTTTGAAGGCTGAGGTGTTAGGATCAATAACCATTTGTAGATAGTGAATGTAGGAGAATGCATGAATGTTTGTCAGCTGAACTTGTTCAAAGTCAGCTGGTGTGTTTTCTTCTTTGGGAAGAGTGTTGTTGATTCAACAAGACCCTTGTGTGAAATTAGCAGCACAAGTCAGCTTATGGTAATTGACATGGTCTTTTTTATCTTGATTTCATGTGTGTGATTCTTCACAACATCACATGCAATGCCAACTTTTGTTTTTTTGTCAATGTCAGAGAATCCTGATACTTCATCCTTAATCCCTTCTGGTCTCCATCAGTGAACAAGTTGATCTGCAGCCTCTGCCAGCAACCTCCAGCCAGCCACCTCCATGAGGAGACGAGTGAGCTGAGGTATAGGATGTGTGGCTGTCTGTGGAGGGTTTGACATGGCATATTTTCGAGGCCCAGAGTTCACTGCTGGTGAGTAGAAGAGTTTGAAGCCTAATGTGTTAGGATCAGTTACAATATGTAGATAGTGAATGTAGGAGAATGCATGAATGTTTGTCCGCTGAACTTGTTCAAAGTCAGCTGGTGTGTTTTCTTCTTTGGGGTTCATGTTGTTGATTCAACAACACTTTTGTGTGAAATCAGCAACACAAGTCAGCTTGTATAATTGACATGGTCTTTTATATCTTGATTTCATGTGTGTGATTCTTCACAACATCACATGCAATGTCAACTTTTGTCTTTTTGTCAATGTCAGAGAATCCTGATACTTCATCCTTAGTCCCTTCTGGTCTCCATCAGTGAACAAATTGATCTGCAGCCTCTGCCAGCAACCTCCAGCCAGCCACCTCAACATCCAACCAAGAAGATTGTCCAAGTCATTGGACCAGAAGAAGAGGACTTTTTCCCATGGGGAGACAAGTGAGCTGAGGTATAGGATGAGTGGCTGTCAGTGGAGGGTTTGACATGGCAAATTTTGGAGGCCCAGGGTTCACTGCTGGTGAGTGGAAGAGTTTGAAGACTGAGGTGTTAGGATCAGGAACCATTTGTAGATAGTGAATGTAGGAGAATGCATGAATGTTTTTCAGCTGAACTTGTTCAAAGTCAGCTGGTGTGTTTTCTTGTTTGGGAAGAGTGTTGTTGATTCAACAGGATCTTTGTTTGAAATCAGCAACACAAGTCAAGTTGTGGTCGGTGAAATGGTTTTTTATATCTTGATTTCATGTGTGTGATTCTTCACAACATCACTTGCAATGTCAACTTTTGTTTTTTTGTCAATGTCAGAGAATCCTGATACTTCATCCTGAGTCCCTTCTGGTCTCCATCAGTGAACAAGTTGATCTGCAGCCTCTGCCAGCAACCTCCAGCCAGCCACCTCAACATCCAACCAAGAAGATTGTCCAAATCATTGGAGCAGGAGAAGAGGACTTTTTCCTGTGAGGAGACGAGTGAGCTGAGGTATAGGATGAGTGGCTGTCAGTGGAGGGTTTGACATGGCAAATTTTGGAGGCCCAGGGTTCATTGCTGGTGGGTGGAAGAGTTTGAAGGCTGAGGTGTTAGGATCAGTAACCATTTGTAGATAGTGAATGTAGGAGAATGCATGAATGTTTTTCAGCTGAACTTGTTCAAATTCAGCTGGTGTGTTTTCTTCTTTGGGAGGAGTGTTGTTGATTCAACAGGATCTTTGTTTGAAATCAGTAACACAAGTCAGCTTATGGTAAGTGGCATGGTTTTTTATATCTTGATTTCATGTGTGTGATTCTTCACAACAGCATTCTTCACTTCATCCTTAGTCCCTTCTGGTCTTCATCAGTGAACAAGTTGATCTGCAGCCTCTGCCAGCAACCTCCAGCCAGCAACCTCAACATCCAACCAAGAAGATTGTACAAATCATTGGACCAGGAGAAGAGGACTTTCTGCTAGGAGGTGACGAGTGAGCTGAGGTATAGGATGAGTGGCTGTCAGTGGAGGGTTTGACATGGCAAATTTTGGAGGCCCAGGGTTTACTGCTGGTGAGTGGAAGAGTTTGAAGGCTGAGGTGTTAGGATCAGTAACCAGTTGTAGATAGTGAATGTATGAATGTTTGTCAGCTGAACTTGTTCAAAGTCAGCTGGTGTGTTTTCTTCTTTGGGGTTCTTGTTGTTGATTCAACAGGATCTTTGTCTTAAATCAGCAACACAAGTCAAGTTGTGGTAGGCTACATGGTTTTTTATATCTTGATTTCATGTGTGTGATTCTTCACAACATCACATGCAATGTCAACTTTTGTTTTTTTGTCAATGTCAGAGAATCCTGATACTTCATCCTTAGTCCCTTCTGGTCTCCATCAGTGAACAAGTTGATCTGCAGCCTCTGCCAGCAACCTCCAGCCAGCCACCTCAACATCCAACCAAGAAGATTGTCCAAATCATTGGACCAGAAGAAGAGGACTTTTTCCTGTGAGGAGACGAGTGAGCTGAGGTATAGGATGAGTGGCTGTCAGTGGAGGGTTGTCATGGCAAATTTTGGAGGCCCAGGGTTCACTGCTGGTGAGTGGAAGAGTTTGAAGGCTGAGGTGTTAGGATCAATAACCATTTGTAGATAGTGAATGTAGGAGAATGCATGAATGTTTGTCAGCTGAACTTGTTCAAAGTCAGCTGGTGTGTTTTCTTCTCTGGGGGTCATGTTGTTGATTCAACAAGACCTTTGTATGAAATCTTCAGCACAAGTCAGCTTGTGGTAATTGACATGGTCTTTTATATCTTGATTTCATGTGTGTGATTCTTCACAACATCACATGCAATGTCAACTTTTGTTTTTTTGTCAATGTCAGAGATTCCTGATACTTCATCCTTAGTCCCTTCTGGTCTCCATCAGTGAACAAGTTGATCTGCAGCCTCTGCCAGCAACCTCCAGCCAGCCACCTCAACATCCAACATAGAAGATTGTCCAAATCATTGGACCAGGAGAAGAGGACTTACTCCCAGGAGGAGACGAGTGAGCTGAGGTATAGGATGAGTGGCTGTCAGTGGAGGGTTTGACATGGCAAATTTTGGAGGCCCAGGGTTCACTGCTGGTGAGTGGAAGAGTTTGAAGGCTGAGGTGTTAGGATCAACAACCATTTGTAGATAGTGAATGTAGGAGAATGCATGAATGTTTTTCAGCTGAACTTGTTTAAAGTCAGCTGGTGTGTTTTCTTCTTTGGGAAGAGTGTTGTTGATTCAACAGGATTTTTGTCTGAACTCAGCAACACGAGTCAGCTTGTGGTAGTTGACATGGTTTTTTATATCTTGATTTCATGTGTGTGATTCTTCACAACATGAAATGCAATGTCAACTTTTGTTTTTTTGTCAATGTCAGAGAATCCTGATACTTCATCCTTAGTCCCTTCTGGTCTCCATCAGTGAACAAGTTGATCTGCAGCCTCTGCCAGCAACCTCCAGCCAGCCACCTCAACATCCAACCAAGAAGATTGTCCAAATCATTGGACCAGAAGAAGAGGACTTTTTCCCATGGGGAGACGTGTGAGCTGAGGTATAGGATGAGTGGCTGTCAGTGGAGGGTTTGACATGGCAAATTTTGGAGGCCCAGGGTTCACTGCTGGTGAGTGGAAGAGTTTGAAGACTGAGTTGTTAGGATCAATAACCATTTGTAGCTAGTGAATGTAGGAGAATGCATGAATGTTTTTCAGCTGAACTTGTTCAAAGTCAGCTGGTGTGTTTTCTTCTTTGGGGTTCATGTTGTTGATTCAACAAGACCTTTGTGTGAAATCAGCAGCACAAGTCAGCTTGTGGTAATTGACATGGTCTTTTATATCTTGATTTCATGTGTGTGATTCTTCACAACATCACATGCAATGTCAACTTTTGTTTTTTTGTCAATGTCAGAGATTCCTGATACTTCATCCTTAGTCCCTTCTGGTCTCCATCAGTGAACAAGTTGATCTGCAGCCTCTGCCAGCAACCTCCAGCCAGCCACCTCAACATCCAACCAAGAAGATTGTCCATTAGTCGAGCCAGAAGTAGAGGACTTTTTCCCGTGAGGAGACGAGTGAGCTGAGGTATAGGATGAGTGGCTGTCAGTGGAGGGTTTGACATGGCAAATTTTGGAGGTCCGGGGTTCACTGCTGGTGAGTGGAAGAGTTTGAAGGCTGAGGTGTTAGGATCAGGAACCAATTGTAGATGGTGAATGTAGGAGAATGCATGAATGTTTTTCAGCTGAACTTGTTCAAAGTCAGCTGGTGTGTTTTCTTCTTTGGGAAGAGTGTTTTTGATTCAACAAGACCTTTGTGTGAAATCAGCAGCACAAGACAACTTGTGGTAAGTGACATGGTCTTTTATATCTTGATTTCATGTGTGTGATTCTTCACAACATCACATGCAATGTCAACTTTTGTCTTTTTGTCAATGTCAGAGAATCCTGATACTTCATCCTTAGTCCCTTCTGGTCTCCATCAGTGAACAAGTTGATCTGCAGCCTCTGCCAGCAACCTCCAGCCAGCCACCTCAACATCCAACCAAGAAGATTGTCCAAATCACTGGACCAGAAGAAGAGGACTTTTTCCCATGGGGAGACGTGTGAGCTGAGGTATAGGATGAGTGGCTGTCAGTGGAGGGTTTGACATGGCAAATTTTTGAGGCCCAGGGTTCACTGCTGGTGAGTGGACGAGTTTGAAGGCTGAGGAGTTAGGATCAATAACCATTTGTAGATAATGAATGTAAGAAAATGCATGAATGTTTGTCAGCTGTACTTGTTCAAAGTCAGCTGGTGTGTTTTCTTCTTTGGGAAGAGTGTTGTTGATTCAAAAGGACCTTTGTGTGAAATCAGCAACACAAGTAAGCTTATGGTAAGTGACATGGTTTTTTATATCTTGATTTCATCTGTGTGATTATTCACAACATCACATGCAACGCCAACTTCTGTTGTTTTGTCAATGTCAGAGATTCTTGATACTTCATCCTTAGTCTCTTCTGGTCTCCATCAGTGAACAAGTTGATCTGCAGCCTCTGCCAGCAACCTCCAGCCAGCCACCTCAACATCCAACCAAGAAGATTGTCCAAATCATTGGACCAGGAGAAGAGGACTTACTCCCAGGAGGAGACGAGTGAGCTGAGGTATAGGATGAGTGGCTGTCAGTGGAGGGTTTGACATGGCAAATTTTGGAGGCCCAGGGTTCACTGCTGGTGAGTGGAAGAGTTTGAAGGCTGAGGTGTTAGGATCAGGAACCATTTGTAGATTGTGAATGTAGGAGAATGCATGAATGTTTGTCAGCTGAACTTGTTCAAAGTCAGCTGGTGTGTTTTCTTCTTTGGGAAGAGTGTTGTTGATTCAACAGGACCTTTGTGTGAAATCAGTAACACAAGTCAGCTTATGGTAAGTGACATGGTTTTTTTATATCTTGATTTCATGTGTGTGATGCTTCACAACATCACATGCAATGTCAACTTTTGTCTTTTTGTCAATGTCAGAGAATCCTGATACTTCATCCTTAGTCCCTTCTGGTCTCCATCAGTGAACAAGTTGATCTGCAGCCTCTGCCAGCAACCTCCAGCCAGCCACCTCAACATCCAACCAAGAAGATTGTCCAAATCATTGGACCAGAAGAAGAGGACTTTCTTCCAGGAGGAGACGAGTGAGCTGAGGTATAGGATGAGTGGCTGTCAGTGGAGGGTTTGACATGGCAAATTTTTGAGGCCCAGGGTTCACTGCTGGTGAGTGGAAGAGTTTGAAGGCTGAGGTGTTAGGATCAATAACCATTTGTAGATAGTGAATGTAGGAGAATGCATGAATGTTTGTCAGCTGAACTTGTTCAAAGTCAGCTGATGTGTTTTCTTCTTTGGGAAGAGTGTTGTTGATTCAACAGGACCTTTGTGTGAAATCAGTAACACAAGTCAAGTTGTGGTAAGTTACATGGTTTTTTATATCTTGATTTCATGTGTGTGATTCTTCACAACATGACATGCAATGTCATCTTTTGTTTTTTTGTCAATGTCAGAGAATCCTGATACTTCATCCTTAGTCCCTTCTGGTCTCCATCAGTGAACAAGTTGATCTGCAGCCTCTGCCAGCAACCTCCAGCCAGCCACCTCAACATCCAACCAAGAAGATTGTCCAAATCATTGGACCAGAAGACAAGGACTTTTTCCCCATGAGGAGACGAGTGAGCTGAGGTATAGGATGAGTGGCTGTCAGTGGAGGGTTTGACATGGCAAATTTTGGAGGCCCAGGGTTCACTGCTGGTGAGTGGAAGAGTTTGAAGGCTGAGGTGTTAGGATCAATAACCATTTGTAGATAGTGAATGTAGGAGAATGCATGAATGTTTGTCAGCTGAACTTGTTCAAAGTCAGCTGGTGTGTTTTCTTCTTTGGGGTTCATGTTGTTGATTCAACAGGATCTTTGTTTGAAATCAGCAGCACAAGTCAGCTTGTGGTAATTGACATGGTCTTTTATATCTTGATTTCATGTGTGTGATTCTTCAGAACATGAAATGCAATGTCAACTTTTGTTTTTTTGTCAATGTCAGAGAATCCTGATACTTCATCCTTAGTCCCTTCTGGTCTCCATCAGTGAACAAGTTGATCTGCAGCCTCTGCCAGCAACCTCCAGCCAGCCACCTCAACAACCAACCAAGAAGATTGTCCAAATCATTGAACCAGAAGAAGAGGACTTTTTCCCATGAGGAGACGAGTGAGCTGAGGTATAGGATGAGTGGCTGTCAGTGGAGGGTTTGACATGGCAAATTTTGGAGGCCCAGGGTTCACTGCTGTTTAGTGGAAGAGTTTGTAGGCTGAGGAGTTAGGATCCGGAACCATTTGTAGAAAGTGAATGTAGGAGAATGCATGAATGTTTTTCAGCTGAACTTGTTCAAAGTCAGCTGGTGTGTTTTCTTCTTTGCGATTCATGTTGTTGATTCAACAGGACCTTTGTGTGAAATCAGTAACACAAGTCAGTTTATGGTAAGTGACATGGTTTTTCATTTCTTGATTTCATGTGTGTGATTCTTCACAACATCACATGCAATGTCAACTTTTGTTTTTTTGTCAATGTCAGAGAATCCTGATACTTCATCCTTAGTCCCTTCTGGTCTCCATCAGTGAACAAGTTGATCTGCAGCCTCTGCCAGCAACCTCCAGCCAGCCACCTCAACATCCAACCAAGAAGATTGTCCATTAGTCGGGCCAGAAGAAGAGGACTTTTTCCCATGAGGAGACGAGTGAGCTGAGGTATAGGATGAGTGGCTGTCAGTGGAGGGTTTGACATGGCAAATTTTGGAGGCCCAGGGTTCACTGCTGGTGAGTGGAAGAGTTTGAAGGCTGAGGTGTTAGGATCAATAACCATTTGTAGATAATGAATGTAAGAAAATGCATGAATGTTTGTCAGCTGAACTTGTTCAAAGTCAGCTGGTGTGTTTTCTTCTTTGGGAAGAGTGTTGTTGATTCAACAGGACCTTTGTGTGAAATCAGCAACACAAGTCAGCTTATGGTAAGTGACATGGTTTTTTATATCTTGATTTCATGTGTGTGATTCTTCACAACATCACATGCAATGCCAACTTCTGTTGTTTTGTCAATGTCAGAGATTCTTGATACTTCATCCTTAGTCCCTTCTGGTCTCCATCAGTGAACAAGTTGATCTGCAGCCTCTGCCAGCAACCTCCAGCCAGCCACCTCAACATCCAACCAAGAAGATTGTCCAAATCATTGGACCAGAAGAAAAGGACTTTTTCCTGTGAGGAGACGTATGAGCTGAGGTGTAGGATGAGTGGCTGTCAGTGGAGGGTTTGACATGGCAAATTTTGGAGGCCCAGGGTTCACTGCTGGTGAGTGGAAGAGTTTGAAGGCTGAGGTTATAGGATCAACAACCATTTGTAGATAGTGAATGTAGGAGAATGCATGAATGTTTTTCAGCTGAACTTGTTCAAAGTCAGCTGGTGTGTTTTCTTCTTTGGGAAGAGTGTTTTTGATTCAACAAGACCTTTGTGTGAAATCAGCAGCACAAGACAACTTGTGGTAAGTGACATGGTCTTTTATATCTTGATTTCATGTGTGTGATTCTTCACAACATCACATGCAATGTCAACTTTGGGTTTTTTTTCAATGTCAGAGAATCCTGATACTTCATCCTTAGTCCCTTCTGGTCTCCATCAGTGAACAAGTTGATCTGCAGCCTCTGCCAGCAACCTCCAGCCAGCCACCTCAACATCCAACCAAGAAGATTGTCCAAATCATTGGACCAGGAGAAGAGGACTTTCTCCCAGGAGCTGATGAGTGAGCTGAGGTATAGGATGAGTGGCTGTCAGTGGAGGGTTTGACATGGCAAATTTTGGAGGCCCAGGGTTCACTGCTGGTGAGTGGAAGAGTTTGAAGGCTGAGGTGTTAGGATCAATAACCATTTGTAGATAGTGAATGTAGGAGAATGCATGAATGTTTTTCAGCTGAACTTGTTCAAAGTCAGCTGGTGTGTTTTCTTCTTTGGGAAGAGTGTTGTTGATTCAACAAGACCTTTGTGTGAAATCAGCAGCATAAGACAGCTTGTGGTAAGTGACATGGTCTTTTATATCTTGATTTCATGTGTGTGATTCTTCACAACATCACATGCAATGTCAACTTTTGTTTTTTTGTCAATGTCAGAGAATCCTGATACTTCATCCTTAGTCCCTTCTGGTCTCCATCAGTGAACAAGTTGATCTGCAGCCTTTGCCAGCAACCTCCAGCCAGCCACCTCAACATCCAACCAAGAAGATTGTCCAAATCATTGGACCAGAAGAAGAGGACTTTTTCCCATGGGGAGACGAGTGAGCTGAGGTATAGGATGAGTGGCTGTCAGTGGAGGGTTTGACATGGCAAATTTTGGAGGCCCAGGGTTCACTGCTGGTGAGTGGAAGAGTTTGAAGGCTGAGGTGTTAGGATCAGTTACAATATGTAGATAGTGAATGTGGGAAAATGCATGAATGTTTGTCAGCTGAACTGGTTCAAAGTCAGCTGGTATGTTTTCTTCTGGGGTTAGTGTTGTTGATTCAACAGGACCTTTGTGTGAAATTAGCAGCACAAGACAACTTGTGGTCAGTGACATGGTCTTTTATATCTTGATTTCATGTGTGTGATTCTTGAAAACATCAAATGCAATGTCAACTTTTGTTTTTCTGTCAATGTCAGAGAATCCTGATACTTCATCCTTAGTCCCTTCTGGTCTCCATTAGGGATGTGTGCGACTAGTCGTTTAATCGGTTAACCGCCTACTTATTTATTAATCGTTTAGTATTTTACTAGTCGGTTAAATGCTACATTAAGCATCATGCATCTTGTTCTTCCCGCTTCTGCGCAGAGCTGTAAAGTCTCTTGTTTTGGCCGGGAAACTACCGTGTTTTATCCCTCTTTCCCGCCGTCCTCCCGTATTAATACTTTCCCGTAATTCTCCTGTATTACAAAAAAAAAAGTTCCTCTGCCTCTTAATGCCACCTGCAGTAGCCTGCATGTTTGTTTTCCTCCTCTTTTACTACCAAAGAGGCTGAATGTGAAGATGGCTCACTCCGGCTATCTTTCTTAACACCGGGGTGCATTGGTTCTATAGCGGATTTAGCGGATTTATAGCCGAGTGAGCATCTGTCAAACATGCGATCTTCAGGGTGAAGACGGGGCCGCTCGCGCGGACACACGGAGAGAACTAAAGTGATGGCCCTGAGGAGTAACGCGGAAACAAACGCTAATATGAATGGTGGCACAAAAGATACGGTTCTTAAGCCGGCTGCCCCAGTGTGAGAATGTGTTGGTTTTAAACAGGATGAACAAGGTGTGAGCTCATGAACACCTACTAGCTGATATGTCGATTTGTTTGAAAGTAGTATTTAAGATGTGCAGGTGCAGCGGAGCCTTTGTCCTGACAGTCAACACTTAATGAGGCATTTGGTCGGCAAAGAACATATAGATAATACCCCAAAATGAAGCGCTCACAGACAGTGTCGTTCGCTACATTGCGAGAAGTGCAGCCCATCTATATGGTTTAAAAGCCAGCAGTTACAAACGTTTGACAGATAGTACGAATTGACTGGGAGAAAGTAGGCCTACATGTCACAATTCCTGAGCTGTATAAACTCCATTTAATTTGGGCCAGAGTTTTCATTGTTGTGAGTTTTGTTTTTTCTTTACAGAGACAGGGTCTATTTTTTTTGTTTTTGACTAGTATAATTATTTTTATTTACATGCAATTTTGCTAAAAGATAGGCCATTTCATTTTCATTGCTTTTTTTCTCTTTTTTGTTTGTTGAAGTTACAATATTTTTTGTTCAATTTATTTTATTTAAAATATCCTGACCTTCCAATTACAGTTAAATGTTCTTAAGAAATGAAAGTTTCTTGAATCGTGCACTAGTCTTAAGTGCCAGAGATTTCAGGGAAATTCTATTCTAGGCTACTATGTTGTACGTTTGGAATTGTCATGCTGCTGCATCTAAGTTTCATACCAAAGCAGTATTCATAATAAATGCCATGCATTGCATCGGCAAACGTATCAGAAATGTATTTCTCTTTAAATTGTTCAACTATTCAGTCAGTTGTTGTTACATCAATAGAATTTAGATTAACAGTTTGTCCTGAATGTTTGGGCTAAATAGTTCCTAAATACACATTTGCATGTTAAACTTTTAACTTAATATATGTATTAAATTGCGAGTTTTCTTGCTTATAGACTAGTCGACTAGTCGCATATAAAATTTGAGACTAGTCAGCGGGGAAATTAGTCGAAATTCCCATCCCTAGTCTCCATCAGTGAACAAGTTGATCTGCAGCCTCTTCCAGAAACCTCCAGCCAGCCACCTCAACATCCACCCAAGAATCGGATTGGGCATCGATCATCGAGTGTCGATTGGAACCGGGAGTTTCTTTACGATTCTCCCGAAATCGTCCAAATGTTTTAATTTCGATTCCTAGTTTCGATTCCTAGTCTGCCGACCTGAAGGAGGAACCGCCGAACACCAATGAAGAAGAGTCCGCCGGAAGTATTTAGGTTAGCGCAACCATTGACAATACACCCATCATGAGTTTTTCAAAAATAAAGCTCTCTTGTGAAAAGTAAACTCCTTTAAAAATAAAATGTATAATATTTTTTTTCAGTTCAGATATGTATATAAAACCAGCCCTATGAGAAATTCATTGTATAGTACATAGAAAGTAGTAAGTTCATAACATTAACCCTTTAAAGCCCAAGACCATAGATCATAGCCAGAAAATTCTAATTTTTTGGAGCTGAAATGTTTGTTTCACTTTCTGCTAAAATAGATAAAAATAAAAATTAGGAGTGGGAGAAAAAATCGATACACCCAAGTATCGCGATTTTTTGTCTGCCGATTTTAAAATCGATATTTTTATTCAAAAATCGGTATGCCCCCCCCCACACACACACACACGCACACACGCACACTATAAGCGCTAAAGTCGCCAAACTGAGGCAAGCAACATTGCTGGATAAAACAGGCCATAGCTGTTAAAATAGTGCTGAGTAGATTTACTACTTTTCACCAGCAGATAGTGGACAGGTGAGAGGTTTCTATTCAAAGTTTTGGCGTATATTTATTTTAAAATACACACACCGGACCGAGGGACGCGAGTGTGGCTGCAGTGGCTGTGGAGCGGAGCAGAGAGAGAGACACAGAGTGATAGAGAGTACTCATGATGCCGAGAGTACTTTGTCAAGTACTGTCTGACTCTGAATCTGAGGAATATTTACTCTCTGAGGATGACGGTCAGTCGTCCAGTGAGGACGACCATGGCTGAAAGTGCGTGCAGCGGGAGCGGCTCCGCGCGCCATTACAGTCCCGGAGCAGTACATACCGAGAGCTTTTCCTCTCCATAGCAGACGACTGCCGAAGAGTGTACATAGTCTGGGATGCAGGGAAGCTCAAAACACCGCGAAAAGTGACGGTGTTAGCGGAGAATGAGAAAGACCGCGGAGCTCTGGTCAAACGAGGGAGAAGCCGGGGGTAAACAGTGCAGGCAGCAGAGGCGTTCATGCTCGGCCCATAAATTACAGCGATGCCGATGGCTGGGAAAACTAACCACTTTGAAACTATAGCCTTTTTAAATCTTGATAGCAAAACTGAATATTTCTTGAAAAAACTCTGTTGCCTGAAGGGATAATAAGCCACTTTTTATATGCAATCCAGGCTTTTGAAGAGAGGGAGCATAAACAGCTGGTTAATATATATTGCTGAATAAATCCTAAAAACAGACTCACATGTGATGTGTATTTTTCCTGATATAGTCTGTAGGCATCATCATTGTTCATCTTTTTCACTGGTTTTAAAAAAGCTAACTAAGGATTGCAAAAATCGGCAATATCGTAGAATCGCAATTTAAATCGTATCGGCACCTGAAAAAATCGCAAGAAATCGTATCGAGGGAAAAGTGAATCGTCCCAGCCCTAATAAAAATGTCCATGAAATTCAACATATAGATTTTTCTTATCTCATTTGATACATTAGGTGTTTTGGGCAACTGATAATCCATTTGAGGACATTTTTATCATTTATCTGATTGTGTTCAGATGTTTTTTTTTTGTAAGTGTATATAAAAATGTGTGTAACAAATATGATACAATTGGCTTTATAGGGTTAAAATTCATGAAGAAGTACAGACTATTTTAACCAGAAAGACCTCTGCTTAGCTAGCTCATTTAAAACATCAAAACTTTTTTGACCCTGCCTCTTCAAAGAATTGGAATCGAGAATCCTTAGCAACTGGAATCGGAACTTGAATCTGCAGGAATCATTCCAGCAACCTCCAGCGATGCCACCTCAACATCCAACCAAGAAGATTGTCCAAATCGTTGGACCAGACGAAATGGACTTTTTCCCCATGAGGAGACGAGTGAGCTGAGGTATAATATGAGTGGCTGTCAGTTGTGGGTTTGACATGGCAAATTTTGGAGGCCCAGGGTTCACTGCTGGTGAGTGGAAGAGTTTGAAGGCTGAGGTGTTAGGATCAGTTACAATATGTAGATAGTGAATGTAGGAGAATGCATGAATGTTTGTCAGCTGAACTTGTTCAAAGTCAGCTGGTGTGTTTTCTTCTTTGGGAAGAGTGTTGTTGATTCAACAAGACCTTTGTGTGAAATCAGCAACACAAGTCAGCTTATGGTAAGTGACATGGTTTTTTATATCTTGATTTCATGTGTGTGATTCTTCACAACATCACATGCAATGTCAACTTTTGTTTTTTTGTCAATGTCAGAGAATCCTGATACTTCATCCTTAGTCCCTTCTGGTCTCCATCAGTGAACAAGTTGATCTGCAGCCTCTGCCAGCAACCTCCAGCCAGCCACCTCAACATCCAACCAAGAAGATTGTCCAAATCATTGGACCAGAAGTAGAGGACTTTTTCCCATGGGGAGACGTGTGAGCTGAGGTATAGGATGAGTGGCTGTCAGTGGAGGGTTTGACATGGCAAATTTTGGAGGCCCAGGGTTCACTGCTGGTGAGTGGAAGAGTTTGAAGGCTGAGGTGTTAGGATCAATAACCATTTGTAGATAGTGAATGTAGGAGAATGCATGAATGTTTGTCAGCTGAACTTGTTCAAAGTCAGCTGGTGTGTTTTCTTCTTTGTGGGTTCATGTTAATGATTCAACAAGACCTTTGTGTGAAATCAGCAGCACAAGTCAACTTGTGGTAAGTGACATGGTCTTTTATATCTTGATTTCATGTGTGTGATTCTTCACAACATCACATGGAATGTCAACTTTTGTTTTTTTGTCAATGTCAGAGAATCCTGATACTTCATCCTTAGTCCCTTCTGGTCTCCATCAGTGAACAAGTTGATCTGCAGCCTCTGCCAGCAACCTCCAGCCAGCCACCTCAACATCCAACCAAGAAGATTGTCCAAATCATTGGACCAGAAGAGGACTTTTTCCTGTGAGGAGACGAGTGAGCTGAGGTATAGGATGAGTGGCTGTCAGTGGAGGGTTTGACATGGCAAATTTTGGAGGCCCAGGGTTCACTGCTGGTGAGTGGAAGAGTTTGAAGGCTGAGGTGTTAGGATCAGGAACCATATGTAGATAGTGAATGTAGGAGAATGCATGAATGTTTGTCAGCTGAACTTGTTCAAAGTCAGCTGGTGTGTTTTCTTCTTTGGGGTTCATGTTGTTGATTCAACAAGACCTTTGTGTGAAATCAGCAGCACAAGTCAGCTTATGGTAAGTGACATGGTTTTTTATATCTTGATTTCATGTGTGTGATTCTTCACAACATCACATGCAATGTCAACTTTTGTTTTTTGTCAATGTCAGAGAATCCTGATACTTCATCCTTAGTCCCTTCTGGTCTCCATCAGTGAACAAGTTGATCTGCAGCCTCTGCCAGCAACCTCCAGCCAGCCACCTCAACATCCAACCAAGAAGATTGTCCAAATCATTGGACCAGAAGAAGAGGACTTTTTCCTGTGAGGAGACGAGTGAGCTGAGGTATAGGATGAGTGGCTGTCAGTGGAGGGTTTGACATGGCAAATTTTGGAGGCCCAGGGTTCACTGCTGGTGAGTGGAAGAGTTTGAAGGCTGAGGTGTTAGGATCAATAACAATTTGTAGATAGTGAATGTAGGAGAATGCATGAATGTTTGTCAGCTGAACTTGTTCAAAGTCAGCTGGTGTGTTTTCTTCTTTGGGAAGAGTGTTGTTGATTCAACAGGACCTTTGTGTGAAATCAGCAACACAAGTCAGCTTGTAAGTGACATGGTCTTTTATATCTTGATTTCATGTGTGTGATTCTTCACAACATCACATGCAATGTCCACTTTTGTTTTTTTTGTCAATGTCAGAGAATCCTGATACTTCATCCTTAGTCCCTTCTGGTCTCCATCAGTGAACAAGTTGATCTGCAGCCTCTGCCAGCAACCTCCAGCCAGCCACCTCAACATCCAACCAAGAAGATTGTCCAAATCATTGGACCAGAAGAAGAGGACTTTTTCCCCATGAGGAGACGAGTGAGCTGAGGTATAGGATGAGTGGCTGTCAGTGGAGGGTTTGACATGGCAAATTTTGGAGGCCCAGGGTTCACTGCTGGTGAGTGGAAGAGTTTGAAGGCTGAGGTGTTAGGATCAATAACCATTTGTAGATAGTGAATGTAGGAGAATGCATGAATGTTTGTCAGCTGAACTTGTTCAAAGTCAGCTGGTGTGTTTTCTTCTTTGGGAAGAGTGTTGTTGATTCAACAGGATCTTCTTTTTTTTTTTTTAACTTTTTATTTTGCACCTTTTTTCCTTTTTGAACAAACAGATGCATACATACACACACATATACACACATACATATGAGAACAGCAGAAAGAGAGTTCAGTTCACACAAGTAAGCAACATCCAAAATGAGACCATACCCAAATACCTGTTCACACAATCCAAGGAATCCATTTTCATTTATTTCTGGCTAGATAGATACCCTATTTTTCCCATTGTTTTTCCCCCAGTTCTTTTTGAAGTCATTTGTTCCAGAAGATGTAATTGTTTCACAATACTAATAAAAATACCTGCTGTGGGACATTTCTTCTGAAGCCAACATTTTGTAATGGCTTTTTTACTGGATGCTAACAAAATCTTTAGGAGATAGGTGTCACTTCTACTGAGTCCATCGGGTAGATGCCCAAGATAAAGAGAAATTAAAGTTAAAGGAACAGCGAAACCAAGAGTGTTCGAAATAATATTTGCTACCTCCTTCCAGAAAGGTTTGATGTGGGGGCAAGACCAAAAAATGTGTGCCTGGTCCACCATCTCCGCTCCACATTCCCTCCAACAGGAGAGACGGGTACCAGTCTGTTTTGATTTCTGTTTGATGGTTATGAAGACGCGTACAAGGTTTTTCCAACAGAAGTCCCTCCAAGTCCAAGAACTGGTAGATGATGACTGTACTTCCCAAGCGTGCTGCCAGGTGTCCTCAGGTATTTTACAATTCAGTTCTTTTTCCCATCTTTGTTTTATGTAGTCCGTGTTGTCCTTGTTCTGTGTTGTAATGGAATGGTATAGTTTACTTATCAGACCTTTACTAATCTTAGAGTTGTAAGCATCAATAAAAATTTGAATAAGAATAGGTATTTCTCTAGAGCCAGGACTTTTTACCTTTTTAAGGTAATAATCTCGTAACTGAAGGAACCTGAAAAAGTCCTGCCCATCAAGATTAAATGTTTGACACATATCATCAAAACTACTGAACTCGTTCTTCTTAACAATCTTACACAAGGCAGTAACACCCACATGTACCCATTGTTTATATCGATCATCTAAAGATGCTGGCGTAAATTCAGAGTCATATGCCTGCCATCTGAGTATTTTAACGTCTTTTTGAAGTTGAAAGTGTTTTATCACTTCTGACCATGTTTTTAGGGATAAGTTTACCCACTTGCTTGTAGTCTGTAATATTCCTCTTTCCTTGTCAACATGTCCAAGCACCGACTGTATTGGGATATTTAACAAACTCAATTCCATACTCTTCGTAAAAGGGGTCACACCAGTGCACCAGGGGTCTTAAAAGGGCGGATAAATAATATTCTTTTAAAGATGGAAGGGCTAAACCTCCCCTATCCACGGGCAGCTGTAGGGTTACGAGTTTCACCCTTGGTCTCCTTCTATCCCAAATGAATCGAGAGATATATTTGTTCCATTCTCTAAATTGTTTCTGTGGGATTTCCACTGGGAGTGATAGAAAAAGGTATAGTAACCTCGGTAGAATATTCATTGTTATTGTTCTGATTCTGCTGCCGAAGTCTAAGGGAAGCAAACTCCAACCATCAAGATCCTCATAAATTTTCTTGTTTATGCATTTGTAATTAATATCAAATAACTGTGATAGATCTTTAGATCAATTTACTCCAAGGTATTTTATGTGGGGTGAGTGCCAGTTGAAATTATATTTTGCAATGAGTTCTTGTGTGGGAATGGAATTGAATATCATAACCTGGGTTTTATTTACATTAAGTACATACCCCGAGTAGAGACCATATGTTTCCAACATTTGCATTAAAAGAGGCAGACCCTGGCCTGGGTCCATAAGTGTGACAAGAACGTCGTC
Organism: Scarus forsteni; assembly: GCA_036419115.1. NCBI lineage: Eukaryota > Metazoa > Chordata > Actinopteri > Labriformes > Labridae > Scarus > Scarus forsteni. The sequence goes on along the minus strand of JAZDUH010000352.1, from coordinate 56,487 downwards.
TGCATACAGACTCACTTTGTATTCCTCTCCTCCCATTGTTATACCCTTTAATTCTGGTTCTTGACGTATCATTTGGGCCAGGGGTTTGATGAATAAGTTGAAAAGACTAGGGCTAGCAGGGCAACCTTGTCTACAGCCACGTTGGAGAATTATAGCATTGGAAAGACTACTGTTAATCTTGATTCTTGCAGTTGGAGCGGAGTACAATGCCTTAATACTACATATGAATTGTTCATGAAAGCCAAATCTCTTCATTACCAAAAAGAGGAAGTCCCACCCGACCGAATCAAAAGCTTTCTCAGCATCTAAACTGAGAATAGTTGAACTAATTTTCCTCCTATTTATTTGTTCAATGACATGCAGTGCTCTTTTTATATTATCATGTGTTTGTCTATTTTTTAAAAAAACCTGTCTGATCTTCATCAATTAACAGAGGCATTACCAATTCCATTCTCTTTGTCAGAATGGCAGCGTATATTTTATAATCAATATTTAAAACACTTATGGGCCTATAGCCTTTTCAGTCCATCCTATCCTTCCCCTCTTTGTGGATGACTGATATATAGGCTTCCCCCCAGGATGGAGGGGGAGAGCCACCTTTTAGTACGTTATTAAAACAGGTCTCCAGTAGAGGGAGTATATGGTTTTTCATTGATTTATACCATTCAGGGGGGAGCCCGTCAGTACCAGGTTACTTGTTAGTTTTAAGACTTGAGATAGTGTTTTCTATTTCCTCCTTGGTTATTGTTTGAATAAATTTATCATTAGCTTCTTTGCCTAATTTAGGAAGATCCAAAGAATCTAGGAACTCATTGATAGTATGCGTATTTGCCTGATCTGGTTGGGAGTATAAAGTCTGGTAATATGTTTCAAATGCTTTTTGTATACCATCCAAGGTTTTAATCATTTTTTTTGAGGCAGGGTCCCTAACTTTATGAATTGTGTTTTCGGCCTGTCGTTTTCTGAGTTTCCAAGCCAACAATCTTGATGCTTTAGGGCCTGCTTCATAATATTTTTGCTTCATGAACCTTATTTTTTTCTCAACCTCCTCGCTCAATATTTTATCTATCTCCTGCTAAAGATTTCTAATTTTTTGGGTAATATAAGGGTCTTTATGAGCTGAGTGCATTTGTTCTAAATCTCTCAGATCTTCCTGCAGCCTCAACAATTTTTGTGACTTAATTTTTTTCAACCAAGCTGTCCTAGCTATAATCTTCCCCCTTAGGACAGCTTTAGCTGCATCCCACAGTATACTTGGGCTCACCTCCCCGTTATCATTATCTTTTAGGTACAAAGCAAGGTCTTTCTCCATCGCTTTTCTAAAAGTTGTATCGTTTAGCAATCCAATATTCAGCCTCCACAATGTTTTCTGCCTTCTGCCACCCAAACATAATGTTATATAGACCCCAGAGTGGTCTGAGAGATCCCTCTGGCCTATTTTGCACTCCTTTAATTGATGAAGATCCTTATTAAACATAAAAAAATAGTCTAATCTTGAATATGCAGCATGAGTAAAATGTATACCCTGGAGAGGTACCATGAATGAACCTCCACACATCAGACAATCCCAGGTCTTTAAGTGACCTATTTATACGCTTTTCAATTAAGTTTCTTCCTCTTTTCATATTAGTTGTATCAAGAGAGGGGTTAAGGAGTATATTAAAATCTCCCTCACAAATAAGGGTTCCACATGTCTCCCGTGCAATCAGATCAAAGCTCTTTCTAAAAAAACAGATACTACTCCCAGGGGGTGCATAAACATTTAAGAGAGTTACTTCATTTTGGTTTAATTTCCCCTTTATCATTATAAATCTACCATATTTATTATCACTTATTTCTGATATAAATTCGAACCGAGTTAGATTTGAGATTAGTATGGCGACCCCTCTTTTTTTCCCATTTCTATATGAAGAGAAATAAGTATTTCTAAACCCTAATTTTCTCAACTTTTCATGCTCTGCAATTGAGAGATGTGTTTCCTGCCAAAATGCTATGTTTACCTGCTCCTTTTTCATTTTTGCTATCATTTTGCTTCTTTTAATTGGATTATTAAGGCCATTTACATTCAATGACAATATATGATACTGTTGTTGGCAAAGCATACGTTTTTGTTTTGAAACACTGTACTTGTAACATCCCTGACCTCAAGAACAGAATATAACATGACGAACTAGCAGAACTATGATACAAAACAATAAACAGAGTTTCCATCAGTAAAGGTAACATGTAGCCTTTAAACGTGAGGGGGTATGCCACCAGGTGGGGTCCCTCTGTAACAAAAAAGCAAAAGTCTTGTGGCGGTCTATGTTCAGTATATCAGCCTCCCATCATTAAAAAAAAAGAGAATGTGTGGATAAGGCTTACATGGAAACAAAAACACATTTCAAACGATTTTCTGACCTGATCCTGCACGACGGAGGTGTGTTTACGGGTCCATGTGGTCAAAAAAGTGGATATACATCCCACCGTCTTATTTATCCAATGCTGGGGTGTTTAGTCCCTCACTTGTCTCAAGTGGCTCCTGATTCCATCCTGCGATATCCCTTCAACTTCTCCCGAATCTGCTGCTGGAACCGGTTCTCATCTCCGCCGCGCCGTGTGTCGGTAATCTCCCACGGTAGAAGTCGGGCCAGCGTCTCCTCCGTGATGGCTGTGCTCCTGGTGCCTCGCGAAACCTCTCCAACGGTAAATCCTCTCCTCCGGAGATCCTCTGCTGCTTGCGCTGCGCTGTTGTACATGACAGTCCCCGTCTCCAAGAAGACGCGCATTTTAGTGAGCAGAGTCTGGAAGCGAACTCCTTTTTCCCTCAGCGCTTTTTTAACTGGAATATACTCCCGTCTCTTATTTTGCACCTCTGTAGCATAATCATGGTCAAAATAGATTCGCTTGTTTTGGACTCGCAGCTCTTTCTTCCAAGCTGTGTGTAGAATCGTTTCTTTTTCTGTGAATTTGAGGAATCGGATTACAAGGGAGCGTGGAGGAGCAGTAGCGGGTGGCTTTGAAGCCAGGGCGCAGTGAGCGCGTTCTATCCCAGGGTCACAGTCCGGGCCAAGCTCATCTCCAAATTCCGATTTTATGAAGTTTTTCACAAACAGCAGCGCTGACGTGCCCTCCGTGCCCTCAGGGACGCCGTAAATCCTGATGTTGTTTCGCCTTGAGCGTCCTTCCAGATCAGACACCTTTTCTCGTAGTGTATGTTGATTAATCAGCAGCTGAGACAGGGCATCCTTAACGCCGATGTCCCATCTCTCCCTCTCGGCTAAGTTACCCTCCACCTCTCCGATGCACTTCACTGCTCCGTCGATTTGGCTTTTTGTCTCCTGAAGCTTTTTATTTATTTCCGTCGTGAATTCGTCAATCTGTTGTTTAATGTCCTCCCGAAAACATGATCTGAATTCAGAAAAGTCTCTCTTTGATTCGGCCTGGAGCACCCTCATCCCCGCTGTTACGGCTTCACTCACAGCTTTGCGGATTGAGTCCAGAGTATCGTTAGCCATGCCGGCACCATCTTGTCCTGTTGAATTTTCGCGAGGCGAAACTTCTTTATCTGTTTCTCGGTCGACATTATTTCTTGAATCTGTCAATGTTCATTATTGGATATTGGTGTATGCTTTTGAAGCCTATAAGTTCTCGAATTTGGGGAAATTTGAGGCTAATGCGGGAGCTCTGTACTAAGCTGTCATAGCAGGTAGAGCGCCACCACCGGAAACCCCGATTCAAAAGGATCTTTGTTCGAAATCAGCAACACAAGTCAACTTGTGGTAAGTGACATGGTTTTTTATATCTTGATTTCATGTGTGTGATTCTTCACAACATCACATGCAATGTCAACTTCTGTTTTTTTGTCAATGTCAGAGATTCCTGATACTTCATCCTTAGTCCCTTCTGGTCTCCATCAGTGAACAAGTTGATCTGCAGCCTCTGCCAGCAACCTCCAGCCAGCCACCTCAACATCCAACCAAGAAGATTGTCCAAATCATTGGACCAGGAGAAGAGGACTTTTTCCCATGGGGAGACGAGTGAGCTGAGGTATAGGATGAGTGGCTGTCAGTGGAGGGTTTGACATGGCAAATTTTGGAGGCCCAGGGTTCACTGCTGGTGAGTGGAAGAGTTTGAAGGCTGAGGTGTTAGGATCAGGAACCATTTGTAGATAGTGAATGTAGGAGAATGCATGAATGTTTTTCAGCTGAACTTGTTCAAAGTCAGCTGGTGTGTTTTCTTCTTTAGGGTTAGTGTTGTTGATTCAACAGGACCTTTGTGTGAAATCAGCAACACAAGTCAACTTGTGGTAAATGACATGGTCTTTTATATCTTGATTTCATGTGTGTGATTCTTCACAACATCACATTCAATATGTACTTTTGGTTTTTGTCAATTTCAGATAATTCTGATACTTCATCCTTAGTCCCTTCTGGTCTCCATCAGTGAACAAATTGATCTGCAGCCTCTGCCAGCAACCTCCAGCCAGCCACCTCAACATCCAACCAAGAAGATTGTCCATTAGTCGTGCCTGAAGAAGAGGACTTTTTCGCATGAGGAGACGAGTGAGCTGAGGTATAGGATGAGTGGCTGTCAGTGGAGGGTTTGACATGGCAAATTTTGGAGGCCCAGGGTTCACTGCTGGTGAGTGGAAGAGTTTGAAGGCTGAGGTGTTAGGATCAATAACCATTTGTAGATAGTGAATGTAGGAGAATGCATGAATGTTTGTCAGCTGAACTTGTTCAAAGTCAGCTGGTGTGTTTTCTTCTTTGGGGTTCATGTTGTTGATTCAACAAGACTTTTGTGTGAAATCAGCAACACAAGTCAGCTTGTGGTAATTGACATGGTTTTTTATATCTTGATTTCATGTGTGTGATTCTTCACAACATCACATGCAATGTCAACTTTTGTCATTTTGCCAATGTCAGTGAATCCTGATACTTCATCCTTAGTCCCTTCTGGTCTCCATCAGTGAACAAGTTGATCTGCAGCCTCTGCCAGCAACCTCCAGCCAGCCACCTCAACATCCAACCAAGAAGATTGTCCAAATCATTGGACCAGAAGTAGAGGACTTTTTCCCATGAGGAGACGAGTGAGCTGAGGTATAGGATGAGTGGCTGTCAGTGGAGGGTTTGACATGGCAAATTTTGGAGGCCCAGGGTTCACTGCTGGTGAGTGGAAGAGTTTGAAGGCTGAGGTGTTAGGATCAATATCCATTTGTAGATAGTGAGTGAAGGAGAATGCATGAATGTTTTTCAGCTGAACTTGTTCAAAGTCAGCTGGTGTGTTTTCTTCTTTGGGAAGAGTGTTGTTGATTAGACAGGATCTTTGTTTGAAATCAGCAACACAAGTCAACTTGTGGTAAGTGACATGTTTTTTTATATCTTGATTTCATGTGTGTGATTCTTCACAACATCACATGCAATGTCAACTTCTGTTTTTTTGTCAATGTCGGAGATTCCTGATACTTCATCCTTAGTCTCTTCTGGTCTCCATCAGTGAACAAATTGATCTGCAGCCTCTGCCAGCAACCTCCAGCCAGCCACCTCAACATCCAACCAAGAAGATTGTCCAAATCATTGGACCAGAAGAAGAGGACTTTCTCCCAGGAGGAGACGAGTGAGCTGAGGTATAGGATGAGTGGCTGTCAGTGGAGGGTTTGACATGGCAAATTTTGGAGGCCCAGGGTTCACTGCTGGTGAGTGGAAGAGTTTGAAGGCTGAGGTGTTAGGATCAGTTACAATATGTAGATAGTGAATGTAGGAGAATGCATGAATGTTTGTCAGCTGAACTTGTTCAAAGTCAGCTGGTGTGTTTTCTTCTTTGGGGTTCATGTTGTTGATTCAACAAGACTTTTGTGTGAAATCAGCAACACAAGTCAGCTTGTGGTAAGTGACATGGTCTTTTATATCTTGATTTCATGTGTGTGATTCCTCACAACATCACATGCAATGTCAACTTTTGTCTTTTTGTCAATGTCAGAGATTCCTGATACTTCATCCTTAGTCCCTTCTGGTCTCCATCAGTGAACAAGTTGATCTGCAGCCTCTGCCAGCAACCTCCAGCCAGCCACCTCAACATCCAACGAAGAAGATTGTCCAAATCGTTCCACCAGAAGAAGAGGACTGTTTCCCCATGGGGAGACGAGTGAGCTGAGGTATAGGATGAGTGGCTGTCAGTGGAGGGTTTGACATGGCAAATTTTGAAGGCCCAGGGTTCACTGCTGGTGAGTGGAAGAGTTTGAAGGCTGAGGTGTTAGGATCAATAACAATTTTTAGATAGTGAATGTAGGAGAATGCATGAATGTTTTTCAGCTGAACTTGTTCAAAGTCAGCTGGTGTGTTTTCTTCTTTGGGGTTCATGTTGTTGATTCAACAAGACCTTTGTGTGAAATCAGCAGCACAAGTCGGCTTGTGGTCAGTGACATGGTTTTTTATATCTTGATTTCATGTGTGTGATTCTTCACAACATCAAATGCAATGTCAACTTTTGTTTTTTTGTCAATGTCAGAGAATCCTGATACTTCATCCTTAGTCCCTTCTGGTCTCCATCAGTGAACAAGTTGATCTGCAGCCTCTGCCAGCAACCTCCAGCCAGCCACCTCAACATCCAACCAAGAAGATTGTCCAAATCGTCTGACCAGAAGAAGAGGACTTTTTCCTGTGAGGAGACGAGTGAGCTGAGGTATAGGATGAGTGGCTGTCAGTGGAGGGTTTGACATGGCAAATTTTGGAGGCCCAGGGTTCACTGCTGGTGAGTGGAAGAGTTTGAAGGCTGAGGTGTTAGGATCAGTTACAATTTATAGATAGTGAATGTAGGAGAATGAATGTTTTTCAGCTGAACTTGTTTAAAGTCAGCTGGTGTGTTTTCTTCTTTGGGGTTCATGTTGTTGATTCAACAGGACCTTTGTGTGAAATCAGCAGCACAAGTCAGCTTATGGTAAGTGACATGGTTTTTTATATCTTGATTTCATGTGTGTGATTCTTCACAACATCACATGCAATGTCAACTTTTGTTTTTTTTGTCAATGTCAGAGAATCCTGATACTTCATCCTTAGTCCCTTCTGGTCTCCATCAGTGAACAAGTTGATCTGCAGCCTCTGCCAGCAACCTCCAGCCAGCCACCTCAACATCCAACCAAGAAGATTGTCCATTAGTCATGCCTGAAGAAGAGGACTTTTTCGCATGAGGAGACGAGTGAGCTGAGGTATAGGATGAGTGGCTGTCAGTGGAGGGTTTGACATGGCAAATTTTGGAGGCCCAGGGTTCACTGCTGGTGAGTGGAAGAGTTTGAAGGCTGAGGTGTTAGGATCAATAACCATTTGTAGATAGTGAATGTAGGAGAATGCATGAATGTTTGTCAGCTGAACTTGTTCAAAGTCAGCTGGTGTGTTTTCTTCTTTGGGGTTCATGTTGTTGATTCAACAGGACTTTTGTGTGAAATCAGCAACACAAGTCAGCTTATGGTAAGTGACATGGTTTTTTATATCTTGATTTCATGTGTGTGATTCTTCACAACATCACATGCAATGTCAACTTTTGTTTTTTTGTCAATGTCAGAGAATCCTGATACTTCATCCTTAGTCCCTTCTGGTCTCCATCAGTGAACAAGTTGATCTGCAGCCTCTGCCAGCAACCTCCAGCCAGCCACCTCAACATCCAACCAAGAAGATTGTCCAAATCATTGGACCAGAAGAAGAGGACTTTTTCCCATGAGGAGACGAGTGAGCTGAGGTATAGGATGAGTGGCTGTCAGTGGAGGGTTTGACATGGCAAATTTTGGAGGCCCAGGGTTCACTGCTGGTGAGTGGAAGAGTTTGAAGGCTGAGGTGTTAGGATCAATATCCATTTGTAGATAGTGAGTGAAGGAGAATGCATGAATGTTTTTCAGCTGAACTTGTTCAAAGTCAGCTGGTGTGTTTTCTTCTTTGGGAAGAGTGTTGTTGATTAGACAGGATCTTTGTTTGAAATCAGCAACACAAGTCAACTTGTGGTAAGTGACATGTTTTTTTATATCTTGATTTCATGTGTGTGATTCTTCACAACATCACATGCAATGTCAACTTCTGTTTTTTTGTCAATGTCGGAGATTCCTGATACTTCATCCTGAGTCCCTTCTGGTCTCCATCAGTGAACAAGTTGATCTGCAGCCTCTGCCAGCAACCTCCAGCCAGCCACCTCAACATCCAACCAAGAAGATTGTCCAAATCATTGGACCAGAAGAAGAGGACTTTCTCCCAGGAGGAGACGAGTGAGCTGAGGTATAGGATGAGTGGCTGTCAGTGGAGGGTTTGACATGGCATATTTTGGAGGCCCAGGGTTCACTGCTGGTGAGTGGAAGAGTTTGAAGGCTGAGGTGTTAGGATCAGTTACAATATGTAGATAGTGAATGTAGGAGAATGCATGAATGTTTTTCAGCTGAACTTGTTCAAAGTCAGCTGGTGTGTTTTCTTCTTTGGGGTTCATGTTGTTGATTCAACAAGACTTTTGTGTGAAATCAGCAACACAAGTCAGCTTGTGGTAATTGACATGGTCTTTTATATCTTGATTTCATGTGTGTGATTCTTCACAACATCACATGCAATGTCAACTTTTGTCTTTTTGTCAATGTCAGAGAATCCTGATACTTCATCCTTAGTCCCTTCTGGTCTCCATCAGTGAACAAGTTGATCTGCAGCCTCTGCCAGCAACCTCCAGCCAGCCACCTCAACATCCAACCAAGAAGATTGTCCAAATCGCTCCACCAGAAGAAGAGGACTGTTTCCCCATGGGGAGACGAGTGAGCTGAGGTATAGGATGAGTGGCTGTCAGTGGAGGGTTTGACATGGCAAATTTTGGAGGCCCAGGGTTCACTGCTGGTGAGTGGAAGAGTTTGAAGGCTGAGGTGTTAGGATCAATAACCATTTGTAGATAGTGAATGTAGGAGAATGCATGAATGTTTGTCAGCTGAACTTGTTCAAAGTCAGCTGGTGTGTTTTCTTCTTTGGGGTTCATGTTGTTGATTCAACAAGACCTTTGTGTGAAATCAGCAGCACAAGTCGGCTTGTGGTCAGTGACATGGTTTTTTATATCTTGATTTCATGTGTGTGATTCTTCACATCATCAAATGCAATTTCAACTTTTGTTTTTTTGTCAATGTCAGAGAATCCTGATACTTCATCCTTAATCCCTTCTGGTCTCCATCAGTGAACAAGTTCGTCTGCAGCCTCTGCCAGCAACCTCCAGCCAGCCACCTCAACATCCAACCAAGAAGATTGTCAAAATCATTGGACCAGAAGAAGAGGACTTTTTCCTGTGAGGAGACGAGTGAGCTGAGGTATAGGATGAGTGGCTGTCAGTGGAGGGTTTGACATGGCAAATTTTGGAGCCCAGGGTTCACTGCTGGTGAGTGGAAGAGTTTGAAGGCTGAGGTGTTAGGATCAGTTACAATTTATAGATAGTGAATGTATGAATGTTTGTCAGCTGAACTTGTTCAAAGTCAGCTGGTGTGTTTTCTTCTTTGGGGTTCATGTTGTTGATTCAACAGGACTTTTGTGTGAAATCAGCAGCACAAGTCAGCTTATGGTAAGTGACATGGTTTTTTATATCTTGATTTCATGTGTGTGATTCTTCACAACATCACATGCAATGTCAACTTTTGTTTTTTTGTCAATGTCAGAGAATCCTGATACTTCATCCTTAGTCCCTTCTGGTCTCCATCAGTGAACAAGTTGATCTGCAGCCTCTGCCAGCAACCTCCAGCCAGCCACCTCAACATCCAACCAAGAAGATTGTCCATTAGTCGTGCCAGAAGAAGAGGACTTTTTCCTATGAGGAGACGAGTGAGCTGAGGTATAGGATGAGTGGCTGTCAGTGGAGGGTTTGACATGGCAAATTTTGGAGGCCCAGGGTTCACTGCTGGTGAGTGGAAGAGTTTGAAGGCTGAGGTGTTAGGATCAGGAACCATATGTAGATAGTGAATGTAGGAGAATGCATGAATGTTTGTCAGCTGAACTTGTTCAAAGTCAGCTGATGTGTTTTCTTCTTTGAGGTTCATGTTGTTGATTCAACAGGACCTTTGTGTGAAATCAGCAGCACAAGTCAGCTTTTGGTAAGTGACATGGTCTTTTATATCTTGATTTCATGTGTGTGATTCTTCACAACATCACATGCAATGTCAACTTCTGTTTTTCTGTCAATGTCAGAGAATCCTGATACTTCATCCTTAGTCCCTTCTGGTCTCCATCAGTGAACAAGTTGATCTGCAGCCTCTGCCAGCAACGTCCAGCCACCTCAACATCCAACCAGGAAGATCGTCCAAATCATTGGACCAGAAGAAGAGGACTTTTTCTGAGCTGAGGTATAGGATGAGTGGCTGTCAGTGGAGGGTTTGACATGGCAAATTTTGGAGGCCCAGGGTTCACTGCTGGTGAGTGGAAGAGTTTGAAGGCTGAGGTGTTAAGATCAATAACCATTTGTAGATAGTGAATGTAGGAGAATGCATGAATGTTTTTCAGCTGAACTTGTTCAATGTCAGCTGGTGTGTTTTCGTCTTTGGGAAGAGTGTTGTTGATTCAATAGGACCTTTTTGTGAAATCAGTAACACAAGTTAGCTTTTTTTTTTTTTTTTAACTTTTTATTTTCAAATCTTTTTCATTTTACAACAACAGAAAATAGCAAATAAATTAGAACAATACAAAAGAAAATAAATAAAAATGAAGAGTGAGTGTGTGTGTGTGTGTGTGGGGGGGGTACTGTCATCTCATTTGTCCTCACAAGGGTCTCTGTCAGACTGTAATGTTCCAATCTTTCTCTTGTATTGAAACCATCTTTCCCAGCGATTGTCCAGAGTTTTTCTTTTAAATTTCAAAAGGTAAGTCAGTTTTTCCATAGAGTATATTTCCTCTAGAATTGTGAGCCACTGGCCTGTTCCTGGAGGGTCAGTTCTCAACCAATTTCTCGTGATGGCCTTCTTGCATGCAAGGATCATTATTTTGAAGAGATAAATGTCCTTTTATGTATACAGTTTCCTGGGAGTAGGCCGAGGTATAACACCAGAGGGTCCCTAGGTATTGTTGTCATAAAAATATTTTCCAGAATCTTTTATAACTCCTTCCCAAAATATTTGGATTTTGACACATGACCAGAAAATATGAGAATGACTGGCAAGCATATTTCCACATTTCCTCCAACAATGTTGTTGTATGTTACAATGTTTAGATTTAATGTGTGGTGTGATAAAAATCTGATGACATTTTTCCAGCCAAATTGCTCCATCCCTTGAACTGGTAGTGGTCTGTTGTGTTATGCAGATTGCCTGCCAGTCATCCTTTGACAGGACAACATTCATTTCCTTTTCCCATTTTGATTTAACATAAAGTGTATCATCCCCCATGTGGTTCTGTAAGCCATTGTATAGTTTGGATACGATTTTAGTGGGGGTATGTTTGTATGCATCTGTAAACACTTTCAAAACAGCATTTTCCCACTGTATGATCCCACTTTTAATACCTTTCTCATAGAAATCTCTCAACTGGAAATATCTGAACCTGTCCTTGTTTTCCAGACCAAACTCTTGTTTCAGTCTTTCAAAGGTCTTAAAAGATCTCCCTCTAAGCAAGCGTACACATGGCTGTCATACCTCTTTCTTTCCAACCTGCAAAGGTAATGTCAGTCCTACTAGGCCAGAACTTAGGGACAAGGGCCAAACAAGGAGCCTACATTCTCCTTCCATTTTGTGTTTTTTCACCAACCCGTACCATATCCTCAGTGATTCTTTTATAATGGGGTTATCTCTCTTGGGGTCTGGATTTTCCTTTTCACCTAGTCTTGTCTGAGGGCAGTTCTTACTCCAGTTTAGCTCGATGTGCTTCCATCTAGCCTGATAATCTGCTGAGCACCAGTAAACCAAGTATCTAATTTGGGCTGCATAGTAGTAGTTTTTGAAATTAGGCAGAGCTAGGCTTCCATTTTCCTTATTGAGCTGAAGTGTTTTAAATTTAACTCGAGGTCTTGCTCCAGCCCAAATAAATCTTGAAATCTGTTTATCCCATAATCTAAATTGAGTTTCAGGTATTCTAACTGGTAATGATAGAAATAAATATAAAAGTCTTGGCAGCAGATTCATTTTTACTGTGTCAATTCTTGCACCAAAATCTAAGACCAGCTTGGACCATTTTATCATGTCCTTTTGAATTTGATCATTTATCTTACTGTAATTAATCTTAAACATTGCATCCAGATCCCTGGAAATTATAACCCCCAAGTATTTAATTGATTGTGCTTCCCAGTTTAGTTGGAGTGTCTGTCTTATTATCTTATTTGGTTTATAGTTGAAGAGGAGAACCTGGGTTTTGGTGATATTGACTTTATAGCCTGAGATCGAACCAAATGCTTCCAAAGTAGTCATAAGTTGAGGGAGGGTAGAGTCTGGGTCCTGGAGAAAGATTATTACATCATCAGCAAAAAGTCCTATTATACGTTCTTCCTTTGAAATTGTGATTCCCTTCAGATCCTTGTTATGTCTTATAGCTTCAGCCAGTGGCTCTATATATAAAGCAAAGAGAGCTGGGGAGAGGCAGCACCCCTGACGTGTTCCTCTATATAACTTAAAACTGTCTGTCAGGTCTCCATTAATCTTTATTCTAGCAGTGGGGTCCCTGTACAGGGCTTGAATGCACCTGACAAATTGGTTATTGAATCCAAGCCTCTCCAGCACACAATAAAGGAAGTTCCAACTTACTCTGTCAAACGCCTTTTCCCCGCGTCTAGACTGACTATGACTGCACTTAGATGTTTGTTACTAATCTGTTCTATGACATGGAGAGTACGCCTGATATTATCTTGCGTTTGACGACCTTTAATGAATCCTGTTTGGTCCTCATGTATTAAATCAGGTAGGAAGCCTTCGAGCCTTTTAGTTATAATTGACGTGAATATTTTGTAATCTACGCTAGAATGGATATTGGGCGATAAGACTGACAATATTCTTGGTTTTTTCCTTCCTTTGGAAGGACAGATATTACTGCCTCCTTCCAGGATGGTGGAGTTGTTGCCATACTAAGTGTCCAGTTTAAAGATTCTAAAAGGGCTTTAGACAAGTCATCAAATACTTTATACCACTCGTTAGGGTACCCATCACTTCCTGGGCTTTTGTTAGTTTTCATTCTATTTATTGCAGATTCTAACTCTTTTTTAGTTATGGGGGCATTTAATATATCGTTTTGCATCTGTCCTATGGAGGGGAGGTCCAGTCCAGCCAAATATTGTCGAGTTGCTTCTACGTCATTTCCAGGCTGCGAGTATAATTTTTCATAATATCGTTTAAAAGCTTTATTAATTGCACTTGGTTCTGAAGTTAGGTTATTAGTTTCTGGATCTCTGATTTTATGAACTGTGTTCTTGGTTTTTTGTGCCCTGAGGCGTTTGGCAAGGATTCTTGCTGCTTTAGGACCTGACTCAAAAAATGTTTGCTTCGTGAATCTTAACTTCTTTTCAATTTCATCCTTTGCCAAGTTGTCTAACTGATCTTTGACATTCTTTAACTGATTTGCTAATCTTTTGGATTTATCTCTCTGTTGCATTTTCTCCAAAGTCCTTAATGATTCCCCTAACTCATCGTATTTTTTCTTTTTCATTTTATTAAGATATGCTGTTCTGGAGATTAAGTTCCCCCTCATAACTACCTTAATTGTATCCCAGATAATTGTTGGTTCAACCTCATTATTATTGTTCTCTTTTATGCAGTCATTGATTTCTTTTTTAATCTCTTTTACCATTGTTTCATTATTTAAGATGCTCACATTTAGCCTCCATAATGTATTCTTTGGTTTGTTATTTAAATTTATGGTCATATAAATTGCATTATGGTCCGATATATCTGCTGTTCCTATTGAGCAGTCTCTCACTCTGTATCCATCTGAAAGATTAACAAAAAGGATGTCTATCCGGGAATGTACCTGGTATGAGGCTGAGTAGTGGGTGAAATCCTTGTCAAGTGGATGCAATACTCTCCATATATCGAGCAGGCCTGACTCTCTAATAAGTAGATTAAGGTCTTTTGATCGATGGTGTTTTTTCTTATTAGTGCTTGTAGTGTCCATATGATGATTTAAGACTGTGTTCCAGTCACCACCACAGATCAAAATTCCCTCACTTTCAGAATTGATCACATCAAATACAAATTTAAGAAGCTTTTTATCACTTTCTGGAGGTATGTAAATATTTGCAAATGTGACCAAAATATTATCAATCCTTCCTACAACAATTATGTATTGGCCTTCATTATCACTTCTTTCCCTGATCAATTCGAAGTTCACAGAGTTCGAGATTAAGGTGGCCACTCCTCTTTTACGGCTATTTCTACATGTACTAAAGTAAGAATTAGAGTAACCAAACTTTTTTAACTTTTCATGTTCATGTTTTGACAAATGGGTTTCTTGTAAAAAAGTTATTTGTGATTTTTCCCTTTTCAATTTAGCCAAAACTTTGCTTCTCTTGACAGGGTGATTCAGGCCATTTACATTAAGAGATCCCATTTTAAGTTATGTGCCCACACACACATTGTGAGTTAACAGTCCCCCAAAATGAAAACTTAGCATGAACTTTAAGGATAACATAAGAACTTAAGCAGGAACATGAACAAAAACAGATCTCCAAATGAGGGGAAGAGGGCACTCCTCCCCCCTCAACTGTGGCCCTGTTGGTGGGCCATGGGAAACGTCTCTCTTTAAGAGAGGGCCCATGAATGAGTAAGGTTAAAGAGTATAACTCAACCATACTTCTAGTCCAACTAATATCTAAACTTAGAAGAAGCTCCCCTTATTTCCAGACAATCGAGCATAAATCAGGGGACGACGCTTTTTCTGTCATTAAGCTTCCAATATACATATGGATATGTATTTTTTTTTTCCCCGCAGTCAAACCGTGAGTTGTGGTCAGCATGATCCCTCATGTCATCACGGCTGGCTCTCTGCGAAACTCCTGCAGCCTCTCCTTTACACTCAGTGCCCTTGTTGCAGCCTCTCGGCCGGTCGCTCTCAGCCATGAGCCCATCTTTTTACGTAGTAGCTCCACCGAGTCGTTCTCTCCCTCTGTCGGCTTCGGCCATCCACTGGAATCCTCGCCTCTTAAGATCGCTCCAGGCCTCCCTTGAGTTGGAGTAGGTGCGGACCCCAGACTCCCAGTGGATTCAATGCTTGTCATGGGCGCCTGAAAGCGATTCCTCTCTCTTTTACGGCTTTCTTCACCTTGTTATAATCCTTCCGTTTTTTAATAACTTCGGATGCATAATCATGGTCGAAATAAACCATTCTTTTTTTCATCTGCACTCTGCCTTTTTTCCAAGCTTCTCTGAGGACCAGTTCTTTCGTCTTAAATTCTTGAAAGTTAACGACAAGAGCCCTGGGTGTAGGCTCGGGTTTCGGTTTTGGACCGAGAGTCCGTGGGCCCGTTGTATTCTCGAGGTTTAGCTTTTTCGCAGTTGCAGTGCTTTCTCAAAAACTCTTCCATGAACTTTGAAACAGAGTTTCCTTCCTCACCTTCTGCCACCCGAATATACGGATATTATTTCTCCTCGAATCGCTCTCCAGGTCGCATACTTTACGTTGTAGGCTACTCTGCTGCCGCTGGAAATCTGCGAGTATGTCGGCGATATCCTGGGCGCTGCTCTCCACGCCGGCTATACGGCTCTCTGCTGTCTCCACCCGTTCAGACAGACTCTGTAGTCCCGTTGCCATGTTGTCGAAGTTTCACGTTAATTTCTCCGAGTTCTGACTTAAGTTCTGTCTTCAAGCCCATTATTGCTTCGATGATTTCCGCTTTATCGCCGAGGGCCCCGGTAGCTTCCGCCTCGTTCTCCTCCTGGCTAGCGTCCGCATAGTTAGCCATGCTATTTTTTGCTTTACTCTTTGGCATTTTCTGCCTCTTAAAGTCCCCGTTGTGTTATTCCCACTCAAATATCGATTTAAAGATTAGATATGGAGATGTCGAGTTTTTTAGTGGGTAAGATATAACTTGTTCGTGGGGAGCTGCTCCTACTCACGTCCTTTTCGCTACATGTCCAAACCGGAAATCCAACACAAGTTAGCTTTTGGTAAGTGACATGGTTTTTTATATCTTGATTTCATGTGTGTGATTCTTCACAACATCACATGCAATGTCAACTTTTGTTTTTTTGTCAATGTCAGAGAATCCTGATACTTCATCCTTAGTCCCTTCTGGTCTCCATCAGTGAACAAGTTGATCTGCAGCCTCTGCCAGCAACCTCCAGCCAGCCACCTCAACATCCAACCAAGAAGATTGTCCAAATCGTTCCACCAGAAGAAGAGGACTGTTTCCCCATGGGGAGACGAGTGAGCTGAGGTATAGGATGAGTGGCTGTCAGTGGAGGGTTTGACATGGCAAATTTTGGAGGCCCAGGGTTCACTGCTGGTGAGTGGAAGAGTTTGAAGGCTGAGCTGTTAGGATCAGGAACCATTTGCAGATAGTGAATGTAGGAGAATGCATGAATGTTTTTCAGCTAAACTTGTTCAAAGTCAGCTGGTGTGTTTTCATCTTTGGGAAGAGTGTTGTTGATTCAACAGGATCTTTGTTTGAAATCAGCAACACAAGTCAAGTTGTGGTAAGTGACATTGTGTTTTATATCTTGATTTCATGTGTGTGATTCTTCACAACATCACATGCAATGTTAACTTTTTTTTTTTTTTTTTTTTTTTTTAATAATTTATTTAAACATTTTCAATTTTGTAACAAGAAAGAAAACATCATAAATCAAACAGGCAAGAAAATAAAATAAACACATTTAAATAAGTCTTAATAAAAGGATAAACAAAAACTGCGCTGTCAGTTCCGGCTATTACATCATACACAATGCTAGTGTTTTAAGTTGTCTTAGATAGGTAAGACAAAAATGGTTACCACATTACATCAAAGGTTGCAGAATTCATAGATACATTATATCGTACCCTCTCAATGTGTAACAAACTTGTCATTTCATGGAGCCAGGATCCCAAAACGGGCGCCTCTTCTTGTTTCCAATGAGCTAAAATACCCCTCTTTGCAACGACCATGCCATACTGTAGTATCTTTTGTTGTAAATGGGACAAGTTATGAATATGTCTGGCTTCGCCCAAGATGGCAACAAGAGGGTCTGGAGCAATGTCACAGTTGCATACTTCAGAGAAACATTTGAAAATACTAGACCAAAATTTGTTCAGTTTAGGGCAGGACCAGAATAAGTGACCTAGTTAACCATCTGCTGATTTACATTTTGGGCAGGTTGGGGAAACAGCCGGGTAAAATGAGTGCAATTTAGTACAAGAATAATGGAGCCTATGAAGCACTTTAAATTGAATTAATTGATGTCTGGCATTTATAGAACAGCTGTAAATATTTTTGAGGTAAGATTCCCAGCTTTTTTGATCAATTGTCACACATAAATCTCTTTCCCAGGCCTCCTTTAAATTCTGTGTAGAGACTGAGTCATAAGTTCTAAAAAAAAATCTACAAATTTGGAGATCAGTCTTTTAGAACAAGGATTTTGGATCATAAGGGTATATAATTCATTTGTAGGTGGAATTGATTGAAAATCTTGTATATTTGTTCGTATGTAATCTCTTGACTGGAGGTAACGATAAAAATGAGTATCAGGTAGAATATACTTTTCTTTTAATTGTGAAAATGTTATGTAAAATGTTGTTAACATATAGGTCAGCTATGGTAATGATACCTTTACTTTTCCAGAGTTTAAAAGTTTTGTCAAACAGTGAAGGAGGAAAGGCATGGTTGCAGTAGACAGGGGTACATGTTGAAATTTCAGGAAGACTAAAGGATTTTCTTATTTGATACCATATCTTTAAGGAGTTGGAGACAAGAAAATTATTGCATGACAAAGTTATTGGAGATCGAGTTTTAGAGAAAAGTAGGGCGGGAAGGGAGGTTTTACACAGATCCTGTTCAATTGCAAGCCATGAAGGAGTAGTGGGACAGATAGTATCTGGAAAAGCATCTTTCCAATACATCAGTGCTCTCAAGTTTGCAGCCCAATAATAGTATCTGAAGTTAGGGAGACCGAGACCTCCAGAGAGCTTCGGCTTCATTATATGTTTCTTGGAAATACGATGCGTTTTGAAACCCCAAACAAAAGGCAAAACAACAGAATCTAGTAGCTTGAAGAAGGCCTTGGGTAAAAATATAGGAAGATTTTGGAACAAATAGAGAAATCGAGGGAGTGCTATCATTTTGATTATGCTAATTTAACCTATCATAGAAAGTGGCAGTAGTCTCCAAGTCTCAATATTAACTTTAAGCTTTTCTATCATATTTAAAAAATTCATTTTATAGATTAATTTAGGATTTTTAGGGATGTCAATTCCCAGGTATCTAATTTTGTCAGTTGCAATTTTGAATGGCAAATTCTTTAAAAAGTTAGAGTTCAAGTCTCCAGTTATTGGCAAAAATTCTGACTTAACTTTTTTTTTTTTTATCAATATCAGAGAATCCTGATACTTCATCCTTAGTCCCTCCTGGTCTCCATCAGTGAACATGTGATTTGCAGCCTCTGCCAGCAACCTCCAGCCAGCCACCTCAACATCCAACCAAGAAGATTGTCCAAATCATTGGACCAGAAGAAGAGGACTTTTTCCCCATGAGGAGACGAGTGAGCTGAGGTATAGGATGAGTGGCTGTCAGTGGAGGGTTTGACAT
Organism: Scarus forsteni; assembly: GCA_036419115.1. Lineage (NCBI taxonomy): Eukaryota > Metazoa > Chordata > Actinopteri > Labriformes > Labridae > Scarus > Scarus forsteni. The sequence goes on along the minus strand of JAZDUH010000352.1, from coordinate 37,824 downwards.
GGCAAATTTTGGAGGCCCAGGGTTCACTGCTGGTGAGTGGAAGAGTTTGAAGGCTGAGGTGTTAGGATCAGTTACAATTTATAGATAGTGAATGTATGAATGTTTGTCAGCTGAACTTGTTCAAAGTCAGCTGGTGTGTTTTCTACTTTGGGGTTCATGTTGTTGATTCAACAAGACCTTTGTGTGAAATCAGCAGCACAAGTCAGCTTGTGGTAAGTGACATGGTTTTTTATATCTTGATTTCATGTGTGTGATTCTTCACAACATCACATGCAATGTCAACTTTTGTTTTTTTGTCAATGTCAGAGATTCCTGATACTTCATCCTTAGTCCCTTCTGGTCTCCATCAGTGAACAAGTTGATCTGTAGCCTCTGCCAGCAACCTCCAGCCAGCCACCTCAACATCCAACCAAGAAGATTGTCCATTAGTCGTGCCAGAAGAAGAGGACTTTTTCCCATGAGGAGACGAGTGAGCTGAGGTATAGGATGAGTGGCTGTCAGTGGAGGGTTTGACATGGCAAATTTTGGAGGCCCAGGGTTCACTGCTGGTGAGTGGAAGAGATTGAAGGCTGAGGTGTTAGGATCAGGAACCATATGTAGATAGTGAATGTAGGAGAATGCATGAATGTTTGTCAGCTGAACTTGTTCAAAGTCAGCTGGTGTGTTTTCTTCTTTGGGGTTTATATTATTGATTCAACAGGACTTTTGTGTGAAATCAGCAACACAAGTCAGCTTATGGTAAGTGACATGGTCTTTTATATCTTGATTTCATGTGTGTGAATCTTCCAGCATCACATGCAATGTCAACTTCTGTTTTTCTGTCAATGTCAGAGATTCCTGATACTTCATCCTTAGTCCCTTCTGGTCTCCATCAGTGAACAAGTTGATCTGCAGCCTCTGCCAGCAACCTCCAGCCAGCCACCTCAACATCCAACCAAGAAGATTGTCCATTAGTCGTGCCTGAAGAAGAGGACTTTTTCCCATGAGGAGACGAGTGAGCTGAGGTATAGGATGAGTGGCTGTCAGTGGAGGGTTTGACATGGCAAATTTTGGAGGCCCAGGGTTCACTGCTGGTGAGTGGAAGAGTTTGAAGGCTGAGGTGTTAGGATCAGTTACGATTTGTAGATGGTGAATGGAGGAGAATGCATGAATGTGTGTCAGCTGAACTTGTTCAAAGTCAGCTGGTGTGTTTTCTTCTTTGGGAAGAGTGTTGTTGATTCAACAAGACCTTTGTGTTAAATCAGTAGCAGTGACATGGTCTTTTATATCTTGATTTCATGTGTGTGATTCTTCACAACATCACATGCAATGTCAACTTTTGTTTTTTTGTCAATGTCAGAGAATCCTGATACTTCATCCTTAGTCCCTTCTGGTCTCCATCAGTGAACAAGTTGATCTGCAGCCTCTGCCAGCAACCTCCAGCCAGCCACCTCAACATCCAACCAAGAAGATTGTCCAAATCGCTCCACCAGAAGAAGAGGACTGTTTCCCCATGGAGAGACGAGTGAGCTGAGGTATAGGATGAGTGGCTGTCAGTGGAGGGTTTGACATGGCAAATTTTGGAGGCCCAGGGTTCACTGCTGGTGAGTGGAAGAGATTGAAGGCTGAGGTGTTAGGATCAATATCCATTTGTAGATAGTGAGTGAAGGAGAATGCATGAATGTTTTTCAGCTGAACTTGTTCAAAGTCAGCTGGTGTTCTTTGGGGTTCATGTTGTTGATTCAACAAGACCTTTGTGTGAAATCAGCAGGACAAGTCAGGTTGTGGTAATTGACATGGTCTTTTATATCTTGATTTCATGTGTGTGATTCTTCACAACATGAAATGCAATGTCAACTTTTGTTTTTTTGTCAATGTCAGAGAATCCTGATACTTCATCCTTAGTCCCTTCTGGTCTCCATCAGTGAACAAGTTGATCTGCAGCCTCTGCCAGCAACCTCCAGCCAGCTACCTCAACATCCAACCAAGAAGATTGTCCAAATCATTGGACCAGAAGAAGATGAGTTTTTCCCATGGGGAGACGTGTGAGCTGAGGTATAGGATGAGTGGCTGTCAGTGGAGGGTTTGACATGGCAAATTTTGGAGGCCCAGGGTTCACTGCTGGTGAGTGGAAGAGTTTTAAGACTGAGGTGTTAGGTACAGGAACCATTTGTAGATAGTGAATGTAGGAGAATGCATGAATGTTTTTCAGCTGAACTTGTTCAAAGTCAGCTGGTGTGTTTTCTTCTTTGGGGTTCATGTTGTTGATTCAAAAAGACCTTTGTGTGAAATCAGCAGCACAAGTCAGGTTGTGGTAATTGACATGGTCTTTTATATCTTGATTTCATGTGTGTGATTCTTCACAACATGAAATGCAATGTGAACTTTTGTTTTTTTGTCAATGTCAGAGAATCCTGATACTTCATCCTTAGTCCCTTCTGGTCTCCATCAGTGAACAAGTTGATCTGCAGCCTCTGCCAGCAACCTCCAGCCAGCCACCTCAACATCCAACCAAGAAGATTGTCCAAATCATTGGACCAGAAGAAGAGGACTTTTTCCCATGAGGAGACGAGTGAGCTGAGGTATAGGATGAGTGGCTGTCAGTGGAGGGTTTGACATGGCAAATTTTGGAGGCCCAGGGTTCACTGCTGGTGAGTGGAAGAGTTTGAAGGCTGAGGTGTTAGGATCAATAACCATTTGTAGATAGTGAATGTAGGAGAATGCATGAATGTTTGTCAGCTGAACTTGTTCAAAGTCAGCTGGTGTGTTTTCTTCTTTGGGAAGAGTGTTGTTGATTCAACAGGATCTTTGTTTTAAATTAGCAATGCAAGTCAAGTTGTGGTAGGTGACATGGTTTTTTATATCTTGATTTCATGTGTGAGATTCTTCACAACATCACATGCAATGACAACTTTTGTTTTTTTGTCAATATCAGAGAATCCTGATACTTCATCCTTAGTCCCTTCTGGTCTCCATCAGTGAACAAGTTGATCTGCAGCCTCTGCCAGCAACCTCCAGCCAGCCACCTCAACATCCAACCAAGAAGATTGTCCAAATCATTGGACCAGAAGAAGAGGACTTTTTCCTGTGAGGAGACGAGTGAGCTGAGGTATAGGATGAGTGGCTGTCAGTGGAGGGTTTGACATGGCAAATTTTGGAGGCCCAGGGTTCACTGCTGGTGAGTGGAAGAGTTTGAAGGCTGAGGTGTTAGGATCAGTTACAATTTGTAGATAGTGAATGTAGGAGAATGCATGAATGTTTGTCAGCTGAACTTGTTCAAAGTCAGCTGGTGTGTTTTCTTCTTTCGGGTTCATGTTGTTGATTCAACAGGACCTTTGTGTGAAATCAGCAGCACAAGTCAACTTGTGGTAAGTGACATGGTTTTTTATATCTTGATTTCATGTGTGTGATTCTTCACAACATCACATGCAATGTCAACTTTTGTTTTTTAGTCAATGTCAGAGAATCCTGATACTTCATCCTTAGTCCCTTCTGGTCTCCATCAGTGAACAAGTTGATCTGCAGCCTCTGCCAGCAACCTCCAGCCAGCCACCTCAACATCCAACCAAGAAGATTGTCCAAATCACTCCACCAGAAGAAGAGGACTTTTTCCCATGGAGGAGACGAGTGAGCTGAGGTATAGGATGAGTGGCTGTCAGTGGAGGGTTTGACATGGCAAATTTTGGAGGCCCAGGGTTCACTGCTGGTGAGTGGAAGAGTTTGAAGGCTGAGGTGTTAGGATCAATATCCATTTGTAGATAGTGAGTGAAGGAGAATGCATGAATGTTTTTCAGCTGAACTTGTTCAAAGTCAGCTGGTGTGTTTTCTTCTTTGGGGTTCATGTTGTTGATTCAACAAGACCTTTGTGTGAAATCAGCAGCACAAGTCAGCTTATGGTAAGTGACATGGTCTTTTATATCTTGATTTCATGTGTGTGATTCTTCACAACATCACATGCAATGTCAACTTTTGTTTTTTTGTCAATGTCAGAGAATCCTGATACTTCATCCTTAGTCCCTTCTGGTCTCCATCAGTGAACAAGTTGATCTGCAGCCTCTGCCAGCAACCTCCAGCCAGCCACCTCAACATCCAACCAAGAAGATTGTCCAAATCATTGGACCAGAAGTAGAGGAGTTTTTCCCATGGGGAGACGTGTGAGCTGAGGTATAGGATGAGTGGCTGTCAGTGGAGGGTTTGACATGGCAAATTTTGGAGGCCCAGGGTTCACTGCTGGTGAGTGGAAGAGTTTGAAGGCTGAGGTGTTAGGATCAGGAACCATTTGTAGATAGTGAATGTAGGAGAATGCATGAATGTTTTTCAGCTGAACTTGTTCAAAGTCAGCTGGTGTGTTTTCTTCTTTGGGATTCATGTTGTTGATTCAAAAAGACCTTTGTGTGAAATCAGCAGCACAAGTCAGGTTGTGGTAATTGACATGGTCTTTTATATCTTGATTTCATGTGTGTGATTCTTCACAACATCACATGCAATGTCAACTTTTGTTTTTTGTCAATGTCAGAGAATCCTGATACTTCATCCTTAGTCCCTTCTGGTCTCCATCAGTGAACAAGTTGATCTGCAGCCTCTGCCAGCAACCTCCAGCCAGCCACCTCAACATCCAACCAAGAAGATTGTCCAAATCATTGGACCAGAAGAAGAGGACTTTTTCCCCATGAGGAGACGAGTGAGCTGAGGTATAGGATGAGTGGCTGTCAGTGGAGGGTTTGACATGGCAAATTTTGGAGGCCCAGGGTTCACTGCTGGTGAGTGGAAGAGTTTGAAGGCTGAGGTGTTAGGATCAATAACCATTTGTAGATAGTGAATGTAGGAGAATGCATGAATGTTTGTCAGCTGAACTTGTTCAAAGTCAGCTGGTGTGTTCTCTTCTTTGGGAAGAGTGTTGTTGATTCAACAGGATCTTTGTTTGAAATCAGCAACACAAGTCAAGTTGTGGTAGGTGACATGGTTTTTTATATCTTGATTTCATGTGTGTGATTCTTCACAACATCACATGCAATGTCAACTTTTGTTTTTTTGTCAATGTCAGAGAATCCTGATACTTCATCCTTAGTCCCTTCTGGTCTCCATCAGTGAACAAGTTGATCTGCAGCCTCTGCCAGCAACCTCCAGCCAGCCACCTCAACATCCAACCAAGAAGATTGTCCAAATCATTGGACCAGAAGAAGAGGACTTTTTCCTGTGAGGAGACGAGTGAGCTGAGGTATAGGATGAGTGGCTGTCAGTGGAGGGTTTGACATGGCATATTTTGGAGGCCCAGGGTTCACTGCTGGTGAGTAGAAGAGTTTGAAGGCTGAGGTGTTAGGATCAGTTACAATATGTAGATAGTGAATGTAGGAGAATGCATGAATTTTTGTCAGCTGAACTTGTTCAAAGTCAGCTGGTGTGTTTTCTTCTTTTGTGTTCATGTTGTTTATTCAACAGGACCTTTGTGTGAAATCAGCAGCACAAGTCAACTTGTGGTAAGTGACTTGGTTTTTTATATCTTGATTTCATGTGTGTGATTCTTCACAACATCACATGCAATGTGAACTTTTGTTTTTTTGTCAATGTCAGAGAATCCTGATACTTCATCCTTAGTCCCTTCTGGTCTCCATCAGTGAACAAGTTGATCTGCAGCCTCTGCCAGCAACCTCCAGCCAGCCACCTCAACATCCAACCAAGAAGATTGTCCAAATCGCTCCACCAGAAGAAGAGGACTGTTTCCCCATGGAGAGACGAGTGAGCTGAGGTATAGGATGAGTGGCTGTCAGTGGAGGGTTTGACATGGCAAATTTTGGAGGCCCAGGGTTCACTGCTGGTGAGTGGAAGAGATTGAAGGCTGAGGTGTTAGGATCAATATCCATTTGTAGATAGTGAGTGAAGGAGAATGCATGAATGTTTTTCAGCTGAACTTGTTCAAAGTCAGCTGGTGTGTTTTCTTCTTTGGGGTTCATGTTGTTGATTCAACAAGACCTTTGTGTGAAATCAGCAGGACAAGTCAGGTTGTGGTAATTGACATGGTCTTTTATATCTTGATTTCATGTGTGTGATTCTTCACAACATGAAATGCAATGTCAACTTTTGTTTTTTTGTCAATGTCAGAGAATCCTGATACTTCATCCTTAGTCCCTTCTGGTCTCCATCAGTGAACAAGTTGATCTGCAGCCTCTGCCAGCAACCTCCAGCCAGCCACCTCAACATCCAACCAAGAAGATTGTCCAAATCATTGGACCAGAAGTAGAGGAGTTTTTCCCATGGGGAGACGTGTGAGCTGAGGTATAGGATGAGTGGCTGTCAGTGGAGGGTTTGACATGGCAAATTTTGGAGGCCCAGGGTTCACTGCTGGTGAGTGGAAGAGTTTGAAGACTGAGGTGTTAGGATCAGGAACCATTTGTAGATAGTGAATGTAGGAGAATGCATGAATGTTTTTCAGCTGAACTTGTTCAAAGTCAGCTGGTGTGTTTTCTTCTTTGGGGTTCATGTTGTTGATTCAACAAGACCTTTGTGTGAAATCAGCAGCACAAGTCAGCTTGTGGTAATTGACATGGTCTTTTATATCTTGATTTCATGTGTGTGATTCTTCACAACATGAAATGCAATGTCAACTTTTGTTTTTTTGTCAATGTCAGAGAATCCTGATACTTCATCCTTAGTCCCTTCTGGTCTCCATCAGTGAACAAGTTGATCTGCAGCCTCTGCCAGCAACCTCCAGCCAGCCACCTCAACATCCAACCAAGAAGATTGTCCAAATCATTGGACCAGAAGAAGAGGACTTTTTCCCATGAGGAGACGAGTGAGCTGAGGTATAGGATGAGTGGCTGTCAGTGGAGGGTTTGACATGGCAAATTTTGGAGGCCCAGGGTTCACTGCTGGTGAGTGGAAGAGTTTGAAGGCTGAGGTGTTAGGATCAATAACCATTTGTAGATAGTGAATGTAGGAGAATGCATGAATGTTTGTCAGCTGAACTTGTTCAAAGTCAGCTGGTGTGTTTTCTTCTTTGGGAAGAGTATTGTTGATTCAACAGGATCTTTGTTTTAAAACAGCAACACAAGGCAAGTTGTGGTAGGTGACATGGTTTTTTATATCTTGATTTCATGTGTGAGATTCTTCACAACATCACATGCAATGACAACTTTTGTTTTTTTGTCAATATCAGAGAATCCTGATACTTCATCCTTAGTCCCTTCTGGTCTCCATCAGTGAACAAGTTGATCTGCAGCCTCTGCCAGCAACCTCCAGCCAGCCACCTCAACATCCAACCAAGAAGATTGTCCAAATCATTGGACCAGAAGAAGAGGACTTTTTCCTGTGAGGAGACGAGTGAGCTGAGGTATAGGATGAGTGGCTGTCAGTGGAGGGTTTGACATGGCATATTTTGGAGGCCCAGGGTTCACTGCTGGTGAGTAGAAGAGTTTGAAGGCTGAGGTGTTAGGATCAGTTACAATATGTAGATAGTGAATGTAGGAGAATGCATGAATTTTTGTCAGCTGAACTTGTTCAAAGTCAGCTGGTGTGTTTTCTTCTTTTGTGTTCATGTTGTTTATTCAACAGGACCTTTGTGTGAAATCAGCAGCACAAGTCAACTTGTGGTAAGTGACTTGGTTTTTTATATCTTGATTTCATGTGTGTGATTCTTCACAACATCACATGCAATGTGAACTTTTGTTTTTTTGTCAATGTCAGAGAATCCTGATACTTCATCCTTAGTCCCTTCTGGTCTCCATCAGTGAACAAGTTGATCTGCAGCCTCTGCCAGCAACCTCCAGCCAGCCACCTCAACATCCAACCAAGAAGATTGTCCAAATCGTTGGACCAGACGAAGAGGACTTTTTCCCATGGGGAGACGAGTGAGCTGAGGTATAGGATGAGTGGCTGTCAGTGGAGAGTTTGACATGGCAAATTTTGGAGGCCCAGGGTTCACTGCTGGTGAGTGGAAGAGTTTGAAGGCTGAGGTTTTACGATCAGGACCCATTTGTAGATAGTTAATGTAGGAGAATGCATGAATGTTTGTCAGCTGAACTGGTTCAAAGTCAGCTGGTATGTTTTCTTCTGGGGTTAGTGTTGTTGATTCAACAGGACCTTTGTGTGAAATCAGCAGCACAAGTCAGCTTGTGGTAAGTGACATGGTCTTTTATATCTTGATTTCATGTGTGTGATTCTTCAAAACATCAAATGCAATGTCAACTTTTGTTTTTTTTGTCAATGTCAGAGAATCCTGATACTTCATCCTTAGTCCCTTCTGGTCTCCATCAGTGAACAAGTTGATCTGCAGCCTCTGCCAGCAACCTCCAGCCAGCCACCTTTGGAGCAATCAACATGATAGATTGTCCAAATCATTGACCAGAAGAAGAGGATTTTTCATTTATCTGATATAGGATGAGTGGCTGTCAGTGGATTTGACATGGCAAATTTTTGATCATTTATGCTGGTGAGTGGAAGAGTTAAGGCTGAGGTGTTATAAAAGTAGATAGTGAATGTAGGAGAATGCATGAATAGCTGAACTTGTTCAAAGTCAGCTGGTGTCTTTATGTTGTTGATTCAAAATTTTGTTTGAAATGAAGAAGTACAGACTATTTCATCCAGAAAGATCTCTGCTTAGCTAGCTTGTTTAAAATCATCAAAACTTTTTTTTTTGACCCTGCCTCTTCAAAGAATTGAATCGAGAATCCTTAGCAACTGGTCTCCAATCAGTGAACAAGTTGAATCATTCAAATTCAAACAATGCTCAACCCTACCCAAGAAGATTGTCCAAATCGTTGGACCAGAAGAAGAGGACTTTTTCCCATGAGGAGACGAGTGAGCTGAGGTATAGGATGAGTGGCTGTCAGTGGAGGGTTTGACATGGCAAATTTTGGAGGCCCAGGGTTCACTGCTGGTGAGTGGAAGAGTTTGAAGGCTGAGGTGCTAGGATAGGGAACCATTTGTAGATAGTGAATGTAGGAGAATGCATGAATGTTTGTCAGCTGATGTGGTTCAAAGTCAGCTGGTGTGTTTTCTTCTTTGGGAAGAGTGTTGTTGATTTAACAGGACCTTTGTGTGAAATCAGTAACACAAGTCAGCTTATGGTAAGTGACATGGTTTTTTATATCTTGATTTCATGTGTGTGATTCTTCACAACATCACATGCAATGTCAACTTTTGTTTTTTTGTCAATGTCAGAGAATCCTGATACTTCATCCTTAGTCCCTTCTGGTCTCCATCAGTGAACAAGTTGATCTGCAGCCTCTGCCAGCAACCTCCAGCCAGCCACCTCAACATCCAACCAAGAAGATTGTCCAAATCATTGGACCAGAAGAAGAGGACTTTCTCCCATGAGGAGCCGAGTGAGCTGAGGTATAGGATGAGTGGCTGTCAGTGGAGGGTTTGACATGGCAAATTTTGGAGGCCCAGGGTTCACTGCTGGTGAGTGGAAGAGTTTGAAGGCTGAGGTGTTAGGATCAATAACCATTTGTAGATAGTGAATGTAGGAGAAGGCGTGAATGTTTTTCAGCTGAACTGGTTCAAAGTCAGGTGGTGTGTTTTCTTCTTTGGGGTTCATGTTGTTGATTCAACAGGACCTTTGTGTGAAATCAGCAGCACAAGACAACTTGTGGTAAGTGACATGGTCTTTTATATCTTGATTTCATGTGTGTGAATCTTCACAACATCAAATGTAATGTTAACTTCTGTTTTTTTGTCATTGTCAGAGAACCCTGATACTTCATCCTTAGTCCCTTCTGGTCTCCATCAGTGAACAAGTTGATCTGCAGCCTCTGCCAGCAACCTCCAGCCAGCCACCTCAACATCCAACCAAGAAGATTGTCCAAATCATTGGACCAGGAGAAGAGGACTTTCTCCCAGGAGGAGACGAGTGAGCTGAGGTATAGGATGAGTGGCTGTCAGTGGAGGGTTTGACATGGCAAATTTTGGAGGCCCAGGGTTCACTGCTGGTGAGTGGAAGAGTTTGAAGGCTGAGGTGTTAGGATCAATAACCATTTGTAGATAGTGAATGTAGGAGAATGCATGAATGTTTTTCAGCTGAACTTGTTCAAAGTCAGCTGGTGTGTTTTCTTCTTTGGGAGGAGTGTTGTTGATTCAACAGGATTTTTGTGTGAAATCAGCAGCATAAGACAGCTTGTGGTCAGTGACATGGTCTTTTATATCTTGGTTTCATGTGTGTGATTCTTCACAACATCACATGCAATGTCAACTTTTGTTTTTTTGTCAATGTCAGAGAATCCTGATACTTCATCCTTAGTCCCTTCTGGTCTCCATCAGTGAACAAGTTGATCTGCAGCCTCTGCCAGCAACCTCCAGCCAGCCACCTCAACATCCAACCAAGAAGATTGTCCAAATCGTTGGACCAGAAGAAGAGGACTTTTTCCTGTGAGAAGACGAGTGAGCTGAGGTAAAGGATGAGTGGCTGTCAGTGGAGGTTTTGACATGGCAAATTTTGGAGGCCCAGGGTTCACTGCTGGTGAGTGGAAGAGTTTGAAGGCTGAGGTGTTAGGATCAGGAACCATTTGTAGATAGTGAATGTAGGAGAATGCATGAATGTTTGTCAGCTGAACTTGTTCAAAGTCAGCTGGTGTGTTTTCTTCTTTGGGAAGAGTGTTGTTGATTCAACAGGACCTTTGTGTGAAATCAGTAACACAAGTCAGCTTATGGTAAGTGACATGGTTTTTTATATCTTGATTTCATGTGTGTGATTCTTCACAACATCACATGCAATGTCAACTTTTGTTTTTTTTGTCGATGTCAGAGAATCCTGATACTTCATCCTTAGTCCCTTCTGGTCTCCATCAGTGAACAAGTTGATCTGCAGCCTCTGCCAGCAACCTCCAGCCAGCCACCTCAACATCCAACCAAGAAGATTGTCCAAATCATTGGACCAGAAGAAGAGGACTTTCTCCCATGAGGAGACGAGTGAGCTGAGGTATAGGATGAGTGGCTGTCAGTGGAGGGTTTGACATGGCAAATTTTGGAGGCCCAGGGTTCACTGCTGGTGAGTGGAAGAGTTTGAAGGCTGAGGTGTTAGGATCAATAACCATTTGTAGATAGTGAATGTAGGAGAATGCATGAATGTTTGTCAGCTGAACTTGTTCAAAGTCAGCTGGTGTGTTTTCTTCTTTGGGGTTCATGTTGTTGATTCAACAGGACCTTTGTGTGAAATCAGCAGCACAAGACAACTTGTGGTAAGTGACATGGTCTTTTATATCTTGATTTCATGTGTGTGAATCTTCACAACATCAAATGTAATGTTAACTTCTGTTTTTTTGTCATTGTCAGAGAACCCTGATACTTCATCCTTAGTCCCTTCTGGTCTCCATCAGTGAACAAGTTGATCTGCAGCCTCTGCCAGCAACCTCCAGCCAGCCACCTCAACATCCAACCAAGTAGAATGTCCAAATCATTGGACCAGGAGAAGAGGAGTTTCTCCCAGGAGGAGACGAGTGAGCTGAGGTATAGGATGAGTGGCTGTCAGTGGAGGGTTTGACATTGCAAATTTTGGAGGCCCAGGGTTCACTGCTGGTGAGTGGAAGAGTTTGAAGGCTGAGGTGTTAGGATCAATAACCATTTGTAGATAGTGAATGTAGGAGAAGGCGTGAATGTTTGTCAGCTGAACTGGTTCAAAGTCAGCTGGTATGTTTTCTTCTTTGGGGTTCATGTTGTTGATTCAACAGGACCTTTGTGTGAAATCAGCAGCACAAGACAACTTGTTTTAAGTGACATGGTCTTTTATATCTTGATTTCATGTGTGTGATTCTTGAAAACATCAAATGCAATGTCAACTTTTGTTTTTCTGTCAATGTCAGAGAATCCTGATACTTCATCCTTAGTCCCTTCTGGTCTCCATTAGGGATGTGTGCGACTAGTCGTTTAATCGGTTAACCGCCTACTTATTTATTAATCGTTTAGTATTTTACTAGTCGGTTAAATGCTACATTAAGCATCATGCATCTTGTTCTTCCCGCTTCTGCGCAGAGCTGTAAAGTCTCTTGTTTTGGCCGGGAAACTACCGTGTTTTATCCCTCTTTCCCGCCGTCCTCCCGTATTAATACTTTCCCGTAATTCTCCCGTATTACAAAAAAAAACATTCCTCTGCCTCTTAATGCCACCTGCAGTAGCCTGCATGTTTGTTTTCCTCCTCTTTTACTACCAAAGAGGCTGAATGTGAAGATGGCTCACTCCGGCTATCTTTCTTAACACCGGGGTGCATTGGTTCTATAGCGGATTTAGCGGATTTATAGCCGAGTGAGCATCTGTCAAACATGCGATCTTCAGGGTGAAGACGGGGCCGCTCGCGCGGACACACGGAGAGAGCTAAAGTGATGGCCCTGAGGAGTAACGCGGAAACAAACGCTAATATGAATGGTGGCACAAAAGATACGGTTCTTAGGCCGGCTGCCCCAGTGTGAGAATGTGTTGGTTTTAAACAGGATGAACAAGGTGTGAGCTCATGAACACCTACTAGCTGATATGTCGTGATTTGTTTGAAAGTAGTGGCGAAGATGTGCAGGTGCAGCGGAGCCTTTGTCCTGACAGTCAACACTTAATGAGGCATTTGGTCGGCAAAGAACACATAGACAATACCCAAATGAAGCTCACAGACAGTGTCGTTCGCTACATTCAGAAGTGCAGCCCATCTATATGGTTGAAAAGCCAGCAGTTACAAACGTTTGACAGATAGTACGAATTGACTGGGAGAAAGTAGGCCTACATGTCACAATTCCTGAGCTGTATAAACTCCATTTCATTTGGGCCAGAGTTTTTATTGTTGTGAGTTTTGTTTTTTCTTTACAGAGACAGGGTCTATTTTTTTTTGTTTTTGACTAGTATAATTATTTTTATTTACATGCAATTTTGCTAAAAGATAGGCCATTTCATTTTCATTGCTTTTTTTTCTCTTTTTTTGTTTGTTGAAGTTACAATATTTTTTGTTCAATTTATTTTATTTAAAATATCCTGACCTTTCAATTACAGTTAAATATTCTTAAGAAATGAAAGTTTCTTGAATCGTGCACTAGTCTTAAGTGCCAGAGATTTCAGGGAAATTCTATTCTAGGCTACTATGTTGTACGTTTGGAATTGTCATGCTGCTGCATCTAAGTTTCATACCAAAGCAGTATTCATAATAAATGCCATGCATTGCATCGGCAAACGTATCAGAAATGTATTTCTCTTTAAATTGTTCAACTATTCAGTCAGTTGTTGTTACATCAATAGAATTTAGATTAACAGTTTGTCCTGAATGTTTGGGCTAAATAGTTCCTAAATACACATTTGCATGTTAAACTTTTAACTTAATATATGTATTAAATTGCAAGTTTTCTTGCTTATTGACTAGTCGACTAGTCGCAAATAAAATTTGAGACTAGTAGGCGGAAATTAGTCGAAATTCCCATCCCTAGTCTCCATCAGTGAACAAGTTGATCTGCAGCCTCTTCCAGAAACCTCCAGCCAGCCACCTCTTCACAACATCACAAATGTCAACTTCTTTGTTTTTTTTTATCAATGTCAGAGAATCCTGACACTTCCAGCCGCCACCGCCTCTGGTCTCCACTGCGAACGTTGATTGGTAAGCAAGCCAGCAACCTCCAAATCCTGGTGTATTGCTCCTGTCAGCTTTAATTCTGCTTGCAAATCATGCAAGTCTTTATCCTTCTCTTCATTTCCCATGAGGGAGAAGGTGATGGAGGTAGAGGATGAGTGGGTTGTCAGGAATTCTGTACATGGGCCAAAACAGCCTAGATTTGAAAGGCCGAGGGATTGTATAGTAGGTGTCACTAATCTCCAGCGAACTGCGGCCTTTAAAAGCCCAAGACCATAGGTCATAAGGTGTCTACTTTTGGATTGGTCATCACCTTGCTGCGGTACGGATGACGAGGCGTAGTGAATCACAGTGCTGGAAAAAAAAAAAATCAAACCAAGTGTCGCGTATGCAAATCGGATGTTACTTTTATTCAAAAATAGATATGCCCCCCACACACACACTTACCACGCACACTGTCCAAAAGCCACTAAAAAATGTTTTGAAGACCAACTGACATTGCTGGATAAAACAGGCCATGTTTCTGTTAAAATAGGACTGAGTGGGTTTTACTTCGAAATTTCACCGCGATGATGTTGTGACGTTTGGTGACACATGGTTTCTATTACTATCTTACTCTGGCGGGTGTGATTCTTAAAACACACACACGGACCGAGGGGCCCAGAGGTGTGGCTGCAGAAGGCTGTTTTTTGGGAGGCCAGACAGAGAGCCGACAGAGTGATAGCACCCGACTTTCCATGATGCAGTGCTGTCAAGTACCTGTCTGACTCTGAATCATCAGTGAGGAATATTTACCTGCTCTGAGGATGGTCAGTCAAGTCCAGTGAGGGCAACCTGTAGCAGCAACACCACCTCGTGCAGCGGGGCGGCTCCAGCCAGCCTCCATTGTCACATTACGGGGCACAGAAGAGGGACTTTAGCACCATCATAGCCGGCCTTTGCGACATGGACGTAGATGCAGGAAGCTCAAAAACACTAAAAGTGGCCGAGGTGCATATTTTTGAAAGACAGCGAGAACTGTCAGCGAGGCGGGAGGTAAAACAGTGCAGGCAACAGAAGGCGTTCATGCTCGACCGGCGTAATTTGCTTGATGCCGATGGCTGGAACCCCAGGGTTCCATCACTGCTGGTAGCACACAACTGAACCTAGTCTTGAACCGGTTGAGGTGAAGGGATCAGGAACCAGCCACTTTTTCTGATGCAATCATGAAGAGTGCAGCGATAAACAGCCGGCATGGACGTTTGTCAGCTGAACTCATGTTCAAGAGTCAGCTGGTGTGTATTTTCCTGATATAGTCTGTCGCATCATCATTGTTCATCTTTTCAACGAGTTTTACTTCCCAAAGATTGCAAAATACGACCCAATATCATTAGGGCTTCCCAATTTAAATCCTTTGTGTGGGCAACCCAGGTGACCACACAGAAATGGCAGGTGCTGAAGTCAGCTTATTGCAGAAAAAGTGAATCGATCAGCCCTAAGAGAAAATGGTCAGCTTGAAGGCTGAGGTGTTAGGATTTTTCCAACAACTTCATGTGATAGATTAGGTGAATGGAGCAACTGCATGAGATTGTTGTCACGTGACAATTAAACCCTGTTCAAAGTCAGCTTGTTGTATTTTTGTTTTTTTTAAAGAGTGTTGTTGATCCAACAGAGGTATCCTAAAAGTGTGTAACATCCTGATAAAGTCCCTTTCGTTAAAACTTGTGGTAGGTGACATGTTTTTTAATCTTTCAAGGTTTCATGCCAACTAGTGATTCTTCAAAACATCACATGCAATGTCAACTTTTCCAGCCAGCAATTTGCCTTGTCAGAGAATTCTGACATTTCGATCGCCCAGCCCCAACTTGGGTCCGCAAGCTCCAATGAACAAGTTGATCTGCAGCCTTCACAGCAACTCTCCAGCCAGCTACGATATAACATCCCAACCGAAGAAGATTGTCCATTAGTCGTTAGCTGAAAAGAAGAGGACTTTTTCCCATGTGAGGAGACGAGTGAGCTGAGGTGCAGGATGAGTGGCTGTCAGTGGAGGGTTTGACTATGGCAAATTTTAGAGGCCCAGAGTTCACTGTCATGTTGGTGAGTGGAAGAGTTTGAAGGCTGAGGTGTTAGGATCAATAACCATTTGTAGATAGTGAATGTAAGAGAATGCATGAATGTTTTTCAGCTGAACTTGTTCAAAGTCAGCTGGTGTGTTTTCTTCTTTGGGGTTCATGTTGTTGATTCAACAGGACCTTTGTGTGAAATCAGCAGCACAAGACAACTTGTGGTAAGTGACATGGTCTTTTATATCTTGATTTCATGTGTGTGATTCTTCACAACATCACATGCAATGTCAACTTTTGTTTTTTTGTCAATGTCAGAGAATCCTGATACTTCATCCTTAGTCCCTTCTGGTCTCCATCAGTGAACAAGTTGATCTGCAGCCTCTGCCAGCAACCTCCAGCCAGCCACCTCAACATCCAACCAAGAAGATTGTCCAAATCATTGGACCAGAAGTAGAGGAGTTTTTCCCATGAGTAGACGTGTGAGCTGAGGTATAGGATGAGTGGCTGTCAGTGGAGGGTTTGACATGGCAAATTTTGGAGGCCCAGGGTTCACTGCTGGTGAGTGGAAGAGTTTGAAGACTGATGTGTTAGGATCAGGAACCATTTGTAGATAGTGAGTGAAGGAGAATGCATGAATGTTTTTCAGCTGAATTTGTACAAAGTCAGCTGGTGTGTTTTCTTCTTTGGGAAGAGTGTTGTTGATTCAACAGGATCTTTGTTTGAAATCAGCAACACAAGTCAAGTTGTGGTAAGTGACATGGTTTTTTATATCTTGATTTCATGTGTGTGATTCTTCACAACATCACATGCAATGTCAACTTTTGTTTTTTTGTCAATGTCAGAGAATCCTGATACTTCATCCTTAGTCCCTTCTGGTCTCCATCAGTGAACAAGTTGATCTGCAGCCTCTGCCAGCAACCTCCAGCCAGCCACCTCAACATCCAACCAAGAAGATTGTCCAAATCGTTCCACCAGAAGAAGAGGACTGTTTCCCCATGGGGAGACGAGTGAGCCTAGGTATAGGATGAGTGGCTGTCAGTGGAGGGTTTGGCATGGCAAATTTGGAGGCCCAGGGTTCACTGCTGGTGAGTGGAAGAGTTTGAAGGCTGAGGTGTTAGGATCAATAACCAGTTATCGATAGTGAATGTAGGAGAATGCATGAATGTTTTTCAGCTAAACTTGTTCAAAGTCAGCTGGTGTGTTTTCATCTTTGGGAAGAGTGTTGTTGATTCAACAGGATCTTTGTTTGAAATCAGCAACACAAGTCAAGTTGTGGTAAGTGACATTGTCTTTTATATCTTGATTTCATGTGTGTGATTCTTCACAACATCACATGCAATGTTAACTTTTTTTTTTTTTATCAATATCAGAGATTCCTGATTCTTCATCCTTAGTCCCTCCTGGTCTCCATCAGTGAACATGTGATTTGCAGCCTCTGCCAGCAACCTCCAGCCAGCCACCTCAACATCCAACCAAGAAGATTGTCCATTAGTTGGGCCAGAAGTAGAGGACTTTTTCCCATGAGGAGACGAGTGAGCTGAGGTATAGGATGAGTGGCTGTCAGTGGTGGGTTTGACGTGGCATATTTTGGAGGCCCAGGGTTCACTGCTGGTGAGTGGAAGAGTTTGAAGACTGAGGTGTTAGGATCAGTTACAATATGAAGATAGTGAATGTAGGAGAATGCATGAATGTTTGTCAGCTGAACTTGTTCAAAGTCAGCTGGTGTGTTTTCTTCTTTGGGAAGAGTGTAGTTGATTCAACAAGACCTTTGTGTGAAATCAGCAACACAAGTCAAGTTGTGGTAAGTGACATGGTCTTTTATATCTTGATTTCATGTGTGTAGTTCTTTAAAACATCAAATGCAATGTCAACTTTTGTTTTTTTTGTCAATGTCAGAGAATCCTGATACTTCAACCTTAGTCCCTTCTGGTCTCCATCAGTGAACAAGTTGATCTGCAGCCTCTGCCAGCAACCTCCAGCCAGCCACCTCAGCATCCAACCAAGAAGATTGTCCAAATCATTGGACCGGGAGAAGAGGACTTTCTCCCAGGAGGAGACGAGTCAGCTGAGGTATAGGATGAGTGGCTGTCAGTGGAGGGTTTGACATGGCAAATTTTGGAGGCCCAGGGTTCACTGCTGGTGAGTGGAAGAGTTTGAAGGCTGAGGTGTTAGGATCAATATCCATTTGTAGATAGTGAGTGAAGGAGAATGCATGAATGTTTTTCAGCTGAACTTGTACAAAGTCAGCTGGTGTGTTTTCTTCTTTGGGAGGAGTGTTGTTGATTCAATAGGACCTTTTTGTGAAATCAGTAACACAAGTCAGCTTTTGGTAAGTGACATGGTTTTTTATATCTTGATTTCATGTGTGTGATTCTTCACAACATCACATGCAATGTCAACTTTTGTTTTTTTGTTAATGTCAGAGAATCCTGATACTTCATCCTTAGTCCCTTCTGGTCTCCATCAGTGAACAAGTTGATCTGCAGCCTCTGCCAGCAACCTCCAGCCAGCCACCTCAACATCCAACCAAGAAGATTGTCCGAATCATTGGACCAGAAGAAGACTACTTTTTCCCCATGAGGAGATTAGTGAGCTGAGATATAGGATGAGTGGCTGTCAGTGGAGGGTTTGACATGGCAAATTTTGGAGGCCCAGGGTTCACTGCTGGTAAGTGGAAGAGTTTGAAGGCTGAGGTGTTAGGATCAGGAACCATATGTAGATAGTGAATGTAGGAGAATGCATGAATGTTTGTCAGCTGAACTTGTTCAAAGTCAGCTGGTGTGTTTTCTTCTTTGTGGGTTCATGTTGTTGATTCAACAAGACCTTTGTGTGAAATCTTCAGCACAAGTCAGCTTGTGGTAATTGACATGGTCTTTTATATCTTGATTTCATGTGTGTGATTCTTCACAACTTCACATGGAATGTCAACTTTTGTTTTTTTGTCAATGTCAGAGAATCCTAATACTTCATCCTTAGTCCCTTCTGGTCTCCATCAGTGAACAAGTTGATCTGCAGCCTCTGCCAGCAACCTCCAGCCAGCCACCTCAACATCCAACCAAGAAGATTGTCCAAATCATTGGACCAGAAGAAGAGGACTTTTTCCCATGAGGAGACGAGTGAGCTGAGGTATAGGATGAGTGGCTGTCAGTGGAGGGTTTGACATGGCAAATTTTGGAGGCCCAGGGTTCACTGCTGGTGAGTGGAAGAGTTTGAAGGCTGAGGTGTTAGGATCAGAAACCATTTGTAGATAGTCAATGTAGGAGAATGCATGAATGTTTGTCAGCTGAACTTGTTCAAAGTCAGCTGGTGTGTTTTCTTCTTTGTGGGTTCATGTTGTTGATTCAACAAGACCTTTGTGTGAAATCTTCAGCACAAGTCAGCTTGTGGTAATTGACATGGTCTTTTATATCTTGATTTCATGTGTGTGATTCTTCACAACTTCACATGGAATGTCAACTTTTGTTTTTTTGTCAATGTCAGAGAATCCTAATACTTCATCCTTAGTCCCTTCTGGTCTCCATCAGTGAACAAGTTGATCTGCAGCCTCTGCCAGCAACCTCCAGCCAGCCACCTCAACATCCAACCAAGAAGATTGTCCAAATCATTGGACCAGAAGAAGAGGACTTTTTCCCATGAGGAGACGAGTGAGCTGAGGTATAGGATGAGTGGCTGTCAGTGGAGGGTTTGACATGGCAAATTTTGGAGGCCCAGGGTTCACTGCTGGTGAGTGGAAGAGTTTGAAGGCTGAGGTGTTAGGATCAGGAACCATTTGTAGATAGTCAATGTAGGAGAATGCATGAATGTTTGTCAGCTGAACTTGTTTAAAGTCAGCTGGTGTGTTTTCTTCTTTGGGAAGAGTGTTGTTGATTCAACAAGACCTTTGTGTGAAATCAGCAACACAAGTCAGCTTGTGGTAAGTGACTTGGTTTTTTATATCTTGATTTCATGTGTGTGATTCTTCACAACATCACATGCAATGTCAACTTTTGTTTTGTTGTCAATGTCAGAGAATCCTGATACTTCATCCTTAGTCCCTTCTGGTCTCCATCAGTGAACAAGTTGATCTGCAGCCTCTGCCAGCAACCTCCAGCCAGCCACCTCAACATCCAACCAAGAAGATTGTCCATTAGTCGTGCCTGAAGAAGAGGACTTTTTCCCATGAGGAGACGAGTGAGCTGAGGTATAGGATGAGTGGCTGTCAGTGAAGGGTTTGACATGGCAAATTTTGGAGGCCCAGGGTTCACTGCTGGTGAGTGGAAGAGTTTGAAGGCTGAGGTGTTAGGATCAATAACCATTTGTAGATAATGAATGTAAGAAAATGCATGAATGTTTTTCAGCTGAACTTGTTCAAAGTCAGCTGGTGTGTTTTCTTCTTTGGGCAGATTGTTGTTGATTCAACAGGACCTTTGTGTGAAATCAACAACACAAGTCAAGTTGTTGTAGGTGACATGGTTTTTTATGTCTTGATTTCATGTGTGTGATTCTTCAAAACATCACATGCAATGTCAACTTTTGTTTTTTTGTCAATGTCAGAGAATCCTGATACTTCATCCTTAGTCCCTTCTGGTCTCCATCAGTGAACAAGTTGATCTGCAGCCTCTGCCAGCAACCTCCAGCCAGCCACCTCAACATCCAACCAAGAAGATTGTCCAAATCATTGGACCGGGAGAAAAGGACTCTCTCCCAGGAGGAGACGAGTGAGCTGAGGTATAGGATGAGTGGCTGTCAGTGGAGGGTTGTCATGGCAAATTTTGGAGGCCCAGGGTTCACTGCTGGTGAGTGGAAGAGTTTGAAGGCTGAGGTGTTAGGATCAATAACCATTTGTAGATAGTGAATGTAGGAGAATGCATGAATGTTTGTCAGCTTAACTTGTTCAAAGTCAGTTGGTGTGTTTTCTTCTTTGGGGTTCGTGTTGTTGATTCAACAGGACTTTTGTGTGAAATCAGCAGCTCAAGTCAGTTTATGGTAAGTGACATGGTTTTTTATGTCTTGATTTCATGTGTGTGATTCTTCACAACATCACATGCAATGTCAACTTTTGTTTTTTTGTCAATGTCAGAGAATCCTGATACTTCATCCTTAGTCCCTTCTGGTCTCCATCAGTGAACAAGTTGATCTGCAGCCCCTGCCAGCAACCTCCAGCCAGCCACCTCAACATTCAACCAAGAAGATTGTCTAAATCACTGGACAAGGAGAAGAGGACTTTCTGCTAGGAGGTGACGAGTGAGCTGAGGTATAGGATGAGTGGCTGTCAGTGGAGGGTTTGACATGGCAAATTTTAGAGGCCCAGGGTTCACTGCTGGTGAGTGGAAGAGTTTGAAGGCTGAGGTGTTAGGATCAATAACCATTTGTAGATAGTGAATGTAGGAGAATGCGTGAATGTTTGTCAGCTGAACTTGTTCAAAGTCAGCTGGTGTGTTTTCTTCTTTGGGAAGAGTGTTGTTGATTCAACGGGATCTTTGTGTGAAATCAGTAACACAAGTCCGCTTATGGTAAGTGACATGGTTTTTTATATCTTGATTTCATGTGTGTGATTCTTCACAACATGAAATGCAATGTCAACTTTTGATTTTTGTCAATGTCAGAGAATCCTGATACTTCATCCTTAGTCCCTTCTGGTCTCCATCAGTGAACAAGTTGATCTGCAGCCTCTGCCAGCAACCTCCAGCCAGCCACCTCAACATCCAACCAAGAAGATTGTCCAAATCATTGGACCAGAAGAAGAGGACTTTCTCCCATGGGGAGATGAGTGAGCTGAGGTAGAGAATGAGTGGCTGTCAGTGGAGGGTTTGACATGGCAAATTTTAGAGGCCCAGGGTTCACTGCTGGTGAGTGGAAGAGTTTGAAGGCTGAGGTGTTAGGATCAATAACCATTTGTAGATTGTGAATGCATGAATGTTTGTCAGCTGAACTTGTTCAAAGACAGCTGGTGTGTTTTGTTCTTTAAGGTTCATGTTGTTAATTCAACTGGACTTTTGTGTGAAATCAGCAGCACAAGTCAGCTTATGGTAAGTGACATGGTCTTTTATATCTTGATTTCATGTGTGTGATTCTTCACAACATCACATGCAATGTCAACTTTTGTTTTTTTGTCAATGTCAGAGAATCCTGATACTTCATCCTTAGTCCCTTCTGGTCTCCATCAGTGAACAAGTTGATCTGCAGCCTCTGCCAGCAACCTCCAGCCAGCCACCTCAACATCCAACCAAGAAGATTGTCCATTAGTCGTGCCAGAAGAAGAGGACTTTTTCCCATGAGGAGACGAGTGAGCTGAGGTGTAGGATGAGTGGCTGTCAGTGGAGGGTTTGACATGGCAAATTTTGGAGGCCCAGGGTTCACTGCTGGTGAGTGGAAGAGTTTGAAGGCTGAGGTGTTAGGATCAGGAACGAATTTTAGATATTGAATGTAGGAGAATGCCTGAATGTTTGTCAGCTGAACTTGTTCAAAGTCAGCTGGTGTGTTTTCTTCTTTGGGAAGAGTGTTGTTGATTCAACAGGATCTTTGTTTGAAATCAGTAACACAAGTCAGCTTATGGTAAGTGACATGGTTTTTTATGTCTTGATTTCATGTGTGTGATTCTTCACAACATCACATGCAATGTCAACTTTTGTTTTTTTGTCAATATCAGAGAATCCTGATACTTCATCCTTAGTCCCTTCTGGTCTCCATCAGTGAACAAGTTGATCTGCAGCCTCTGCCAGCAACCTCCAGCCAGCCACCTCAACATCCAACCAAGAAGATTGTCCAAATCATTGGACCAGGAGAAGAGACGTTTTTCCCAGGAGGAGACGAGTAAGCTGAGGTATAGGATGAGTGGCTGTCTGTGGAGGGTTTGACATGGCATGTTTTGGACGCCCAGGGTTCACTGCTGGTGAGTAGAAGAGTTTGAAGGCTGAGGTGTTAGGATCAGTAACGATTTGTAGATAGTGAATGTAGGAGAATGTATTAATGTTTGTCAGCTGAACTTGTTCAAAGTCAGCTGGTGTGTTTTCTTCTTTGGGAGGAGTGTTGTTGATTCAACAAGACCTTTGTTTGAAATCAGTAACACAAGTCAACTTGTGGTAAGTGACATTTTTTTATATCTTGATTTCATGTGTGTGATTCTTCACAACATCATATGCAATGTCCACTTTTCTTTTTCTGTCCATGTCAGAGCTTCCTGATACTTCATCCTTCGTGCTCTCTCCTCTCCATCAGTGAACAAGTTGGCCTGCCGCCTCTCACAGCCACCCCCAGCCAGCCAACTCCACATCCAGAAGAAGTTGGTCCAGAAGAAGAATTTTTTTTCCCAGAGGAGGCGAGTGAGCTGAGATATTTGAGCAGTGGCTGTCAGTGGAGGGTTTGACATGGCAAATTTTGGAGGCCCAGTGTTCACTGTTGGACAGGAAGAGTTTGAAGGCTGAGTTGTTAGGATCAGTAACCATTTGTAGATAGTGAATGTAGGAGAATGCATGAATGTTTGTCAGCTGAACTTGTTCAAAGTCAGCTGGTGTGTCTTCTTCTTTGGGAAGTTCGTTGTTGATTCAACAGGAACTTTGTGTGAAATCAGCAGCACAAGTCAAGTTGTGGTAAGTGACGTGGTCTTTATATCTTGATTTCATGTGTGTGATTCTTCAAAACATCAATTGCAATGTCAACTTTTTTTTTTGTCAATGTCAGAGAATCCTGATACTTCATCCTTAGTCCCTTCTGGTCTCCATCAGTGAACAAGTTGATCTGCAGCCTCTGCCAGCAACCTCCAGCCAGCCACCTCAACATCCAACCAAGAAGATTGTCCATTAGTTGGGCCAGAAGAAGAGGACTTTTTCCCATGAGGAGACGAGTGAGCTGAGGTATTGGATGAGTGGCTGTCAGTGGAGGGTCTGACATTGCAAATTTTGGAGGCCCAGGGTTCACTGCTGGTGAGTGGAAGAGTTTGAAGGCTGAGGTGTTAGGATCAATAACCATTTGTAGATAGTGAATGTAGGAGAATGCATGTTTGTCAGCTGAACTTGTTCAAAGTCAGCTGGTGTGTTTTCTTCTTTGGGAAAAGTGTTGTTGATTCAACAGGATCTTTGTTTGAAATCAGCAGCACAAGTTAGCTTATGGTAAGTGACATGGTTTTTTATATCTTGATTTCATGTGTGTGATTCTTCACAACATCACATGCAATGTCAACTTTTGTTTTTGTGTCAATTTCAGTGATTCCTGATACTTCATCCTTAGTCCCTTTTGGTCTCCATCAGTGAACAAGTTGATCTGCAGCCTCTGCCAGCAACCTCCAGCCAGCCACCTCAACATCCAACCAAGAAGATTGTCCAAATCATTGGACCAGAAGAAGAGGACTTTTTCCTGTGAGGAGACGAGTGAGCTGAGGTATAGGATGAGTGGCTGTCAGTGGAGGGTTGTCATGGCAAATTTTAGAGGCCCAGGGTTCACTGCTGGTGAGTGGAAGAGTTTGAAGGCTGAGGTGTTAGGATCAGGAACGAATTTTAGATATTGAATGTAGGAGAATGCATGAATGTTTGTCAGCTGAACTTGTTCAAAGTCAGCTGGTGTGTTTTCTTCTTTGGGAAGAGTGTTGTTGATTCAACAGGATCTTTGTTTGAAATCAGTAACACAAGTCAGCTTATGGTAATTGACATGTTTTTTTATGTCTTGATTTCATGTGTGTGATTCTTCACAACATCACATGCAATGTCAACTTTTGTTTTTTTGTCAATATCAGAGAATCCTGATACTTCATCCTTAGTCCCTTCTGGTCTCCACCAGTGAACAAGTTGATCTGCAGCCTCTGCCAGCATCCTCCAGCCAGCCACCTCAACATCCAACCAAGAAGATTGTCCAAATCATTGGACCAGGAGAAGAGACGTTTTTCCCAGGAGGAGACGAGTAAGCTGAGGTATAGGATGAGTGGCTGTCTGTGGAGGGTTTGACATGGCATGTTTTGGACGCCCAGGGTTCACTGCTGGTGAGTAGAAGAGTTTGAAGGCTGAGGTGTTAGGATCAATAACCATTTGTAGATAGTGAATGTAGGAGAATGCATGAATGTTTGTCAGCTGAACTTGTTCAAAGTCAGCTGGTGTGTTTTCTTCTTTGGGAAAAGTGTTGTTTATTCAACAGGACCTTTGTGTGAAATCAGTAACACAAGTCAACTTGTGGTAAGTGACATGGTTTTTTATATCTTGATTTCATGTGTGTGATTCTTCACAACATCACATGCAATGTCAACTTTTGTTTTTCTGTCAATGTCAGTGATTCCTGATACTTCATCCTTAGTCCCTTCTGGTCTCCATCAGTGAACAAGTTGATCTGCAGCCTCTGCCAGCAACCTCCAGCCAGCCACCTCAACATCCAGAAGAAGTTGGTCCAGAAGAAGAATTTTTCCCAGAGGAGGCGAGTGAGCTGAGATATTTGAGCAGTGGCTGTCAGTGGAGGTTTTGACATGGCAAATTTTGGAGGCCCAGTGTTCACTGTTGGACAGGAAGAGTTTGAAGGCTGAGTTGTTAGGATCAGTAACCATTTGTAGATAGTGAATGTAGGAGAATGCATGAATGTTTGTCAGCTGAACTTGTTCAAAGTCAGCTGGTGTGTCTTCTTCTTTGGGGTTCGTGGTGTTGATTCAACAGGAACTTTGTGTGAAATCAGCAGCACAAGTCAAGTTGTGGTAAGTGACGTGGTCTTTTATATCTTGATTTCATGTGTGTGATTCTTCACAACATCACATGCAATGTCAACTTTTGTTTTTTTGTCAATATCAGAGAATCCTGATACCTCATCCTTAGTCCCTTCTGGTCTCCATCAGTGAACAAGTTGATCTGCAGCCTCTGCCAGCAACCTCTAGCCAGCCACCTCAACATCCAACCAAGAAGATTGTCCATTAGTTGGGCCAGAAGTAGAGGACTTTTTCCCATGAGGAGACGAGTGAGCTGAGGTATAGGATGAGTGGCTGTCAGTGCAGGGTTGTCATGGCAAATTTTAGAGGCCCAGGGTTCACTGCTGGTGAGTGGAAGAGTTTGAAGGCTGAGGTGTTAGGATCAATAACCATTTGTAGATAGTGAATGTAGGAGAATGCATGAATGTTTGTCAGCTGAACTTGTTCAAAGTCAGCTGGTGTGTTTTCTTCTTTGGGAAAAGTGTTGTTGATTCAACAGGATCTTTGTTTGAAATCAGCAGCACAAGTTAGCTTATGGTAAGTGACATGGTTTTTTATATCTTGATTTCATGTGTGTGATTCTTCACAACATCACATGCAATGTCAACTTTTGTTTTTGTGTCAATTTCAGTGATTCCTGATACTTCATCCTTAGTCCCTTTTGGTCTCCATCAGTGAACAAGTTGATCTGCAGCCTCTGCCAGCAACCTCCAGCCAGCCACCTCAACATCCAACCAAGAAGATTGTCCAAATCATTGGACCAGAAGAAGAGGACTTTTTCCTGTGAGGAGACGAGTGAGCTGAGGTATAGGATGAGTGGCTGTCAGTGGAGGGTTGTCATGGCAAATTTTAGAGGCCCAGGGTTCACTGCTGGTGAGTGGAAGAGTTTGAAGGCTGAGGTGTTAGGATCAGTTACAATTTGTAGATAGTGAATGTATGAATGTTTGTCAGCTGAACTTGTTCAAAGTCAGCTGGTGTGTTTTCTTCTTTGGGATTCATGTTGTTGATTCAACAGGACTTTTGTGTGAAATCAGCAGCACAAGTCAGCTTATGGTAAGTGACATGGTTTTCTATATCTTGATTTCATGTGTGTGATTCTTCACAACATCACATGCAATGTCAACTTTTGTTTTTTTGTCAATGTCAGAGAATCCTGATACTTCATCCTTAGTCCCTTCTGGTCTCCATCAGTGAACAAGTTGATCTGTAGCCTCTGCCAGCAACCTCCGGCCAGCCACCTCAACATCCAACCAAGACTGTTGTTCCAGAAGTTTGTCCAGAAGAAGGCTTTTTTCCACCAGGCGTCGAGTGAGCTGAGATATTTGAGGAGTAGCTGTCAGTGGAGGGTTTGACATGGCAAATTTTGGAGGTTCAGGGTTCACTGCTGGACAGGATGTGTTTGAAGCATGATTGATTTCGATGAAAAACAAATTGTAGTTGGTGAATGTAGGAAAATGCATGAATGTTTGTCGAGTTAACCTGTTGAAATTCAGCTGGTGTGTTTTTCCACACGGGGGTTAAGTATTGATTCAACAAAACCTTTGTTGGAGAAGAGTAGCATAAATCAACTTGTGGTAAGTGACATGGCCTTTTCTATCTCCATTTCATGTGTGTGTTTATTATCTTCACAACAGCACATGCAATCACAACATTTATTCATTATGTTAGAGAATCCTGCTAATTCATCCTGAGTCCGTTCTCCTCTCCGTCAGTGAACAAGTTGATCTGCAGCCTCTGCCAGCAACCTCCAGCCAGCCACCTCAACATCCAACCAAGAATGTTGGCCCTCTCGTTGTTCCAGAAGAAGAGCTTTTCCCACCAGGAGGAGAGTGAGCTGAGATATCTGAGTAGTGGCTGTCAGTGGAGGGTTTGACATGCCAAAGTTTGGAGACCCAGGGTTCACTGCTGGAGATTGAAGGATATTTACGGTGTCATATTTGGACCACTTGTGATGTGCAGAAGACAGAAGTAGGCTTCTTGACACTGACTTACTTTCAAGTATTTTTTTTTTTTACAAAAAGCAACACCAGATTTGTACAGGCTTTGCAGGATACCTGGGAGGGGCTGCCCGTGATGCCTCTCTCCTCGACATCATTTTGACCACAGTTTATATAGAATTAGAAGTTGCGGGGACTTCCGGGTTACGTTATGGAGGAGTAGCAGCATGTTGACAGAGGTCCTGACTGTCAAATTCAAAAACTCCCCTAAACTCGATTTTTTTAAAGGACTAAATTGCAGTTTAACTGAAAATGAGTGGGGACAAGAAACAGAGATGTCAGAAACATCGGAGTATTGCTACTAAATCCACGGAAAAAGACGAACCGGAGGACATGCTAGCAACTCATGGAACAGAAGAAAGTGGACTCCATGAAAACACCACCCAAGCTGGCTGTGACACAGACATCCGATATGGGCGGGAAAACATCAGCAAAGAGATAAGATGCCTTAAATCAGAAATAAGTTAAGATTTTCATGCATTTGGTCAAATACTGCGGGACGACGTGAAAAAAGACTTGGATAATATTAAACACGACATAGATCAGAGGCTCTTTATTAATCACGAACAACAGCAACAGAGCCGAGGAGTCGACGAGGTAGAGACACGCTTAGAGAAGCTAGAAATCTGGGGGCCAGGAGGCTAATGACGCCCTCATCCTATCCCTGAATCAACAGAAAACACTTCAAGAAAAACTCACCGATTTGGAATCGAGATCACGGAGGAATAATATCCGTATGTACGGTGTGGCAGAGGGTGAGGAGGGCGAATCCGCTCCCAAGTTTGTAGAGACCCTACTTCGACGTGAGCTTCAACTACCGGAGTCTTTTAATTTGAAAATACAAAGAGCACACCGGTCTTTGGCACAGAAACCTGCAGACGGAGCCATGCCGAGATCGCTCATTGTGAACTTTTTGGAATTTTCAACTAAAGAAAGAGTCTTAAGGGAGGTTTGGCAGAAGAAGATCCATGTTGGAAATAAAACACTGTCATTTGACCACGACTATGCATCAGAGGTCGTCCAGAGAAGGAAGGAATACAATGCAGCGAAGAGGATCCTAAAGGAAAAAGGCATCCGATTTCAGACGCCATATACCAAAGTGCGGATTTTCTGGGACTCTGGGACTCGTACATACAGCACCGCGAAGGAGGTGAGAGAAGAGTTGGTGGGACGTGGACTCACAGAGGCAATGCCGGCTCCTGCTACGATGGATACCACGGCGGAGTTGCGGCTCTGCTCGGCGATGGAGTGGCGACGTAGTGACGGGACCCGGAGGAGCAACACGGCAGCAGCTCTCCGAGCCAAGGAAAAGCTCCAGGGTTTCCAGAGATCTGCTGTTAACTGACTATCTATGAGGGTAACTTACAGCCCAATCGGTAAGAATGTTTAAACTCTTTTCTCCTTTTGCACTCGGACCCCAGCTTTACGACCATACACGGCGTGGACTGTGGGAGCTCAGCTTACGTGTTGAACTGTTTTTCTTTTCTGCTCGAGTTAACGTTGGACTTATTTAGTATGGCTTGTAAAGTCATAACTATGCCAGGGCCCCCTCTTACAGGGCTTTTCCCCATCTCCCAACGGATCACAGTCAGGATAGTGAAGAGATCTGTCCTATTTTTGGAGGTCAACTGTTCTTTTTGTTCTTGTTTCATGCCAGCGTTCAGGCAATTATTGTGGGGTCACTGTTGTTTATTTTTCTGGTCCGCTCAAACAAATAAGTTGCAGTAACCTGAGGGTGGCGTCCTTAAACGTTAATGGTTTGAATAATCCCATTAAAAGAGGGAAAATAATTCCCAAACTAAAGAAAGAAAAATGTCAAGTTATGTACTTGCAAGAAACACACCTTTCTTGCCAGGAGCATGAAAAACTGAAGAGGTTTGGCTTCAGAAATACTTTTTTTAGTTCCTACAAAAAGGGTCCTAAAAGAGGAGTAGCAATACTAATAGCTAATTCAGTTAATTTTGAATTAGGTAAGGAAATGTGCAACAAGGAGGGGAGGTTTGTAATAGTCACAGGGAAAATTGATAATGTTGTTGTTACTTTCGTGAATGTTTATGTACCTCCCAATAGTGACAAAACATTCCTAAAACTGTTATTTGAACACATCATTTCAGAAAGTGAAGGAATACTTGTTTGTGCTGGGGATTTCAATATGATTTTAAATGCTAAACTTGATACTACTAATAGAAAGAGAAATAAGACAGGATTGTCCAGGCTCCTTTGCACATCACTTATGAACTAGGACTATTTGATCTCTGGAGGGAACTCCACCCTTAGGAGAGAGACTGTACACGTTTTTGTGCACCCCACTCTGTGTGCAGAAGAATAGACTATGTCTTTATGAATAGAATTGACAGACATAGGATTAGGGACTGTAGTATTGGAGTGACTGATTTATCAGACCACAGTGTTGTTTACCTCAATATTTTTGTAGACGCGAGACAAAGAAACTCCCAATGGAAGCTAAATGTGAGTATGTTAAACAATCAGGAATTAAGAGAGGACATTAGAAAGGAGATACTCAACTGCTTTGAAGAAAATAAAGACAGCCCTGTAGATAGTACTATACTATGGGATACAGTTAAAGCTGTCATGAGAGGTAGGCTTATATCAAAAGCAGCACATTTAAAAAAGACTAGAGAGAAGACATATAAAAAGGTTGGTCAAGAGTTAAAAACACTGGAACTCCATCATAAAAATAACCAGGATCCAACAATATTAAAAAACATATTGGAGGTTAGACAACGGATTAACAATATAATGACTAATGAGATAGAGAAAAAACTTAGATTTACTAAACAGACTTACTATGAATCTGGGTCTAAAGCTAATAAATTCTTAGCTAGACGTCTCAGGGTACAACAACTCTCTCACACAATACATAAAATTAGAGACCCCCACACAAAGCAGTTACTTTACAAACATGAAGACATAGAAAAAGTCTTTAGAAACTATTATAAAAATTTATACACACAACCACCAGCTAAAGAGGATCACCAGATGAAATAATTTTTAAATTCATTGGATTTACCTTCTATTGGTGAATCACAGAATAAAAAACTAACCTCAGACATAACTAAGAAAGAAATAGAAGATGCTATAAGCAGACTAAAATTAAACAAAGCTTCAGGCAGTGATGGATTCCCCAGTGAATGGTACAAAATTTATAGAGAACAATTAATTCCACTGCTTTTAAATTCATTTAATCAAACTGTGAAGGAAGGGAAGCTTCCTCCATCATGGAAAGAAGCTATTATTTCAGTTATACCAAAGGAAGGAAAAAATAAAGAGTATTGTGAATCCTTTAGACCCATTTCAATCTTAAATGTCGACTATAAAATATTTACCTCCATCATTGCTAAAAGGTTTGAAATTGTTATGTCTGAGTTAATAGATGAAGACCAATCAGGTTTTATCAAAGGTCGGCAAACTCAAGACAACATTAGACGAACTGTTCACATAATAGATCAGATTCATAAGCAGAGAAAAAGCACTGTACTGGTTAGCCTAGATGCGGAGAAAGCCGTTGACTGCGTCAATTGGAAGTTTCTTTATCAGGTGTTGGAGAGATTTGTTTTTTCAAAAGAATCAATACGATGTATTCAAACTCTTTACCAAGAACCTATGGCCAGAATAAAAATAAACAGACACTTGACTGACAGGTTTATTTTACAACGAGGGACTCGTCAAGGTTGCTGTTTGAGCCCTACTTTATTTGCAATCATCATCGAGCCAATGGCACAAATGATCAGGCAGAGTAACACTTTGAAAGGATAAATATTGGAGGCCAAGACCACATCATTGAACTTTTATGATGACGTTATTGTTATTCTCCAAAACCCTGACGACACATTTCCTAACCTTATGGCTATATTAGAGGATTTTGGTCAATATTCAGGCTATAAATTAAATATTACAAAGACCCAAATCCTCCCCTAAATTTTATCCAAGTCAAGTAACAAAAGACAAATACACAATAAACTGGAGGGCAAAAACAATTAAGTATCTTGGTGTGATAATTGCAAAAGAACTCCAGAAAACTTTTGAGATCAACTACAACCATATAAATGTTAGCATTTTAAGAGACATTAGGCGTTGGTCTGCATTTGGCCTGGATTTTGTTACACGAATAGAGATAATCAAGATGATATTGTTGCTTAGACTTTTATATCTATTCCAATCGATTCCACATATAATCCCAGAGTCACAATTTAGATCTTGGGATAAGTTAATTTTTAGGTTTATTTGGGCAGGTAAGAGACCGAGGATCAGATATAAAACCCTTCTGCTAAATAAAGAGGATGGTGGTATGTCTTTACCTGACTTGAGGCAATATTTTTATATGCCCAGGTGAGATATCTTGTTTGCTTGTGCTGTCCTTTTTACCAGGCCAAATGGAAAATTATTGAACTGAATATAGAAAACTTCCAGCTTCATACAACATTGGGAGATAAGGTGAACATTTTTTTTAATCAAAAAAGCAATAATGAAATTATCAAACAAAGCCTGATCATCTGGGGTAAAGTTGTAAAAGAATATAACTTGGCAGGTGATGTTAAATTATTAAGATGGCCTGCCCTGGGCCCAAAGTTCCAGCCTGGATTGAATGATTCTGGTTTTAAACAGTGGTGGGATAAAGGCATCACAGCAATCTGCACCTTAACTCAGGGCAGAGAATTTAAAAGTTTTGGAGATTTACAGAAGGAGTTTAGACTGCAGAACTGTGAATTTTATAGATATTTACAAATAAGAGATTATTATACAAAAAAGATTAAACCAAGTATAACAGAAAAGGGCAATTCAGTGGTGGATGTTTTTGTTAAAGCATATCAACAAAACAGTAAGAAACTCATATCCAGGCTGTACCAGGGTTTCCAGAGGCAGAAAGAAACTAAAACAGGATACATCAGGTCTAAATGGGAAAAAGAATTAAACATTGAAATATCAGAGGAGGATTGGTGTTCTATGTGGAACACACAACACTCATCCACAAGTTCCAAAAAATGGAGAGAATTTGGCTGGAAAAATTTAGTACGTTTCTTTATAACACCTCTCATTAAAAGCCGACATTCTCATTCACATCAGCCATGCTGGAGGCTGTGTGGGCACATGGATGCCAACCATTCCCACATTTTTTTGGATGTGCCCAAAAATAAAGATGTTTTGGACCTAATATATACCAAACTATAAGTAAGATTCTGGGATATAGGATCCCCAATGACGAAAGGTCCTGTATCTTGGTTTAATTGTTGTGGATAACATTTCAAGAAAAGACTGGTATCTGTGTAAAATCCTGTTTGCTGCATGCAAAAAAGCAATAACGAGGAAGTGGTATAACGCTGAACCCCCAAGTCTCTCTGAGTGGATGGACATAGTCAGGGAGGTCTTTGCTAATGAAAAGATAACTTTCTCTTTTAAAACTTCAAGGGACAATTTTTACGAAGAGGTGGGAGAAATGGATACTCTTCACAACAACGGAAAAGGACGCTACATCTTCATGATTTTCTATGTGTCTTATATTTCTCTGTTTGTGTTTTCAATGTTAAAGTGAAAAAACAACTAAATAAAAAGTATTAAAAAAAAGAATTAGGAGTTGCATACACAGTTGGGACAGCAATTAATCTTGCTTTGGCTTTCACTT
>JAZDUH010000351.1:0-208546 GCA_036419115.1 Scarus forsteni | reverse complement strand
CAGTGCTATTTTTCTGGTTGGCTGATATGCAGCTGTAAATTATTTTTTGATTGGCTGATGGGTAGTTGCTTTAACTGACTGAGTCTCGTCAAGCTCCTGATGAGCTCTATGATGCTCAGAGCATATTGCTACAAGTTCCAGTGCATATAAAGCAGTGTAACTCGGTGGGTGCAAATTTTCTTGCATGAGAATCACCAGATGTGGCGTCTGAGAGTGTGAAAAGGATCAAATTTTTGTGTCACACGCTGAATGCATGACTTAAAGCTCTGCAAATGGTACATCTATTAATATGTATTATACTGTGAGATGCAACCACTGTTTAGAGACATGAGATATTTGGAAGAAAAAGACGTCAGACCAGCATACGCTCTCAGAGCTGTTGAAAAATGACCTATGTTTTCCTGCAGGTTCAAAGTGATCATGCTGCTCCTGT
Source organism: Scarus forsteni (assembly GCA_036419115.1). Classification (NCBI taxonomy): domain Eukaryota; kingdom Metazoa; phylum Chordata; class Actinopteri; order Labriformes; family Labridae; genus Scarus; species Scarus forsteni. The sequence continues at coordinate 208,113 of JAZDUH010000351.1, read as the reverse complement.
CTACGACATCAACCTTATCATCTCTGACCTGCTTCAGCTCATCCTGTTGATCATGTTAGAGACACAACCAAACTACTGGTGGTTTTTTGCACATCAAACTGCTGTGCTGGCCAGTGTTGGCTTCATGGTGTTTCTTGCCCTTGAAAGGTAGCTATCTGTTATCAAGTATGTGTGTAGTCACTGCTTTGTTTCAGTGTGAAAATCTGTAAGGATGCTGCCATGTTTTCATTGCAAAATAGCTAAATATATACACACGTGGACAAAATTGTTGGTACCCTTCATTTACTGAAAGGAAAACCCACATGGTCACTGAAATAACTTGAAAATAACAAAAGTAATCATAAATAAAAATTTACTGAAAATCAGCTAATGAAAATCAGACATTGCTTTTAAATTTTGGTTCTGCAGAAATATTTTAAAAAACAAAATAATGAAACTGGCTTGGACAAAAAAGATGGTACCCCTACAAAGGATTGAAAATGGTGTGACCATAGGGACATGTTAAACTAAGGTGTGTCCTGTAATAATCATCACAGGTGTCTCCAAGCTTGTAATCAGTCAGTCTGCCTATTTAAAGGCTGAAAAGTGGTCACTGTGCTGTTTGGTATCATGGTGTGTACCATCCTGAAAGCTAAGGAGAGAGCTGTCTCAGGAGATTAGAAATAAAATTATAGACTAGCATCTTAAAGGTAAAGGCTATAAGACCATCTCCAAGCAGCTTGATGTTCCTGTGACTACAGCTGCACAGATTATTCAGAAGTTTAAGGTCCACAGGACTGTAGCCAACCTCCTTGGACGTGGCTGCAGGAGGAAAACTGATGACAAACTGAAGAGACGGAGAATACGAATGGAAACCAAAGAGCCCAGAACAACTTCAAGGAGACAGGGTGTGTTGAATCTGTGCAGGTCCAATGAAATCTGAAGACTATCAAGACATTCTGGAGTGAAATGTGCTGCCCAGTGTCAGAAAGCCTGGTCTCAGTCACAGGTCATGGGTCCTCCGACAGGATAATGAGCCAATCACACAGCTAAAACACCCAAGAATGGCTCAGAACAAAACACTGGACTATTCTGAAGTGGCCTTCTATGATCCCTGATCTAAATCCTGTTGAACATTTGTGGAAGGAGCTGAAACATGCAGTCTGGAGAAGACAGCCTTCAAACCTGAGACAGCTGGAGAAGTATGCTCATGAGGAGGGGCCAACATACCTGTGGACAGGTGCAGAAGTCTCATTGTGAGTCACAGAAATCACCTGATTACAGAGACTGACTCAAAAGGTTGTGCAACAACACATTAAGTCAAGGGTACCATCATTTTTGTCTAGGCCAGTTTCATTAGTTTGTTTTTTAAAATAATTCTTTTGGTCTATAATTCAAAAGCAAAGTCTGATTTTCATCAGTTGATTTTCAGTAAATTTTTATTTATTAATACTTTTGTCAGTTTCAGCTTATTTCAGTGACCATGTGGGTTTTTCTCTCTTCAAGGGTACCAACAATTTTGTCCACGTCTGTGTGTGTACATATATATATATATATATATATATATATATATATATATATATATATATATATATATATATATATATATATATATATATATATATATATATATATATATATATATATATATATATATATATATATATATATATATATATATATATATATATATATATATATATATATATATATATATATATATATATATATATATATATATATTTTTATATATATATGATGGACTTAAAGATCTAAAATTCATTCCAGATAAACAATATTACCATTTCTTTCAAAACGTTGTTCACAAATCTGTCTTAATGTTTGATAGTGAGCACTTCTGTAGTGAGACTGTCCACAATAAAAGGCCACCCTGAAATGTGCAGGTTTTTTTTGCTTTATTGGGGTCTGGGGACTCAGAACCAGTCAGTATCTGGTGTGACCACCATTTGCCTCATGCAGTGCAACACATCTTCTTTGCATAGAGTTTATCAGATTGTCAGTTGTGGCCTGTGGAATGTTGGTCCACTCCTCTTCAATGGCTGTGTGAAGTTGCTGGATATAATAATAATAATAATAATAATAAATTTTATTTGTATTGCCCTTTACATCAGAAGATCTCAAAGGGCTACAAGTTAAAAATAAGAAAAACAATGAAACAAAACAAAGAAAAAACTAGGCAGAGAAGGGCAGTTAAAAAGATCTAAAAGTGACAACTAAGAAGAGGAACCAAAAGCCTTGTTAAAAAGAAAAGTCTTAAGGTTCCTTTTAAAACTGTCTGTGGACTGTGGAGCCCTCAGGGTGTCAGGAAGGGCATTCCACAGACGGGGTGCAGCAACACTGAAGGCCCTGTCACCCATGGTCCTCAGTCTGGTTCTGGGTGTCTGGAGGAGGTGATTTGAGTCTGTGGAGCGGAGGGAGCGTGATGAGTGTTGTGGGGTGAGAAGCTCTTCGAGGTGGGGGGGGCATGTCCATGGATGCATTGGTGTGTGAGGAGGGAAACCTTGTATTCTATTCTGCTGGAGACCGGAAGCCAGTGTAGTGAACGGAGGATGGGGGTGATATGATCATGTTTGTGCACTCTCATCAGGATCCTAGCTGCAGAGTTTTGAATGTATTGTAGCCTTTGCAGGCTCTTGCTAGGGATCCCGATGAGAAGTGCATTGCAGTAGTCCAGTCTGGAGGAGATAAAGGCTTGGACTAGCTTTTCGGCATCTGGAAGGGAGAGAGTGGGGCGGAGTTTGGAGATGTTTCGGAGATGGTAGAAGGAGGTCTTGCAGAGATGGTTTATGTGGGATTCGAAGGTGAGTTGGGAGTCCATTTTCACACCAAGATTTGTGACTGTAGATGAGAGGGGAATGTTTGTGCCAGAGAAAGTGATGCTGATTATGGGTGAATATTGAGTTTGTCGAGGAGTGCCGACCAGGATGGCTTCAGTTTTGGAGCTGTTGAGTTGGAGGAAGTTGTGCTCCATCCATGCCTTTATCTCCTCCAGGCAGATGGTGAGTTGTGATGGGGATGATAATGAGGGAGGGATTGCAGCTTTGGCGTTGACATACAGCTGTGTGTCATCGGCATAACAGTGGAATGAGAGGCCATGGCGACTGATAACCTGGCCAAGGGGAATGAGGTAGAGGATGAAGAGGATGGGACCTAGGACTGACCCTTGGGGAACACCGCAGGTGACTGTGTGTAGGTTTGAGGTGGAGTGGCCCATGGAGATGTATTCTGTCCGGTTCGTGAGGTATGACTGGAACCAACTGAGGGCAGTGCCAGAGAGACCAATGGTGAAATGGAGCCGGTTTAGTAGAATGTTGTGATCAACTGTGTCAAATGCTGCGGAGAGGTCCAGGAGGATGAGGAGGGATGGGAAACCAGCGTCTGATGACAACAGGAGATCGTTTGTGACTCTTACAAGTGCAGTTTCTGTGCTGTGGGCAGAGCGGAAACCGGACTGGAATTTTTCAAAGAGGTTGTTGAGTTGTAGGTGGTTCTGAAGGTGGGTGGCAACTGCTTTCTCAAGGACTTTGGATATGAAAGGAAGATTTGAGATGGGCCTGTAGTTAGAAAGGACTTTTGGGTCGAGGGTGGTTTTTTTGAGGAGTGGTCTGGTTACGGCTGTTTTTAAGACAGAGGGGACGTGACCAGCTTGGAGAGAGTGATTTATAACAGAGGTGATCAGAGGATTAAGAACAGTGATATGGGTTTTTACCAGGGAGGATGGGAGAGGGTCCAGAGCACAGGTGGAGGGTTTCATCTTCCTGATGATGTGCTGCACTTCTTCTGATGAGACCGGGGGAAGGCAGTTTAGAGGTTGGGAGATTCCGCATGTTGGGGAGGGAGCTTGTGTAGGGGACCAGGAAAAGCAGAGCGGATACGTGCAATTTTGGAGGTGAAATAGTCCATGAAATGATTGCATTGCTCTGCTGTAGTACTGGTGAGTGGAGGGGATGTAGGTTTGAGAAGGTGGTTTACAGTAGTGAAAAGCTGTTTGGAGTTTCCTGGACTATTTCTGATGACATCTGAGTAGAATAGTGACCTTGCCTCTTTAAGAGCCGCTGAATAATGTTTTTGGTGTGTCCGGTAGGCTTGCTTGTGAACGGTGAGGCCCGAGGTTGTACAGCGCCCGCTCAAGGACTCGCCCAGCTGCCTTCATTTTCGAGTCCGCTCTGTGAACCAGGGCGCTGAGCGGGAGAAGGAGACCACCCTAGTTTTTACAGGTGCATGATGGTCCAGGAGATTGCTGAGATGGCTGTTGTAGTAATCCACTGCTTCGTCGGCCGATGAGAAATGTGAGGAGATGTTGAAAATCTGAAGCCAGTTTCTCGTGGTTAATGTTTTTGAGGTTCCTGAAACATATATTTCGTTTTGAATTTGAGAGGCTGGATGAGGATGGCAACTCCATGGAGACGGCTTTATGGTCGGAGATGCCTAGGTCATACACATGCAAGTTGGTAAGAAGAGCGGAGTTAGTGATGACCAGGTCCAACGTATGTCCCCTGCAGTGCGTGGGGACATCAACAAGTTGTTTCAAGTTGAAACAGTCCAGTAGTTGGAGAAAGTCAGCAGCAGAGCGGCAGGAGGGGGTGTCAACATGAATGTTCATGTCCCCTAAGATGACAACATCGGCAGAGGAGGTGCAGAAAATTGTGAGGAGGTTTGACATCTCAGGGATGAAGGCTGGGTTTGGTGTAGGTGGTCTGTAGATAAGGAGAAACACCACAGGAGAGGAAGGGGGCAAGGGGGGAGGGGAGGGGGCTTACATTTAAATGCTAGGCATTCAAACGAAGTGAGTGCTGGTAGTGGTAGTGGGGATAACTCCAGATCACTGTGGTGGATGACTGACAGGCCACCACCACGACCTGTGCTGCGGGCTATCTGGAGGTAGTTGTATCCTTGGGGACAGCTTTCATTGAGAGTGAAAAAATGATCTGGTTGGTGCCAGGTCTCAGTAATGCACATCATATCCAGACATTTGTCCAGTATGTGGTCTTGTATGAGGCAGGACTTGTTAGTGATTGATTGGGCGTTTAACAGTTCAATTTTAATGTTGGATATTAGTGGGAATATTAGTTGGATATTAGTGGGAACTGGTACACGCTGTCGTATACGCCGGTCAAGCACATTCCAAACATGCTCAATGGGTGACATGTCCGGTGAGTATGCTGGCCATGCAAGAACTGGGACATTTTCAGCTTCCAAGAATTGTGTACAGATCCTTGCAACATGGGGCCGTGCATTATCTTGCTGAAACATGAGGTGATGTTCATGGATGTATGGCACAGCAATGGGCCTCAGGATCTCATCACGGTATCTGTGTGCATTCAAAATGCCATCAATAAAATGCAGCTGTGTTCTTCGTCCATAACAGATGCCTGCCCATACCATAACCCACCACCACCATGGGCCACTCGATCCACAACATTGACATCAGCAAAGCGCTCACACGGTTTCTGACAGTTTGTGCAGAAATTCTTTGGTTATGCAAACCAATTGTTTCAGCAGCTGTCTGAGTGGCTGGTCTCAGACGATCTTGGAGGTGAACCTGCTGGATGTGGAGGTCCTGGGCTGGTGTGGTTACACGTGGTCTGCGGTTGTGAGGCCAGTTGGATGTACTGCCATATTCTCTGAAACGCCTTTGGAGACGACTCATGGTGGAGAAATGAACATTCAATGCACGAGCAACAGATCTGGTTGGCATTCCTGCTGTCAGCATGCCAATTGCACGCTCCCTCAATGCTTGCGACATCTGTGGCATTTTGCTGTGAGACAAAACTGCACATTTCAGAGTGGCCTTTTATTGTGGGCAGTATAAGGTACACCTGTGCACTAATCATGATGTCAGATCAGCATCTTGATGTGGCACACCTGTGAGGTGGGATGGATTATCTCGGCAAAGCAGAAGTGCTCACTATCAAACATTTAGACAGATTTGTGAACAACATTTGAAAGAAATAGTAATATTGTTTATCTAGAAAGAATTTTAGATCTTTGAGTCCATCTCATGAAAAATGGGAGCAAAAACAAAAGTGTTGCATTTATATTTTTGAGTGTGTATATATATATATATATATATATATATATATATATATATATACATATATACATATATATATATATATATAGTGTGACCACCATTTACCTCGTGCAGTGTCTTCTTCGCATAGAGTTTATCAGATTGTCAATTGTGGCCTGTGGAATGTTGGTCCACTCCTCTTCAATGGCTGTGCAAAGTTATTATTGGGAACTGGTACACGCTGTCGTGCGTGAGCATTTGCCCACTCAAGTCTGTTACGGCGACAATCTGGAGTCAGGTTAAGACCCCGATGAGGACGACGAGCATGCAGTTGAGCTTCCCTGAGACGGTTTCTGACAGTTTGTGCAGAAATTCTTTGGTTATGCAAACCAATTGTTTCAGCAGCTGTCTGAGTGGCTGGTCTCAGACGATCTTGGAGGTGAACCTGCTGGATGTGGAGGTCCTGGGCTGGTGTGGTTACACGTGGTCTGCGGTTGTGAGGCCAGTTGGATGTACTGCCATATTCTCTGAAACGCCTTTGGAGACGGCTTATGGTGGAGAAATGAACATTCAATGCACGAGAAAGAATTTTAGATCTTTGAGTCCATCTCATGAAAAATGGGAGCAAAAACAAAAGTGTTGCATTTATATTTTGTTGATATATATATATATATATATATATATATACATATATATATATATACATATATATATATACACATATATATATATATATATATACATATATATATATATACACATAGTCAGTATATATACACATTTAGGTTCTGACTTTGATTTATCACACATTTTATTTGATTGATGTACTTATTTTCAAACTTCACTTGTAAATTACACATTTTTCCTGCATAACTTTGGCATATTTAACACGCGTTACTCTTTTATGAAATACTTTTGTCCAAACCCTGCTTCAAAATGATTAAATTCACTCCAACCTGATTTTCTTATTCTTTACAGGTACATGCTCATCGCCCACCCACTGTGGTATCGCTTCAACCAGTCCACCAAGATGTCTGTGGTGGTCTGTGTGGTTGTCTGGGTCTGCTCTATTGTTTTTTCTCTCTCTGCTGGAACCTATTTTGTTGCTTTTCTCCTTCCCATGCCACTGTTCATATTCCTTCTGGTTGGGACGATCAGAGCCCTCTCCTCTTCTGTTTCAGTCCCCTTTAATGAAAAATGTCGAATTGTGATCATTTTGGCTCTGGTCTTCGTGATTAACACACTGGTATTTCTGTCCTTGGTCGCACAATTCCTGCCAGTTTCTGTGTATATCAAGTTTTCATCTACTATTTTGCTCAGGCTGAGTCCTCTTGCTGACCTAGCCCTATGTTTTCATAAGGAAAGGGACTGCAGCAAAACTTTTGTCCTTTTTACGTTGTTACAGAAGAGAACAAAATAACACCATCCCAACTGTGAGTGGAAGAGATGGATCTTCTGCTTGAAGCAACTTTGAAATATGTTTATACCTGAGAGTCCTTTAAATTGATAAAAATATTAATCAAAATGTTGGTGAAACACAAACTGTCATGACCCATCAGGCCTTATTTGAATAAAATAACTAGATCGGCCACATGGGGGTTTTATGCCTCTATGGGGAATGCATGTCCAATAAATAACAGTTTTGTATCTGACCTTATACCTCTCAAATTGAATCGGTCCATCAACAAATCAGAAAGAACCTTTGTGCAAATATAAAATGAATGAAACTTGAATCACTGACTCTTGAATAAGTGTGACAAGTTGCCAAAAAACAATCCGTTTATCATGGTAGACAATTCTTCAAAGTTGGAAGGAAATCCAAAGAAGCATTTTTCATTTCTTCCACAAACTTGTGTTCACAAGCCCTGGGTGACAAGACAAATCCATGACCCTGATCTTAGACCTGCAAACTAATGTTGGATTATACTTGTAATTCTGGATGTTTCTGCAAAGTTTGAAAAAAAAGAAATCTAAAATCATTTTTGTAAAGTCCCATTTTTCAAGATCCTGCAAGGCCACGTCAAAAAGCAACGAAAAATGAAGCATTGTGGCCTTGTATTTTCTACCTTTGACCTCCAGAATCTTATCTGTATGTCCCTTTCTTAACACTAGCTGTGTTTCCATTACAGTTTTTCGCAAAATAAAAATATTCCTAAAATTTACGTAGTATATTTGCGCTTTGAACATGTTTCCATTTGCAGTAGCGTCGGAACTCTCGTCAAATATCATCCCGCGAGATTTCACTGCAGGAAGATGGATGCTCGAACCCTTTCTCCTTTATTTCCATTTCTATCTCCTTAAAACACTCTGTGTTCCTCTGTTGTTTGCTGATTATTATGGCACGTGTTTTTCTCGAGAATAATGGCAAGAAAAGTCTCAGTCTCCCCCTCTGTCCAAACTTCCCACGCCATGTTTACTCCGAGAGAAGTGATCATGTGACCAGGTACGTCACATTCTGTGACGTATAATTGAAGAAAAAGTGTTTCCATAGCGCTTTTGCGATATATTTGAATGTCGAAACGTCTGAAAAACCACCTCATGAAAGCGTAAGAACTTTTTAGCAATATTTTAGTTCTTTTTCAAATTCAGGTGTTTCCATTACCAGTTTTTCATAGCGCTATTTACATTTTGCACATACCCAAGGGTAATTGAAACACACTAATTGACATGCATGGAGGGTGTGAGAAATCCCAGAAGCATTCCTTTATTTACTCATTTAATTTGCCTTCACAGGCAAAATCTGATGAGTGATCATGATGAACTTTACTTTTCACACATGAATTTCAGCAGGTATTTAAACTGTGGGACAAAAAGAATATTTGCTCAATGTCTGGTGAAAATGTCTTAAAGAATTTTGGATAAATATTTTGACCTTTTATCTGTGACCTTATTATGATCTTATTGGTTCTTTCTTGTGCCATTGGGACATTTGGGCAAAGTTTAAAACATACATAGAAGGTTTATTGTGATACTGAAATGACAAAATAAACATGAGGGTCTGGAACTTTGCCCGCTAATATATCTAATATCTGGGCGGGCGTGCAGCCAGCGGGCGTTGAGGTGAAGAGGAAAGCCCTGCAACCTTGTCCGAGCTCAGACCCCACAAAGTCTCCATTGTCCGGTGAGGTGACTTTCCAGCCTTGAGAGTGCTTAAATTAAATGCTTGTGGGGCAAAATCAAAACTCTTTACTGTAAGAAAACAAGGGTAGCACTTTCATAATAACCATTAACAATAATCATCTCCATACATATATATATATATATATATAACTCAGCTGCCAGGGTTCTTCCTCGCACTAAACCCTGGCAGCACATCACCCCCACTCTCATTCACCTCCACTGGCTCCCGGTCAAGTTCCGCATTCAGTACAAGCTCCTCCTACTAACCTACAAGTCCCTTCACGCACTTGCCCCCCAGTACCTGGCTGATCTCCTCCACCAGCACACCCCATCCAGGAGCCTCCGGTAATCTGATGCTGGTCTCCTCTCCATCCGCGGACCAAACTCAAGTCGCTCGGTGACAGAGCCTTTAGTGTGGCTGCCCCACCCTCTGGAACTCTCTCCCCAGAAATCCACAACTCTCCCACCCTGGACTGTTTCAAATCACTTCTTAAAACTCATCTGTTCTCCCTGGCCTTCCCTGTTTAAATGTTTAGCTTAGGTCTTGTTGTTGATGCTTATGTGTTTGTCCCCTCTACTGTGGAAAGCGACCTTGGGTTCCTTGAAAGGCGCTATATAAATTTAAGTTATTATTATTTATATATACATCTCTGATTATGTTCTGGCCCACCATAAAGTGACTTGGGAAAAATGACCCCAGGTCGAACTTAATATCCCATCCCTGATTTAGACCTTGGATCCAGTCAACCATATGGTCAAAGTTTAAAGAAATTACATTCACGAGATCAAACCTGTATGGAGCCATGGACATGGACAACGTAAAACACCTCCGGCCTTGGCTGTCACCAGTGCTGAGGTATATTAATCTCTTTGTGTATATTTTTAGATTTCATAACACATCTCAACTGGACCTGTCAGCGCCGCATGTTTGGACCACAGCAGATGGAATCAGAGCCAGTCAGTTTATTACTGTACAGTGTGAGTTTGATTTCAGCACATAGTTGATGTGTGTAGTTAAAGGGTCTGTTTCTCTCCTGCCTTTGGGTTCCATTTGCTTTAAAGCTGGTGTCTACGATTTGAAACAGCAGCCTGCCCCTCCTTCCCTCACCTCTCTCCTCCGTGTTCCAAGATCCCGCCCCCAGCTCGTGACGCCTCATATAGCCCCCTCGGCCTGAGCTACGAGCGACTAGCATAATATATCAGCAGCAAACTCAATCAAAAACAGCTCAGCTCAACTGAAAGTATCAAACACGACAGACATCTCCCTTATAACACACAGCAGTAGCCATTTCAACTGGACCGGCGGCAATGCGGGTTTGGCGCCGCCAGAGCGGAGCCGAGTGTGGGGGAGGATTTATCTTTCTCAGCCTGTCCTCCCCAGCTCAGCTTACAGTGCTAACGATTAGCGGCTAACAGGCTAACCCGCTCCCCTACAAGTTATTAGCCCGTGCAGGCACAAACTAACCAGAGTTATTCAGCAGACATCTCCCACTGTAGTAAACAAAGCCATTACCTGATCAACCAGGGGCGAAACGGCCGATGCTGAAGGTCTGACGGCCGGCTGAGGCTATTCGTTAGCCGTTAGCCCGCTAACAGGCCTCGACCCGCGGGCAGAGCTCCGTTGGGCCCGCGGGAGAGGGAGGCGGATTCCCGGGTTCGGCGCTAGGCTTTCCCGGCTCCATGATAGTTCAGTAGCTAACGCTGCTAGCTGCTCACCGGAGGTAGAGGGGAGGAGGCGGCACCATGGGCAAGATGCTGCGTACTGCGTAGTGAGGGAGACGAGGGAGAGGGGAGAGGAGAAGGGTGGTCTGCAGCCAGACTGTCTTGGGAGAGGGAGGCAGATTCCCGGGTTCGGCGCTAGGCTTTTCCGGCTCCATGATAGTTCAGTAGCTAACGCTGCTAGCTGCTCACCGGAGGTAGAGGGGAGGAGGCGGGACCATGGGCAAGATGCTGCGTACTGCGTAGTGAGGGAGACGAGGATTGGATGGACTCATGGACTAACTCACGGACCAATTAATAGTCGCAGGTTCTTAGGCTTGATTGGTCAGCTAGTATGCAGCTTTTCAGCAGATATACTGAATGGATTTTTTTCATTCTTTTTTGTCTTTATACTGTGTAGATAGGACCATAGGACCATAACAGCCTTATAAACGGTGTTATTAATATGTACAAAGCTTCCAAATCGTAGACCATAGCTTTAATGCTCCCCATTTCCTGATACTGATGATGTAAAAGGCCTCTGTTAACATGAACAGCATGTTTTCTGATATGAAAATGAAACAGAGGAGGGTAAAATTGCAGAAAATGTAAACATGTTTTGTATAAGCACTTATAAAAAGCATTAAAGTAAACTTATGTATTTGTGCACAGTCCATCACTGACACTGAGGTAACAATATAGACACAGTCAGCCTCATGTTGGCAGACAAAGTGAAGAAAGGGTTTGTTTAAAAGAAAAAAATGGAAAAACACCTTTGGTTTGGTTTGAATCTGGTTTCAAGTTGCAGGGCAGTAGTTTGTTTTTTTCATTTTTCTATTTTGATATGATTGCCATGTTTATCTACTGTGAAAGAATACTAGGTGTCATTTTTTGTTCGCTAAAATTTTCAAAAAAATGTATGTAATCACTACTTTTATCTCTCTTTTGTAAATGAAACGTGTTTTTACTTTGTCAAGTGAGCTGTAATGTTTGTTTTCTTCAGTGGGAGACAAGGAACTTCGGTGGAATGACATGCAAACATGTTTTTACTATTTTTCACGAGCTTTTGTTTTTAATTATCAAAAAAGACAAGATGGTTGATAATTTGTAGTACTGTTAACTTAAATTTCAATAAAATTGTTGTGAAAGGCAGAACATCTGCATTTGACTGTCAGTTACAAACTGCACACACATTGACATATGCAATGACAAAATCATTATGTTTCTGTTATGGTTAATACACTAGTTTGTAGAAGCTCCTCAAGCCAGATTGAAATGGTAAATGCCTTCTGTGCTTCAATTGTATAGTTGTCAATTTATTATCCAAATTTGATGCCCCCAACACTTTAAAAAAACTAAAAAATAGCAAAGAAAATAATTAGTTATTGATTAGGACGTCAAATTATAGTTATTGACTTGCATTCCTGAACAAAAGACAACATTTTAGTGGCTGAATCTAAATGAAATGGCTAAATTTTGGGTATAAAAAGGGGAATTTACGGTAGAACGAGAGGAGGTACACTCATTTTGCTGAAATTTCAGCAACATCCCCTGAAAGCCAGCTGGCCAGCACACTATGCTTTAAAGGCAATGAGAGCTGACTCTGATTTTTTTTTTCATGATGCACCCATAAAACACCCGTATGTAATCAAGTAATATAATCTTTCCTCTTTGCACCCTTTACCTGGTTCTGCATTTGGAATATGCACTGTAAAAACAACAAAACGTAGACGCAACCCGAACCACAAGTGTGCTTGAGCTTTCAGTAGACATGCTGCAAAATGCATAAGTAAAGCTAACGGATGAACCCAATCAGCAACAAAATTCTTTTAATTTCAGATGGACCCACCCTCCTGTATCACAACAAACCAGCATGGCATTTACTGTCATGACAGGACTCAAAAATGTCACTGAGTCTCGATGGGCATCCCCGTTTGGGTGAGGGTGCTCTTATAAAAATGGCTGACATCCAAGATGCTAACACAACAACAGTTTTGTGTATGCGTCAGTGAAACTGTACATGGTAATATGAGGAAATCAGTGCAGATTGAAGTGAATTCAAAATCGGCTAATTCATCGGTCTGAACCACTGATGCCGATCTGACATGAGTCTTATGCATACAATTTCTTCAGCTCATGGTTTCTAATTTTTTGTCCATCAGAGGCCAAATGTATAAAACATTTGGACCTGTTGAGGACAAACACAATTCAAATAACTGCTGTAGGTTTGGTCAGGTATGATATTTGGTCATATAGTTTCACATGACTGTTTTGAATCTCCTTTCCAAGCCTGTAAGCCCTTCCTTAGATGCAACCAATCAGTGCAGATCTCATTATCCCCCTCAGACCCAAACATTCCCACTGAGGAGTGAAGCAGGACTGGACTGCAAACAAGCCACAAAAACAGTGTTGGGTTATTATCATTGAACACATTGGCACAAAAACAGTGTCGGGTTATTCCACGAAATTGAACGCATTTGCACAAAAACAGTGTTGGGTTATTACACGAAATTGAACACATTTGCACAAAAACAGTGTTGGGTTATTCCACGAAATTGAACGCATTTGCACAAAAACAGTGTTGGGTTATTCCACGAAATTGAACGCATTTGCACAAAAACAGTGTTGGGTTATTCCACGAAATTGAACGCATTTGCACAAAAACAGTGTTGGGTTATTCCACGAAATTGAACGCATTTGCACAAAAACAGTGTTGGGTTATTCCACGAAATTGAACGCATTTGCACAAAAACAGTGTTGGGTTATTCCACGAAATTGAACGCATTTGCACAAAAACAGTGTTGGGTTATTCCACGAAATTGAACACATTTGCACAAAAACAGTGTTGGGTTATTCCACGAAATTGAACACATTTGCACAAAAACAGTGTTGGGTTATTCCACGAAATTGAACACATTTGCACAAAAACAGTGTTGGGTTATTCCACGAAATTGAACACATTTACACAAAAACAGTGTTGGGTTATTCCACGGAATTGAACACATTTGCACAAAAACAGTGTTGGGTTATTACACGGAATTGAACGCATTTACACAAAAACAGTGTTGGGTTATTCCACGAAATTGAACGCATTTGCACAAAAACAGTGTTGGGTTATTCCACGAAATTGAACGCATTTACACAAAAACAGTGTTGGGTTATTACACGAAATTGAACGCATTTGCACAAAAACAGTGTTGGGTTATTACACGAAATTGAACACATTTACAACAACTTCCTTTTCTGCGAGCAAGCTACCTTGTTATGGCACTACATCAGTACACAGCACAGCCATTGTGCACTTCCACAGCAGCAGACTAGCTACCAGACTTCACAGGAGGAAACAACCACTACCAAAGTAAATAATTGACCCCTTCGCTAAGCTCCATCCACAAACAGCTACTGTCCAATCCCACGTTAGCAACCGTAACTATGCACAAGAGGCCTGTCAAAGGCTATGTTTGAAATGGCGTACTGCCTACTGTCTACTTACCTGCTCAATCAGTATATACTGCATACTGAATACTCAGAGATGATCTGAGCATGCCGCTGCGGCGTTTACACACAGATGCATACTTAATACCCCAGAATGCATTTTTGCGCCGCCTGGAAGCAGCGACGGAAAATTCAAATAGTCCGACCACAAGCCACAGAAAATGACTGCAATCCGGAAAAACTACACATTTATTCAGTGATAATATATTTTCTAGCGAGAAAGTAAGCATTTACGCCTACGATTATGAGCCCAGTTGTTTGAAATAGCGACTGTTTTAATTTGTCTCGCCGCTTTCTGGGGACCGAAGCATCCCCTTGGTCGGTGTTTCCGTTCACGCATCGTAAAACAGCGGGCAGCAGCAACCCCCCTTCACGCTTTCCAAGTTATTATGAAGTGTTTCAGTATCAACAACTGCATGACACAAACCGAGCGGCAGTGGATGAAAAAATTAACACAAACACCTGTGTATCCATGGTGATCTGTCTCCATTTTGTATTTCGCCTTCCCACGCCAGAAGTGCGCAATGCATTGTGGGGCAGAAGCAGTACGTGAAGCAAGCTCCGCTCCATACTCAGAAATCGAAGCCGATTGAGCATACATCCGGGCGTTTCTCGCATACACAAAATTTGCATACTGTACAGTGTGAATGCACTGCAGACTCAATATGGGGGCGGGGTTAGTATGAGTAGCAGGAGTAGTACGCCATTTTGAACACAGCCAAGCTCTCAGCAGAAAACAGTATGCCTGAGCGGTGTGCATACAGGACTAGCAAGTCCTAGAGTTGATATCCGAGAAGTTTGGAGGTTGGTGTTGATTTTTTTTTGTCTTCTCCAAGCCCAAGACTCAAGCTGAAAGATGCCAGCTGTGGATGAAGCACGAGAACACCTACATTTGTTCTAAAGTAAGGTGCTAACCATAGCTCCGTGTGCGGGGTAAGACAACATTAGCAACAAAGAGGTCTCAGTAGTAGGTCACTTCTGTTAAAAATATTTAGGCAAAAGAAATACTAGTTACAGCACAGAAGTTCTGACAAACTGTATCTGTTGGCATTTTTATGAACAGACGCCCTAGAAAGGGGCAAACACAACGATAACAATAACATTATTAACTTCATTTCAACTTACCCTGCTGGACATGAACATTGTTCTTGTTTGTGATTATTGTAAAGTGAAGTATCAACACACAGGCTGCTTGATGCTTGCGTTGAGATCTGTGTGTTTTCCCCTCTATTTTAATGTCCTCTACATTTGCACTCCGACATTTGATCTGGCAAATGAAACTCTCAAAAGCATACTGGAGATCTTTCTGTCCACTCCTTTTTGATATATCTGAAGAAAATGTACAGAAATTAGCAGATATTTCCTTAGGAATATCATTCACTGAACCACTAAAAACTCCATATTTGTCATTCTACGAGGCAAAGCTTGACAGGAGTAGCAACAGTAACCATCAAATCTGTTGATACAGGTATGGAAATCTTGAGATCACATCATCAAATTGGATGAATTAACACTGTGACTACATAAAACATGAGATGTTTTAGAATCAGAGGATGTACATGCCTCTGCAGTCTGCAGCTCTTGCCATATAGAGCATCCCTGCTGTAATAAAGACACTGTTTTTACTTACAGACTAGATTCCCTTTGTAACAATTAAGAAAAAACACACAAGCCAAATGAAAGTTGATCCTCAAAGTAAGCAATCAGCTTAAAGCTGGGGTTGGCGATTTTGGAGAACTAGCTGTCTGTCTCTAGACTCAAGGGGGCGGTAATGCTCCAAAATGATGGATGCCAACCACCGAAGAAGAAGTCTCGCGAGAACTGCCACCTGCAGTAGCATGGACGGCAGTTCTCGCGAGATTAGAGCCAACAGCGGAACAAACTTAGAAATAACAGAGTTTATTTTAGATTTCTTGTACATCTGTCTTAACTCATTGACTGCCAGCTGTTTTCAGAGCAGAGAGCCCCATATTGCCAGTCATTTTAGAGCATTTTGACTGATCTTTCAAGGCTCACAGAATACTATGTTCTATGACTATGCAAACACCGAAACCACCAAAAGAAAGAATAGATTCTCATCTTTTAGCAGGAAAAAAAAGTTTGTTTCTAACATTTTCTGTTCCTGAGTAATTGGAAGTAGAACAAAGGCTGATTTCACCAAAAACACCACTTTTTGACCAAAAACCTGAGAAAAAGAGATTTTTGTAAAAAGAAACATTTCAAGCAGAGCAGTGGCTTTGATGCTAATATGTTTTGCTGAAGTGACACCTCAAACATCTGAACATTGGTTTTCTTCTATAAAACAAAAAAAAAATCACTGAGAAAAGGGTTTTTGATGGCAAAATAACAATTTATTTACAACAATAACTGATTGTAAGAACTATATACAATTTTTACACTTGGAAAAAAAATTATGAACATAAGAACTTTTGTCTTGTTTAAACTATTTTTGCACCCCCCTACCCTTTTTATTGTGTGTGCGTGTGTATATGTATGTGTGCATGTGTGTGTGTGTGTGTGTGTGTATGTGTGTGTGTGTTAGGGCTGAACGATTTTAGGAAAAGATTGAATTGCGATTTTTCTGGCAGATACTGCAATTCACATTTTTTTTTTTTCAAATCAAACTTCAGTGCAAAATTCACTTTGTTTACAGTACAGACAACAGTAAGAAAATAAATGATGAAATAAATAACTTCTACTCCTAAACAGAGGCTTTGTGTTGTTGACCTGCTTACCAGTAGGGCTGGACGATTATGGTAAAAATAAGAATCCCGATTATTGAAAGTGATATTGAAATCCCAATTAATATACACAATTATTCATTTATTTTAAAACTTGTATTGATTTAAATACAACTTTAAAGAAGCAGCGAGTGGCACATACAGTATTATTGATCCACATAAGTCACACACACTCGCTGTGGCTGCACGTGGAACACAGAAGCGCTATGAAGCACAGGAACCTGCATACACAGCACTCCACCCTGTGTGGCATATTAATCGTTTTTCTTCGATTATAATGTTTTTATGATTGTCAGATGGCAAAATTGAAATCGCGATCAAAATCCGATCAATTGTCCAGCCCTACTTACCAGCACTTTTAACATATAGATTGTCTACAAATTTGTAAAACAGTATGTGTATAATACTTGACACAACAGATCCTGAGTCAGTCAGGAGCGCTGCAAAAAAATTGCAGCTTTGGCGATCACAAAATTGCATTGTCTAAAATTACGATTTCGATCTGAAAACGATAAATTGTTCAGCCCTAGTGTGTGTGTTTCACCCTTCCACAGCATAACACACTTTAGTGTGGTAGTCGATGAAGCACTTCCCTGCGTGCAAGGGGACACAGCATGACGTGCACCACATTTTTGTCTCACTGCGCTCGCCCCTGCGTGTACAGACCCTACATCTCCTTGATGGTCTAGACGTTTTGCTGGTGGGCATTAGGCGTTCAAGTTTGTGGTTGCCTATCTGTCCATCTAGCCTGCTATCTGGGTCGGTATTATAAGGTGCCCTGGGAGTATGTCGACCATCTTCTAAGTCCCCTAAGTCCCCACCCCCTTCAGCCCTCATACCTGCAACTCCTCCCTCCTCTTCTACCTGCTCTCCTACCTCCTCCTCTTCCCCTGCATGTCTTTTTGTGGTCCAGGACTTCACCACTTTGCGTAAGAACTCCAGGAGGGTTTTACACTTCGCTGGATTTCTGGCTCTGTAGAGGACACAAGCATTAAAAATGCATAGCTGGAACAGATTGGCAACAAACTTCTTGGACCAGTTGAGTGACCTTCGGATGAAAGGGTAGTAGGCGATGTTTTGATCCAACTTGTCCACTCCATTCATGGACAAGTTGTAGGCAACAACACACTCTGGCTTCAACTGTGGGACCTTGTTTTTGTGGCCCTTCTGCCACACGTCGACCCTCTGCATTTTATCTTCATGGCAGGTTGTCACCATTTTTACCAGCCGTTTGTCCTGCCATGCCACTACCATCACCCTGTCATTATGCCTGACAACTTTGCCCCCTGCCCCCAGGTCGGTCTTTGTCAGCTCTGTGATGACATTTGGCTCCCCCCTATTCTTCCTCAGTGTCCCACAGACATTTGTTTGTGCTCCCAGTAAACGCACACAAAGTGCAATGGAATTATAAAAGTTATCCATGAACAGTGTGTATCCATGGCCTGTGAGACGGTCAAGAAGTGAGAACACTGTATCTGGCAGAGTACTAGCTGTTCCAACATATGGCTGCATATTGAAACAGTACCCTGTTGCAGAGTCACACAAAATGTAAGACTTTATGCCGTACTTCACAGGCTTTTGTGGGTTGTAAACCCTAAAAGACAGGCGCCCCCTCCACTGCATCATTCCCTCATCAATGCAAATGTTTTGCCCTGGCTGATACATTTCTTTAAATCGTTTCACAATGTAATCTAAAACCGGGCGGACTTTGTACATTTTATCCGTTGCATCCTGTGATGCATTGTCATTAAAATGAAGGAACCTCCATATAATCTGGAACCTGTTTCTTGACATGGTCCGACTGAAGTCTTGATTGTAGCGTCGACCTCATCAACACTCCAGTACAGTTCGAGGCTTGGTTTCCTTATGTACCCAGTAAGAAAACTTAGTCCAAAGAAAGTTTTGAGCTCTGGGACAGACACAGGTTTCCAGGCTTTACCTCTGCTGTGTGGCAGACTGTCAGGGTGTGCTTGAAGATACTGGCTGGCATACAGGTTGGTCTGATCAGCGATATGTTGGAGCAGCTCATCTGTTAAAAAGAGCTCCAGAAAATCAGCTGGCTGAGCTGAGTTCAGCTCTGCAGCAGCTCTCCGGGGTCCAGGGACTGCTGTGAGGGGGAACTGATTGGGTTTCCAGTCATCTGCACGCCAGCCAGAATCTGCCCCACAGCCTTTGCCTGATGCTCGACCTGTAAATTATGGAAAAAATAAGATGAGTTCCAAGAAACATTTTTAAATTACTTAAGTGTATAGTAAGAATATTTTTTTACCTTTCTTTTTTGAACTTCCAGCAGGGGTGGGAGTTGCATCTTTTCTAGATGCCCGACCTGGAGATTATGGAAATACATACAATTACTATAAAAAATATTTTTCTACTGCTTCTGTGTGATGTGGAGATTTTTCTTTTGGTTACCTGTCTTCTTTCCACTGATAGGAGGGGTGTGTGTGGCCTCTCTGTTGGATTCACGACCTACAAATTATGGGGAAAAAAATACAATTATCCTAAAAATACTAATCTTTCATTGCTGCATGTGAGAAGGGGAAAATCCACTTTTTTTTTTACCTTCCCTCTCCGCACTACTACCAGGTGTGGGGCCTCTACTGGATGCTCGATCTGAAAATTGACAATTCCTTCACATCAATACTGACAAAAGATGTATTTCTAAAAAATATGTATGGCAATTTATGAACAAGTGGGAGTAAAATGGCGCTCATGCGACATGGATTCAAGGCGGGAGCAGGGGAGGAGGTCGGATCACTTTGATCGATCAAAGAGATCCGACCTCCTCCCCTTTTATCTGATCGGCAAGTTGGCTAGATAGCACTTTATCTAGATAGCAATTTAGCTCTTACCTCCTTTGCGTCTTTCCGGGGCGTCTGGCGACGATCCTCTGCTGCTCCCTTCAAAACTGGACGGCAGCCACTCGTCTGATGAATCCGGGTCAGGTTCGCTAAATTCGTCTGACCCGGATTCATCAGACGAGCTGGCCGTTGGAGTCACTCGGCGTGGGTAACGGCTCTCGCCGCTTGGCCCGGTTTCATCGTAAGTGGCAGTGACAAACGCCGGTTTCCATGGCGTCTTCTCCTCTCCATGGTTTCCGCGTTCTCCGTCGTCACTTTGAACGATCTTCGCGCTCCCCTTCGTCGTTTTGCTCCTAAATATACTTTGCTCAAGCGTGAGCTGCCGCAGCTTGCCTCTGTTCGAATTTTCCTCCATTCTCTCTCTCGTCACCCTCGTCTTCTTCTCTGCTGATCACTCTCACACACGCCGATCACTCATCCAAAGTGCTCACTACTGCCACCCACAGGCATCAGATCGTCAGTAAACTTTGTACAAGCCTGAAATTCACACACCAGCTCCGCCAGATCACCCCCCAGCCGCCCCCGTCAAAAAACATATTTGACGTCCGCGGGCGTCAATGGCAGTTAACGGTTGTAAATTAATTGACGTCCATAGGCCTCAATGGCAGCTAATGAGTTAAATGTGAGGGATACTGGAGCTTGGTTGGTGTTGTGGGACTGCTCACAGCGGACTTTCCTTATTTTCAAAGACAAAACTTGAAAGGTAAGCATTCTCCAGAGGAGTCTGTTCCCTACACGCTACATGCTACACGCTGTTGTGCGCTAGTAGGGGGCAATTTGGCTATTGGCTGTTGATATTAACAACAATTGAAAATTAATTATTAATATTAAAATTATCAAAGATAATTAAAAAAAAAAGATGATAAATATGATTATAAAATCAATATTTATAACGGGGCACCACCCTGTTTCCAGGGACCGATAACCAAATTGACAAAATTAGGATTCAGTCTCAGAAGGTGTGAAGAAGTCTAAACGTATAGTTCGAGCACTGACTGTTATGAATCCAGCAAATATCAGTTATACCACAATAAACACAAACAACGACAGATTAAACTATAATAAAGTTTATTTAAAGCAATAATTATTCAAAATAACATTACTTATTATAAGCCATTATAATTTAAATTATAAGCAAACATTAAACTACTAACTACAACTAATAAAAGTCAATAACAACAACATCAATGATCACAATGACTGCAGCAGCAGTACCAATAACATTACCACAGCAGCAACAGTAAATGCACTCATCAATGATGGAGTTAATGTGTGTGTGTGGGAAGGTGAAGGAGAAAAGGAGTGGCTAAAGGGGTCACGTGAGAGAGGGCGTACCCTGGACCAAAATGGCGGCAGAGGAAAGCGTCCTATCCTCTCTAGAGCCAAGATGGCCACTCACCACGTGAACAAAGAGAAAGGGGGAAGGGTCTTTGAACCTCACGTGTTACTGAGGCGCCCCTTTTAAAGATTTTAGGCGCGCGCCGACGGCACCTTTAAGATGGGTGTGGTGTGAGGGAGGTGTACGTGTGTGCGCAGTAACGAGAAGGAAAAGAGAGAGAGAGGAGATCTCACCTACAACTGATAAACAACAGTATCACTACACAATAACAGAGCCAGTAAACTGAAGTCTATCTGGTCTGGTATTGGACTCTCAACCAGTGATACGCTATTTATCACTGATCACGGGTGAAGATCGAAAATAAAGCAGCGCAAATAAAACACAAATAAAATTAAACAGGTCTCATAAACACAAAAGCAAATCAAAAACACTCTAAACTAAACTGTCTCTGCCCAGACATAAGCCTCTTACTTGGAGTTGCTCCGGTCCTCCGGAGTGTGGATAGGCGATGACGGGGAGAGAGAGGAAAAAGGGGTTCGCTGTGAAAGCCCGCCGTAAAAGTCCGCTGAAGAAGTCCGCCGTGCGAGCTCTGAGTCCACCGCTGTGTGCTGGATCCGCCGATGTGCACTCTCGGTGTGGTCCACTCTGCGTCCGCGCTGTGCGTCCTGCCTCCGCGCTGTGTGTTTGTGTTCGCACTGTCTGCGCTCTGGTCTGCAGCTGTGCGCTCTGCGTCCTCTCTGGGCTGCAGCTGTGCGCTCTGCGTCCTCTCTGGGCTGCAGCTGTGCGCTCTCTCGTCCTCTCTGGGCCGCTGTGGTGCGCTCTGGATCCACGGCGGTGCGCTCGGGGTCCGCTCTGGGTCCGCGGCTGTGTGCTCAAGAGTTCAGGCGGTCAAAGTTCTATTTGCGGTAGCGGGATGCAGGTTTGTTTGGTGACGGCGAAACAAACCGTGAAGCGAAGACGAGGTGCTTTGTTAGGCCACTAACAAAGTTGGCTTCTCTCCGTGGTGATCAGCTGCGCGTAGCGGTGTTTGATGGGTGCTTCCTTCTGGGACAGTCAAGTCGCAGCCAGAGCCCGCAAGAGCTGATAACTGGAAGCAGACTGTCCGCGGAGAGCGGGGATCTTTGGGTGTGATCCCCTTTTATGGACTTTATGACGTCACTGGGGATACCTGCGGGTTTTCCTGCCAGGGACCAATGACGGTGCAGAGTTTTAGTTTGAAAAAGTTCACATCTAGGTGTGAGAAGACAGCGGGGGTTGGCGTCAGCTTCCAACCGTCGTTGGCGGGGTCCAGGTCAGCCTTTGCAGGTTACATGCAGGCCTCTCTATTGTCCTTAGGTCCACATGGCGTACAGATCCCAACAACGCACTGTCTGTGCACGCCGGGAAAATGCACGCGCAGCAGGCACGCAGAATGGCGACGGGATTTGATTGGTGTAAAAGAAGGTATCCCGGCAAGATTATTGGTTGGGGTTTTCCCTGTTTTACTCCTGCTGTAGATAGCGGATATTTTTCGCTCTGTTTTAAGAACACATTATGAGTTGATTACCATCGGGTCATAAAGACCATTTTAACCAGTATTACAAAAAGTGTATCTAAATCAGATCGCCAACCCCAGCTTTAACTGTTTATTGTATAAAGACACAAGCCATGGTTTTGACTGTAGGTTTACTTGATGAGAACACACTGCATGTCTTTTGCTGAGGAGGTAAACTGAGCTACATACTTTATCATATTTACTATGCTTTGTCAGCCTTATCATCTTTAAACATTTATAAAATAACTAACCCTCTTTGGGATGCAGCAATTTCAGTTTACTTTTCAAATTAAAATTGGACTTTTTTAGATCAGTAAATTTCTGGGGAAAAGACATGTTGGCTGTGCCATGCATAAGAGTAATAGCTAAACAAAGCATCTTATACAACACCCCGGACTCTGCTATTGAGGTAGCCGGCTTCACCGCTCACCGAGTCGACAGAACAGCTGACTCGGGTAAGAAGATCGGCGGGGGCCTGTGTATATATATCAATGACTCGTAGTGTACTAATACCACTGTAGTAGCCAGGCACTGCTGCCCTGGACGTGGAGTTTATGCTGCTCAAATGTAGACCATTTTATCTCCCAAGGAAATTCGCTGCTGTTATGCGCTGTGTTGTTTACATTCCCCCTGACGCAAATGCTAAGCTAGCGTTAACACAGCTTCATGACAGCATTAACAACAACCTGGTTGCACACCCTGACAATGTCTTCATAGCAGTGGGGGACTTTAATCATGCTGACCTCAAGACTGTATTTCATAAACTCCATCGTAATGTTAAGTGTGCAACAAGGAGACAAAACACTGGACCACGTGTATACAAACATGGCTAACGCTACAAGGCACACCCATTACCCCACCTGGGCCTGAGCGACCACATCTCAGTCATGCTGTACCCTCGTTACATACCTATCATAAAAGCTGCTCAGCCCACAGTGAAGTTGACAAGAGTGTGGCCAAATAGTGCTATCACTGAGCTACAGTATTGCTTCAATTCCACAGAGTGGGATGTGTTCAGAACCGAGGAGGATTAACACGCCACTCCTAGATGAGTTTACAGCATTAGTCCTGGACTATGTCAATTTCTGTGTGGACAATGTTACATCGTGGAAGCAAATTCATGTCTTTCCTAATCAACAACCATGGATGACATATGAGGTACAGCTACAGTTACAAGCCAGGGATATAGCCTATAGGTCTGGGGACAGTGAAGCCTACAGCACAGCTAGAGGTGCCTTAAAGAGGGGCATCACTTCTGCTACCTCTAGGCAGGTGTGGCAGGGCATCAGGGCATTTACAGACTATAAGAAACCATCTGCCCCTATAACCAGTTCTTCCACTCTGGCAGGGGAACTTAATCTGTTTTATTCCCGTTTTGATCGGGACAACACAGATGCTGCCAGCCCCCCCTTGCCCCTGCCTTCCGGAGATAGCCCAGCACCAGTATTAGATCTACATGAGGTGAGACTCTGCCTGCGTAACATCAATCCTAGGAAGGCAGCCGGACCGACGGTGTGCTGGGGACGGGTGCTCAGAGACTGTGCAGATGAGCTGGCAGGAATCTTCACCTCCATCTTCAATCTGTCCCTCTCTACTTCCTGGGTCCCATCATGCTTTAAGTCGGCCACGATCATCCCTGTTCCTAAACAAGCCAACGTCACATGCCTCAACGATTACAGGCCGGTGGCTCTCACACCCATACCCACCAAGTGCCTGGAGCGGCTGGTTCTGAAACACATCAAGAGGGCTATTCCACTGGCCCTGGACCAATACCAGTTTGCATACAAGGAAAGCAGATCAACAGAGGATGCTGTCGCTACTGTGCTTCACACGCTGTTGGAACATCTGGAACACAAGAACACCTATGCAAGGCTGCTTTTTATTGATTTCAGCTCAGCATTTAGCACCATTTTGCCAAACGCACTTCTGTTAAAACTGTGCAACCTTGGTCTGAACAGCTCACTCTGCAACTGGATACTGGACTTTTTAACCAACCGCTCCCCGTGTGTGAAATCAGGTGAGCACATCTCACCCTCCATCTACATCAACACCGGTGCTCCGCAGGGGTGTGTGTTAAGTCCATTACTGTACACCCTCTACACACATGACTGCTCTGCTCTCCTCCCAACTCATCACATCATCAAATTTGAGGACGACACAGCTGTGGTCGGTCTAATAACAAACAACAATGAGACCGTATACAGGGTGGAGGATGTTGAACATTTGGCAGGATGGTGTAAAAAATACAACCTGGCCCTGAACATTAAAAAAAACAAAGAACTGATTGTGGATTTCTGCAAATCATCAAATCATCATCCATTGGCCATCGGTGGAGAGCCTGTGGAGAGGGTGACCTCCTTCAAATACCTGGGCCTGACGATGACAGAGGATCTGTCCTGGGGCTGTACCATCACCTCTGCTGTAGGGAAAGCACAGCAGCGTCTCTTCTACCTGAGGAAGCTGAAGAGACTTAAACTCCCCCAGAGGCTCATGAAGAACTTTTACAACTGTGCCATTCAGAGTGTGCTGACATACGGTCTGCTGGTGTGGTTTTCCAGCTGCACTAAGGCAGAGAAGCAGGCGATCCAGAGAGTGGTGAGAACGGCAGGAAAAATCATTGGGTCATCTCTCCCAGAGATCTCCACTGTGTTCGCCTCTCGGTGCCTGCGTCACTCGCGTAACATCATAAAAGACCAATTCCACCCAGCACACTGTTTGTTCCAGCTGCTGCCATCTGGCCGGAGGTACAGGTCACTCCCTGCTAGAACCAGCAGACTGGCTAACAGCCTCTATCCCCAGGCCATCGGACTTTTGAATGAACACTGTCCCCCTCTCCCCCCTCCATCATCCATTACCTCTCATTAACCATAACTGTGAACTGGACTTGCATTGTTGCAGTAATCATCCATCTACATTATTCTACTGTTCTGATTCACTCATGAATAATTTACCTTTTGTTGTGTCGTGTGTTTTCATGTTTATTGCCTACCTCATTATTCGGGTTCACATTCCAATGCACTTGTGATTACATCGCAATGCACTTTTGATACATTCCAATGCACTTGTGATTACATCATAGCCATGCCACTGAGTGGCTCATGCTCTAAATGCAATTTCGTTGTCCTTGTGTCAATGACCATAAATTATTGAATTGAATTGATCTTGCTTGCGGAAAGTTAAGTTGTAATGGTGTTGCAGTCACTTTGCTGTTTATGTAGATTGTTTTCACCTTAAAGGGATACTCCAGGTTTTTTATGTGGGGATGCTCAAGGCCTATGGTAGTATTAAATATGACTACCAATAAAGTAATTTAAGAAAGCTGAATACTGCAGTCAATGGTGCCCTGAAATGCTCATAATAAGTCCACTTTAAGGTTTAAACTACACACAAAACATGTACTTGACTTGATGTTGGGGTAAGATGTTTTTTCTGTGTAACTTTTCTCAGCGCCCCTTCTCAAAAAGCCCAACCTATTCTTTTAAACTCTGAGTTGTCATAGCCCAATGTGCAGCAATGTATAGCTCTAGCTTCTGTGCTGGCCTCTCTGGTTTAGAAACAGAGCATATCTCTTTCACTGTGGTTAACGTTCAGGCTAATCCATGTACCTCATGCAACCCCAAACAAAAAATCCTTAACTATTTCTTTATAATCAAGACCAGGAGTATTTTGCTGTGTAGAAATTTGAAGGAAGAGAATACTGTATGTCCATCTCGTCTCGTCTTGTCTTCGGGTTGCAGGGGCAGCAGCCTAAGCAGGGAAGCCCAGACTTCCCTCTCCCCGGCCATCTCGTCCAGCCCTTCCCGGGGGATCCCGAGGCGTTTGCAGGCCAGAGACATAGTCTCTCCAGCGTGTCCTGGGTCTTCCCCGAGGTCGCCATCCGGACCAGATCCGGAGCCACCTCATCTGGCTCCTCTCAGCCGAGAAGCAGTGGCTCTACTCCGAGGCCCTCCCAAATGACCCGAACTTCTCACCCCTATCTCTAAGGGAGAGCCCAGCCACCCCTGCGAAGCAACCCCATTTCAGCCGCTTGTACTCGCGATCTCGTTGTCTTGGTCACAACCCACAGCTCATGACTGAATATGAGGATAGGGGTGAAGATCGACTGGTAAATCGAGAGCTTCGCCTTTTGGCTCAGCTCCCTTTTTACCACGACAGACCGGTGCAGAGCCCGCATTACTGCTGACGCTGCGCTGATCCGCCGATCGACGTCCAATCCACCCTTCCTCCATTGTGAACAAGACCCCAAGATACTTGAACTCCTCCACTTGGGGTAGAATCTCATCCCCGACCTGCGGAGAGCACTCCACCCTCTCCCGGGCGAGGACCATGGACTCGGATTTGGAGGTGCTGATTCTCATCCCAGCCGCTTCACACTCTTAGATATAAGATATAAGATATAAGATAACTCTTGCACACAGCCTTCTCTGAAACAAAGCTTACTCATAACAAAAAGCCACATGCTGATCACAAAAAAGAAGAATTGCTGGATCTTCCATCGTTGCTTTTGTTTACTGTGTTGCATTTTCTCATATACATATATATATATGTATATATATATATATATATATATCAGTGGCGATTGCTCTAAGACTGCAAGGGAAGCTCAGCTTCCCCTAAAATGTTCCCCAAAAAAGTGGTGATGTGTACTGCTGTTTGTACATTTAATTGACTTAATATGCTCTAGAATACCTTCATCTTTTGTTCAGAATCAGCTACTTATCACAGCTAACTGGCGCGACTTCTTTCTCATTCATCCCCGCAGCGTCTCAGTGCTACAGTCAGAGTCGGACGCTGAGCGTCTTCAGACTTCAGCGCTTAAATATAGAGTGGGTTGTTCCACTGTGGGACGGTCATTGGATAAATGCTGGGCTTTGTCCCGCCCATCGGACGCTCAGCGTCTCTGGAGGTCTATGAGGCAGTGGGCTGGTCTGGACGCTCAGCTTCTGCGTGATGATTGGATGATCTGTCTGAGGCCGGATCCTTTTTTGATTGACAGTGAAATGAGCCAATCAGTGATCTTGAAGGCTCACCCTTCACCGGGGGAGCTTCGAAGTTTTTCATTTAGTTCTTCTGTACTGATCCGGAGGCTTTATCGATCACCAGCGACTTTATCTTTCTTAAAAACGACTATCGTTGTGTTTGAAGATTCTCTCCTGTCACTTTTTCTTTTCACAAACGAGCAGCTGTAGCTTCTCTCCCTTTCACTCACACTCAGCCTGTCAAACAGTGGTCTCACGTAGCTGCTCCAGCTGCTAGCATGCTGCACATCATAGCAGATAGTATGAATGTTGTCAACCAGATTTTTGCGAGGCAATTTGATAGTCTTCCTTACGAAGAGAAAATTAGAGTTAAACAGCAGGGCAGATCAACTCTTTAGATTGATTTAGTTCAAAAAGGTGGGGAAAAGTATCAGGTCTTTTCAGCATTCCTGGTATAACAAGCTGGGCTGGCTCACTGGAAGTGCTGTCACAAATAAAATACTGTTGGACATGCCTCTTGATGAAACCATCTCAGGGATGTGTTGTCTGGTCAAAAGTGGGTTTTGGGGAATAAAATCCCTGGAAAAGACACCTAGTTGGTACAACAGGGTCACAGATCATTTACATAAATAAATAAATTTATGATGTAGGCCAGAAAAAAAATGAGCTTCCCCTCCCTGACTGACCAGCAGCCGCCACTGATATATATATATATATATATAATGACTGATAATTTCTTATACTCTACTGAATTGCAATAAAAATGTTGTTAACTGCAGTAGATAAATATACATATATTACTGATTGTATTTTAGCATTAAAATTTTTTTTAATGCACTTTGTATTTATACTCTGACCTGAATAGTGACAGGTACAAAAACGTATTTTAATAACATCATTTACAAATTTCCAAACAGGTGACTCAGAAAAAATTAACAGTGTATTGTATAATTTGTAAAGTAGAAATGATAAGTCTTTTAAAAAGCTGTCATTGAAAATTCATCTAAATATGATTTCAGTCATGTAGGTCCTGGTTTGTTTTTCTCTGACACATGTTTTTTTTAATTTGTTTTTAGAAAATTAAAGTATCTTGCAAATCAATAACATTTTTTGGTGATCTTCCTTTACGTAGGGCATCAAACAGCCCACCGGCCTGTCTGAGCATGTTGAAGGGGGGTGGGGTGTTAAATACGTATAAACGCTACTCACAATAAGTTAGGAATATTGTTATTTACAAGAGTGCTTTTTCTATATGGTCTGAATTTTGATGAAATACGTAATAGTTCCCTTTAGTTTTACTACTAATGAATGAAAAGAAACTCAATTTTCATTAGTTTAATATTTTACCGCAACAATTAAGACAATAAAAAAGATAGCCCCAAATAACCAAAATTGACAAACTCAGTATTGGATGTTTCCACCATTTGCTGCAATGACAGCTTGACAGCAACATCTCATGTTCCTGACTAACCACACGATGTTGTTCTGAGGCAATGAGTTCAACTCCTTCACAAGTGCTACACACAGTTCTGCAGGTCACATGGGGGTGGGTCTGATCATCCAGTCTCTGCTTCAGCTGGTCCAATACTTTTTTTTATAAGGTTCAGGTCAGGAGACACTGCCGGCCAAACTATATGAGGCACTCCGACTTCCTGAAGTCGAGCTGTGACAATTCTGGCACGATGTGGTGGAGCATTAGCATCCATGGACAGAAAGTTTGGGGTGTGCTGGTGGAGCTGGGAGATGATTTTGGGTTCTCTGATGTCTCTGAGGTAGGAACATGCAGTGACTGAGCCGTCTACAATCATCAGATCTGTTTTGCCCTGACTGGTGATGCCTGCACAGATTGTTGCACCTCCTCCACCAAAGTGAACCCTGGTGACCATGCTGACCTCAGTGCATCATTCGTCTTGCCTTCTCCAGTAACACTGATGACCAATAATTTATGCCCAAGGTGACCCG
This sequence comes from Scarus forsteni, assembly GCA_036419115.1. Classification (NCBI taxonomy): domain Eukaryota; kingdom Metazoa; phylum Chordata; class Actinopteri; order Labriformes; family Labridae; genus Scarus; species Scarus forsteni. The sequence goes on along the minus strand of JAZDUH010000351.1, from coordinate 178,371 downwards.
ACACTCTTCAGTGAACAGACAGTAAACCACTGCTGCACTGTCCAGGTCACATGGTCTGTGCCACTGCAAATGGTCACGGCGGTGTCTTGGTGTCAGCGGAGTCACCTGCAACGGTTGTCTGGCATTCAGGCCAAAGCGATAGAGTTGATTGTGAATGGTTTGTCTGGAGATCCTCGCACCCCTCACTGTTGTAAAAGGGCCATCAGCTGTGTGGCAGTTGCATAACGGAGTCTGAGTGCATCGGTTCTTAGGTACTGGTCATCATTGTGGTTCATCACAAAAATCAATTAATTAAAATTGATGCCACATTGAAAAGGGTTGTCTTTTGTACTTTTTGATATTTGATAAGCTCGTCCTGTTAGCTTGTGTCCCACTTTCAGAAGCAGGGCTCAACATAGCCCAGGGCCCGTTAGCCCAGGGCTAGCAAAAGCAGGTAGGAAATATGAAATGCTTTGAGTATCAAAGATTGTAAAATGATTTGGTAAAAATCTGTCATCAAACGAGTTTGAGAGGAGGAAAAGCGACTTCCTCCTGAAATATGTTCAAATATATGTGAACATAGAAATATGTGCATAGCAAGTTATAGTGTTGGTTTACAAAATTCTATACATATAATGAATATTAAAAAGACCAAACTTGCACTAACAAAACAAAACAAAGCAAATAAGCAGAAACAAAAAAAGGGTTAGAGAAAAAGGAGAAAAGGCAAAAAAAAAAGGAACGATGGGCAGAAAGACAAAAAGAGGGAAAAGGCAAACAGTATAACTACTAAATGATCTTAAGTGGAACGGAGTGATATATTTGACAGGAGTGTGATGAGTTAGTTATGGTGATTTTACTTTGAGATTCAAAGGATTTTTTGTTTCCTTCTTAGAAACAAGCCTTTGTCTGCTTGTGCTGTGGCATTAACTCACCGGCACAGAGGTAATGAAATGAGAGAGAGAACTACCCTGAAAACCTCCTTAGATTTTGATCTGGATTCTCCTAAACTTAGGAGATGGAAAGGTGGGGCTTCCGGTGGCGCCATGTTGTAGGAGGTAACAGGAAAACTAGCTCTGAAGAAAACCAATTAAAACTAGCTATTAACTCAAACATAAACGGCAGAAAGTACATAATTTTGAAAAATAAGTTGATAAACAAAGTCTATGGAAAATATGGTGAAGATAGGGAAGCTTGGAGAAGGGACAGTGCAAAGGCAAGCTCTACCGAGTCAGTGGAGGGAATGAGCCCGGGAACCCAGAGGCTAGACTCAGCTAGCAGAGAACATGACTCCATCATATTAATGGAGCTTCGAAAATTAAGGCAGGAACATTCAGAAGCATCAAGTGACAACAAGAGAGCAATGGCTAGACTCGAAACAAACATGAAAGAGCTGATGGAAAGAACTGCATCCCTGGAGCAAAGAACTGGGCACATGGAGGAAAGAATCGGCAACACGGAGGACAGGGTGACACGGCTGGAGCGATCCGCCGCCTTCTTGCTCCAGCAAACGGCCAAACTGTCAGTTAAGTGCGAGGACTTGGAGTCAAGAAAGAGGCGCAATAATATACGGATTCATGGCATTCGAGAGGGCGCAGAGAAGAATGATACCATAGACTTCATCACGGGACTTATTAAGTCAAAAATCCAAATCGCAGCTGACATGGAAGTACGCGATCGAAGGGCGACAGGTCTCTGGTGGCTAAACCCAAAGACAGCGGCCCCGCCGAGAGCCATTATCGTCGCTTTTTGGATTATAAAGTTAAGGAATATGCTACAACAAGCCTGGAAACAGAAGATCACATACGAGGGACAAATCATCTACTTTAACCAGGACTACACGATGGAGGTTCAAAAGAAAAGGAAACAGGTGAGAGATGTCATTAAAAAGCTGAAGGAGAAAAACATGAAGGCACAATTCCCATACCCAGCTCAGCTAAAAGTGTTTTTGGACTCGGGGACAAAGACATTTGCCACACTGATGGAAGCAGCACCTATGCTTAAGGACATGGGGATTAATGTGGACGAAGACAGGACGGAGAGGCTGCAGAGAGTGATGACGCAGAACAGCTGGAACACAGCGACGGGACGGAGAGGGAGGAAGAGATGGCCCCACATCACAGAAGAAGATCTATGTGCCCTCACGGGATAAAATAAACACTCACCACCTCTACTGAAAAAGTAAGAATAAATAACTATAAACAAGTAGATGAAAATAATAATTAAAGAAAAAGGGTGAAATGTAAAAATTGAACCATTAAAAGGAGGAAAACGTTTTCATATCTGCTTTCAATATAAGACCAGGTGAAAATAAGAGAAGCTACACTGTTAGCCTTTGCATGGGTTTTTTTACAGTATACTACTGGCAACACTGTGACCAGTAAGATACTGTAATTCTACATTCACAGTACTGATACTGTAGTCCCTTTTACAGTAACTTAAGTGTTACTGTATTCCCCTTTTACAGTACTTTTCCTGTTACTGTAATTGTGTGAGTGCAGTTGTTTACTGTATTTATCCAAATTTTACAGTACACTACTGTAACCCAAATTTTTTATTTTTTTTTAAAAATGTACTGGGAAATAAAATGAAAATGGGCAATTATTCAGATATTTCAACCTTTTTTTATTAAAATAACATTCAATTCACATGAAATTGAAAATTTTTAAAACTGTCAACATGAAAAGGCAATATCAAACATTAAAGTGCCTACAATCAATGAGCTGCCTCTGCTGGACAGAGTGCCCGCTAAAACTCATCAACTTTTAAATCCATAGATGAATATAAACACACGGAAATACAGTACATAACATTCAGATAGTCAAATTGTGTAGTTGTCAACATCTATAGCTATGAAGTGCAGAAAAATTTAGCATTTAGCAAATTGAGGCTCTGGACATTACAGGCCGTGTCGGACAAAGTGTTAAAGGTCAAACTGAACACTTGAATTTGATAAACAAAGGCTGCCACTACTTTGAACCAGAACATCAATGGCATACTCATTTATATGGGATTTATTTCTGCATGAAAATACATGTGAATTCATGAAAAGTCTATAATAACGACATCAGTCATGACTGTTTGAATAAAGATTAATAATAAAAAAAATTTAAACTTGGAACTTTAACTCACACTCTGCTGGACAGAGTGCAAACAATCTATGAATTGCCTATGCTGGACAGAGTACCTTCTATGAATGTCTTACTCTGCTGGACAGTAACTGAATCACTCAAATACTGATGGTATAGAATTTTACTCACATTTTTTGCTGTCATTTAATTGCTTTTCAGCTTTAATTATTCTGTTATACGTCATCAGGGTTCCCATTCTTTTCTAGAAATCATTTCCCAGGACGTTTCCAGGGCATTTTCCAGGACTTTCTCCAGTGTCATATAACCAACTGAAGTCACATTGTTGCTGTGGGCAGATTTCAATTCTAGTTAGCCTTCAAAAAACAAGATTAGAGGTTGATGAACAACATCTCTAGCTATTGATCATATTGATCTTAGAATTTCTTAGTTTTTAACTCTCCAGCACAATACGTATACATGTTTTTAAATATTTATTTACTCTGCTTTTTTATGAATAGATTTTGTTAATTTAGCCTAAATTTTATTTTGCCATTTTTTGATTTCTTCTTGTCCCCATTGTTTTGAGTTTTTATAATTTATGCCTTAACTTGAATTATTTTACCTACTCACAGTTTCTGGCTATGTGGACATTAGTTACCAAGTACATTTTTACTTCATTTCCTATGTTTCAAGCTAAAAGGAAGACAAATAATTTTCCAGGACAATTCAAGCTTTTCCAGGACATTCCACTTTTTTGCTCATTTTCCATTTGTTTTCCATTACTGGAATATTGTGCAATCATTTTCCAGGTTTTCCAGGACGAGTGGGAACCCTGGTCATATCATTCATTACTCTCCAGTGTCGTCCATTCCACGCCATCACCACCCCCCCACCCCCACCTAGGGACAGCAGTTGATAGCAGTCCGCATGGTGCCTCTCACTCTGTAACACACACACACACACACACTATTGCATCAACTGCCCTCTAAAACAGTTTGAACAGGAACTTGACGTAGTAATATTTGGCATTAGGGACAGCCGTCTGGTGGCAGGTAACAATGACATAACTCACCTACTAGTCCAAGCTCCTCCATTCAAACTCTGTCAGTTCCCTTAGGAAGGACACCACGTTGCTGTTGATAGCCTCTGCCTTCCTCTTTACCACTGCTCCCGTCTTCCGACTCAGTCCAGTTTTGGCTGTGCATTTTGTACCTTCCTCTGGATTGATCCTCATGAAGAATCTAGACAGAAGGATGGATGGGAGGGGGCATATTAATATACATCTACATGCATTGATATAGTGCAGAGAAGATGAAAAAGATCAACTTGAATCTACAGCAGACAAGTACTTTACCGTTGTATAAGTTCCAATGTTGCACAGGCAGGCTCCTGGTACTCTATGTTAAAAACATAGAAACATCCAAAGAAGATAGACAAGGCATCTGCAAAGCCCAGGTGCTCCTCCAAAACAAAGGCCACCTTTCCCTCCATGCTCACCATCCACTTTGTTGCATCAAGGACTGTGTTCCCTGTAAGACAACAAATACATATTGCACATCTTGAAAGGGCATATTTCAAAAGTGATACTGATTATTTCTCCAGACCATAAACGTCTTCTCTTACCCAGCATTATGAGTCTTGGTGTGGCAGGCAGGATCATGTCTGTCTCAATGGATAGCTTTGTTGCATTCGTCTGTAAAAACCACAAAAAGACAGGGATTCCAATTTAAAAAAAAAATACAACAATACAGTAGGCTCCATAAATCTGAGACCAGTAGCCTGCGATATAAATGCCCAAGCCCATCATGCAATTCACTAGACTATATGTGCCGCCTACTTACATCTGCCAAGAGAAAGATGGAGTCCTCTTGCTCCCAGCGCTTCATCAGAAGAAGTACTGCTGCTATGCCGGTCCGGCTCTGCAGCATGGTGTTGCTTTCAGCAAGCTCTTGAAGAAGACGCTGGATGTCTCTGTTCGGATTCTGTCTTTGGAAGAAGTTTATGATCCTCTTCCCCTTGGATTGAAGGGCGCCTGCTGCTCGATCCTGAACATCAATGCCTGTGAGAATTTTGAAATGGTTGCTAAGCCCCTTTTGGTAAAAAGGAAGGGCCAGTGCTCTTCAATCACATCAATACTGGGAGGAGGGCAGGAGTTCAGCATGTGACGCTGATACATGTATGTCAGCCTCATAGACTCATCAACATCTGGCCTGTCCACAGCGGTGGGGCCGAGAGACTTGAATAGGGCTGCCATATATTTTCTTGTATTTTCTAAAGATTCAGCATTCTCTCCTTCTGGGAGAACTTTGGGCTGCCAGTTAATGCATCCGTAGCTGTCTACTTTGGACCGTCCCATTTTGATGGTTGCGCCATCATCATCAGTAGTTTCTGTCGATGATCTTGGTCTCCGCACTTTTTCACTTACATTGTTTCGATTCACATGTTCAACTCTTTGCTTCATTTGCCTTGCAAGTGAATAGTAACCTATTCCCATCTGCTCCCCTTCTTCGTTTGTGTCTGCAAAGGTTAAAGGATATTTTGACACAATCACTTTTGCTATTTCCTCACAGGCTGCCTTATTTGGATTTGGACAGTGTGCCAGCATGGCATCCACCACAATTCTCTTCCATGCTCTTCTGTCTTCAGGCCTTGCCCTCTTCTTTCCAAGTGTTGCCTCCAAGAGTTTTTCAGGCATCTTGCCCCAAGGAATCTGAAAGTGGCTGATCCACGAGTTCTGTGGTGTTGAGGAGAGTCTAGAGGAGCGGGGTTGTGCACAAGGAAGTGTGATGTTGGCCTGTCCATCTGTAAGTTGTGTGTCCATGTTTGGGGCAGATGCTGTCTCTTCATTCGGTAAAGTGCTGAGAGCGATGAACTGATCAATAGCATCCAGTGCTTTAAAGATAAGGAATACATTCACATAAGTTTAATTATTCACATTATTTACAGTTTAAGGATAACAGAACTACAAACTGCCTTTTTAGTGATTCTCATATCTGCCTTTGATGCTACGATTTTTTTTCTCACCTTTTGGCTTGAAGGCGTGGATGAATCTGCGACACAGTATTGGCTTCAGGTGCTCCTGTAAATCATCAGCCTCAACCAAGGAAAGGTCCTCTTTTTTTGTTAGTCCGAGCTCTGCTGTCAAGTGTTGCACAAGGGCTGTAAACTCCAAATTGTCCAATTCAGGTAGCACTCTCTGAAGTTCCTGAATACATTCCTCCTCCATCCCTAGAATGAAGAACACACTGAGTGATGCAAGCAAACAGTGGGGAGATCCTTGATTTTGTACACGGGCAGTGGATAATAGTCCTGTAGACTATCTGCATTAATAAATGCGTATTTATCATCGGATGCCAGGTAGTAGACCCCAAGATCAACTAATAAAACTGAGCGATGCACCAAAACCACAAAGTACACATTTTTCTCATCACTAAGTATCAGAAATATTTTTCCAAAAACCAGTGTTTCCCCAGTGTGCTCTAGAACAACGACAAGGCCTTTTGAGTACTTGGTACCTTTATAAGTCACGGCTGAAACATCTGAGGTTTTATGTTTATCAATATCAGCTGTGTGTAACACCATCTGTATATCCCTGTTGTATGCCTGCACATCTATTTCATTTGCTACACCTGCAATCTGAATGGGAGCTGGAAACAACAGTCCTTGTCCTAGGTATGACTGAAGCAGCTGGTGTCTTTCAGCCAGTGTTTTAGTTAAGTGTATAAAATTGTGAAGTTTTCTGGCACAGTTCTTGAAGTAGCAGTGTTTGCTCTCAAACCTCAGGGTCCACAAGCGTATTAGTGGCCCAAATTTAAGGATAAGGTCAGGATAATGTAACATGTAGTGATGCTTTGGTTTGAGGGGGCAGTTAGGGAACATCTTTACTCGTAAATCAATATATTCCTCAAGCAAAACTTTTAGATATGCCACCTCATTCTGATGAATTTTTGGAGCACAGATTAGCTCAGTAATTTCTCTCAGTTTAAGGCACAACTGCCAGACCTCACTTTTCATAGGGTTTTTGATCCACTGGCCGACATAAAGTGGTAAGAGTCGTAAAAGGCACCAATTTTGTGTGGCTGAACCACTGAGCTTTTTGGCCTTTTCTTTAATTTCACATGGTTTGTTGTGAGAGTCACTCCCGAGGAGTTTTGTCTGTGAGATAGCCCGATTTAACTGGCCATAGGTGAAATGTTTTTCAGCTTTTACCAAATGCTCAGTATAAAGGGCCAAATCATTTGCCACAACTCCCTCAAAAAGATCATGCCCGAGACATGGAGGAAGGCCAGAACAGACATGAAAAAAATTAAGAGAGTTGAAACATGAATCAAATTTAATTCCATCTATCATACTCTGATCAGGGGCCAGTCGATGAACACAGTCATTATAGTTTTCAGAGGTTCGTTGAGGGCCAAATACCAGTGGTGACTTGCAAAATGTCTCCCTGTCAATCACACAGTACCTGCAAAAGTGTTGGCTAGAGCTAAAATTTTCTGTGAAGCCACCAACACCATGAGAACCAAGGTTATCACCACAAATGGCAATCAGTGATGCCTTAAGGTTGCTCCCATCCTCCAACTGAAAACCTGAATCCTCCAAGTCTTTCAGGTCAGCAATAAGGCGTGAAAATACTTTTTCCTGGCCAAAAGACTTAAAATCCTCCTCTCTGCAAAGCAAAACAAGCTGTGCCTGGTCAACTGAGGATCGATTATGTGGCAATATTTCCCCGAGCGTCATGTACATGGCCATGATTTTGTGTATCCTTTTGCCAGAGCCTAGGGGGTTTGCCACCTCAAATGCATCCAGGTACAGAATAAGTGACAAAGAGGATCCTTGTAAGATGGGATTTTGTTTGATGTATTTACCATCATTAACATCATTTAAAATCATGTCAGTGTGCACAATTACTTTAGACTGTGTGTACTGGTCTCTCATGTCAGACAGTTTAAATAAGGCAGCAAGAGTATCCTTTACAGACACATACTGACAAAAGCGTTCCTTACCAGAGTTGTCAGTTCCTAGGAACACCTGAGCAGGTGCAACATAATCAAAATTTTGCTTGAAATATGATTTCCTGTTTTTGTCTGACCTCAAAACACCTTCGTTGTAAATAGTTAACAAATCTTCTTCTTTCAGTTCCTTAACTATTTTCTGGATTTCCTCATTAGTAATGTGTAAACCTGTCAGTTTCTCTTCCACCTTTTTCAGAACATATTGCATTCCACTGCTGTGGACCTCCTGAAATCCCTCAACAATGCACTGTACTGTAGTGGCTGGCAAAAGCAGCTTGGCCTGTAGTTTTAAATAAAATAATGCAAGATTTTTTGAGGTATGTGTCAGGACTCAAATCTAGGATCATTCCATCACTGTCATCAAGGCCTGGATCAGTGATCTCATGGTCATCATGGTGTTGGACATATTCTTTGTTTTGGATCTGACTATCTTGTAGCTGTGCTACATATGATTCTCTGTGTTTTCTTGATATGTGTGTGGCAAATGATGTTCTCACTCTAAAATATTTTGAGCATCCATCAAAAGGACAATTTACTTTTTTGCCATTCCGTATATGTAATCTTAAATGACCACAAAGCAAGGGAAAACTGTCAGCTTTAAAATCACATCCTTGGATGCTGCATTTAAGGTCACTGCCATGCTGACACCTGTTTTGTCTCTGTGATATGTACGGAGGCCCATGTGATTCCACTGCATGTGAGACTTTAATGCAGAAAAAGTCCTGAAATTTCCAGAGCACTCTTCAATGCCACACGAGAATCTGTAGTTGGCCAAGTTTCTATGACTATTTACATGGTCACAAAACTTTTTAAAATTGGCAGTGCAGTGGTTACAGGACTTACAGACATACATATTGTTAACACAGCACTATCAAATCTAAAGGAATGAATTGCCTTACTGCCTCTGCTGGACAGAGTACACTATAACTTAATTACTGAATGATCAGTCTAACCACAATCTAACTATATGAAAAATCTTGCTCACTTGTTTTTCCTGTGTGAGGTCTGTTATTTTCTGGGAATTTGGACCTATGGTATTTGATTTTCAGCTCATTTATTACACACAGAAATAACCCCACTCACTTAAAGCATGTGATAGTGCCATGCAGCGTCGGAAAAGCTCGCAGCATCCAGGCGGGATTTTTCTTAAACCCCACTTTCTTTGCTTGGTCAGCCAAAAATAATAATTGGATACTGCTGACCAATATTAATAACAGTAATGCCAATTTTGTCACGTTAGCCAGTGCTAAGTTCGCTAGCCTAGTTAGTGCTGGTAGTAGTGCTTGCAAAGTTAGCAGTCTGTCTCATCTCAACACTTCTTACAGATAATTAAACATCATTCTGGAAATCTAGCGTTTGCTAGTTACCTTATTCTTCAGTGGAGGTCTTGACACTGAAGCGACGTTAGCCCCGGCCCAATCCGGCGCCTCCTTGTCTTGCCCGGCAGTCTGCCCGTGATGATGGCTTGCACGTTAGCTTGCGCCGCCCGGCTGGCTACGCTGGCGTTAAATGGCGGACCGCGATGTAGTCCCACTATACGTCCCGTTCCGTTTTTACGATGAACTAACGCCAGCTATCGACACTTGTTTTGCTAAGTAACGTTGTAGTGCTTACAAAGTAGAGGCTGAAGCTGCAGGAAACCCTTGACCGACCAAAGACAAGTTGGCAGCCTAACGTTGGTTCCTCAGACAGGACTTACGCGCTCGTCAGCGTGCCTGGCTCATGCTGCGTTCTGGGAACTGGGAAATGGGAGTGACATCATCTAGTTCCAGCTGAAGTCAGAAAAAAACACGCCGTTCGACCAGGCTGTTGTTAGCACACCCTGCGTTGTTGTCATGAAGAATGTGATTATCACTTTTGCAGCGTTTTTGTAAATATAAGTCAAACAATACTGTGTATACAACTGATTTAGAGTGACACACACTGGACAGAAGTGCAAATAATTTAATTATTATAGGAGTTAAATAACAGTTCACACTGGAGGTATCCATCTTCGATTGTCAACTCGGGGGTGGCGAGGTTTCACCGAGTTCCCAGTAGGAAATTCCGACCTCGGGGTGCGATCCAGTTGTAGTTTTCTACTCGGAGCTAAAAATTCTGACTTCCTAGTATGACTGGAACGCACCATAAGCCCTTTCAGGATAAAGGTCGACCGTTAGTTACAAAAACAGTATCATACTTAATTTTTTTTCAAAAATGCAGTACTGTAACGTTATAGTGCAGTAGTCTACTGTATTTTTAAAAAATACTGCCAACATTATAAAAGCTGACAAATATGATTCAAATCAATGAAATAATTCATAAAAATAAATTATTTATTAAAATAACACTGTCAGTCTCACATCCAGTGCAATTTCAATTCACTGTATTAGAATGACAAGTTATTTATTTGTATTGCCAAAGCTTGTGATACAGTAGAAATTCTACTCTATCACAATAATGTTTTTTATGCCAGTGAATAAAATATATAAGTACACTGAATCAAACAAAAAAGACATACAAACCATTACAATGCATTTATGTGTGCATGTGTGTGATTGTAACAGACCTGACTGATGCTCTGAATGAGAAGAGAATTTTGGCAAAGGGCAGGCCTAAGGTTATTGTGAAGTAACCTTAGGTAGATTTTGATAGGCTACTGAGTTTAGTAAAACGCTTTCTTTGGTTGACTTGAAAAAGATAGAAAAAACTATGAATGCAATTATTTTTCACATAATGTGTAGGACACTAAGCCATCACAAATAAAATACAGTATCACACAGTATCATAAAATACAGTACCATACATCATTTCAAAAGAGTACAGCATTGTACTGTAGATCATGCAAAAACTTCCCATGATGCAGTGCAAATTACAGTACTGTACTAAAAAGGGCATTTACAGTATTGTACTGGCTGATTATGTGGTAGGATACTGTTTATTTTACAGCTCGGTCTAACAGTGTAGGTTAAGCACTACCTATTAAACTGACAGAAATATTGGTTTTATGAAGAGTGACTTAAAGACTTTTAGTTCTTAACAACCTTAGGTTGTCGTTGCACATAGTGTTTTCCCCCAGAGAGAAAAAGCCACAACTCTCTGAAGATGGGACTTCTGGAAGACAGGTGTTCATGTTCTTGGTTTAAATTTGTTCTGGTTATGATGGAGATGTACTTTTTGTGTTTTCTTTATTATGTAAGGTATTTTTTAATCTCTTACTTGTGTTTGAGGGGTAGAGTATATTGGTCTTATTTGGAAATAATATGAATAAGCTGAATCTTGTGTCATACAATGTACATGGTCTGAACCACCCCATCAAGAGGAAGAAGATACTGAGCCAACTGAAAAAATTACAGTGTTCAATAGCTTTATTACAAGAGACCCATCTGACAGACAGTGAACATAAAAAACTAAAAAGGGAATGGGTGACTGAAGTGTTTTATTCCTCATATGGCAAAAGGAGAGGGGTGGCTATTTTAGTTGGAAAGGGTACACCAATTAAGGTTGAAAAGGAGATGAGGGATAATACTGGCCGATATATAATGATTATAGGGTCTATCGGAGACATGACTATATCGATATTGAATGTATATGCCCCGAATGAGGAGAAAGAGGTGTTCTTTAAACAGATAGCTAAAGTAATAGCCAGTGAGGCAAAGGGGATGTTGCTGATGGGGGGAGATTTTAATACAATACAAAATGGCATATTAGATAGATTTCCACCAGACCAGAGACCAAACAGAAATAGAAAATCTACTGTATTGAACAACATGACTAAAGAACTTGGTCTTACTGATCCATGGAGAGATAACAATCCAAAGAGGAGAGACTATACATTTTACTCAAATCCACATTGTAGCTATTCGAGGATAGATTTTTTTCTACATATCACAACAACATATCCATCAGGTAGTGAAATGTGAAATAGAAAACATTACACTAAGTGATCATGCACCTGTTGCCCTAACCATAGACCTCGGTAACGAACATCCTTTTAGATATTGGAGGATGAATGTATCAATTCTGTCAAATGCAAGTATAGTAAAAGAAATAAAGCAAAATTTAAAGGAATATTTACAAATAAATGATAATGGAGAGGTAACACCATCAGTACTATGGGAAGCAGGGAAAGCGGTAATACAAGGAAAAATAATAGAAATATCTTGTCGACTAACAAATATTCATACAAATAACGGGGAAACTACTGTAGACCACACTGTAATAAACGACACATTTAAAGATTTTTATTCTCAACTATACACCTCCCAGTTAACTGAAGATGATGCAGCAATTGAGGCTTTTTTGGATCCACTGCCTATTCCAACTGTCCCCCCAGAACTGGTAGAGAGGTTAGAGGCCCCCCTGACCCAAGCCGAAATTACCAGGGCTATCTCATCAATGCAATCAGGAAAGTCCCCAGGACCTGATGGTCTACCTGCAGACTTTTTTAAGAAGTTCTCCTCTCTCCTTTCCCCACGTCTTGCAACTGTTTTAACTGAATCTCTTGAACAGGGCTTATTACCTCAGTCGATGAATGAGGCTCTTATCACTTTAATTGCAAAAAAAGGTAAAGATCCGGCATACTGTACTTCATATAGACCAATCTCTCTCCTGAATACGGATGTTAAAATCCTGGCAAAGGCACTAGCTCTTAGACTGGAAGACATTGCCCCTTTAGTGATTGGACACGATCAGACTGGCTTTATTAAAAATCACCACTCCTTTTTTAATGTCCGTCGTCTCTTTAATGTTCTGTACTCAACCCCCAGCATCGCCCCTGAATGCATTGTGTCATTAGACGCCGAAAAGGCCTTTGACCGTATTGAGTGGAGGTTTCTTTTTAAGGTCTTAGGGAAATTCGGATTTGGGCCTTCATTTATATCCTGGATAAAGTTACTATATACATCCCCTGTAGCTAAGGTTCAGACCAATCAAACGATTTCAAACCCCTTTACACTAAACCGAGGAACCTGTCAGGGTTGTCCATTGAGCCCAATCCTTTTTAACCTAGCGATTGAGCCACTGGCAGTAGCCCTTCGTAACAGTAATAGTATCTCTGGTGTCTGGAGGGGGGGTACAGAACATAAGGTCTCGTTGTACGCGGACAATCTTTTGCTTTTTATATCAGACCCAGTTACTTCCCTACCAAAAGCGTTATCTCTTCTTAAGCAGTTTGGTTCGTTATCTGGTTACAAGATTAACATGAACAAAAGTCAGCTGTTCCCAATTACTGGGAGGGCAGCAGACTTAGCCCATAATGACATACCCTTTCAAATTGAAGAGACACAGTTCACCTACCTTGGGCTGGTAGTCACACGCCTATTTAAGAACCTTTTGAGAGAAAACTTCCTTACACTTTTAAATCAGGTCAGGGCAGTATTGTCCAAATGGTCCCCACTCAAACTCTCACTTGCTGGACGAATTAATTCTATAAAAATGAATATACTCCCAAAGTTTACTTACCTTTTCCAGTGTATTCCAGTATTTATTCCAAAGTCATATTTTGTTTCTTTAGACTCCATCATTTCCTCATATATTTGGCAGGGTAAGAGGCCTCGGATAAATAAGGTTCTTCTTCAAAGATTCAAGAAAGATGGAGGCATGGGACTGCCCAACTTGCGCCACTATTACTGGGCGGCTAATATTCGCTGTGTTGCCTTCTGGATGTGGTTCTATCTCCAACCCAACTGTCCTGACTGGGTATCGATGGAGCCAAATTCATGCCCAGATATTTCCCTTCCAGCGCTTCTTAGCCTACCACTTGACTCTCCTCTTGCCAGACCTCCAGACAATATAGTAATACGCCACACCCTTAAGATCTGGGCCCAATTTCGAAAGATTTTTGGCTACAAAAGGCCATCCCTTCATAGTCCGATTGCCTCTAATCATTTGTTCGTCCCCTCACGAACTGACTCAACCTTCCGTACCTGGTTTGAAACAGGCATCAGATGGTTTACTGACTTGTTCGAAAATAACTGCTTTCTTTCCTTTGACCGCTTGCGCGAAAAATTTAATCTACCCAGCACTCACTTCTTTCGTTACTTACAGGTTAGACATTTCGTCCGCTCTAATTCAACTTGCTTTCCCACCAAGCCTGATGTCAACCCAATCGATACTTTCCTCTCCCTTAATCCACTGGCAAGGGGTGCACTGTCTAAACTATATAGAACCATCTCACTTCTGAAGCATGCTCCACTAGACAGGATTAGGAGGGCTTGGGAACAAGATCTTGGATATATATCGCCAGAGATATGGGACTCCATCCTTCTGTCAATACACAAGTCTTTTTTTTGCGCTAGGCACTGTCTGCTTCAGTTCAAGTTGGTTCACAGAGCCCATTTATCTAAGGTCAAATTGTCCACCATTTACTCCGATATAAATCCCACCTGTAATAAATGCAAAAACAGTGATGCAACCTTGATCCACATGTATTGGTCATGTCCTAAGCTACAGAAATTCTGGGGAAATGTTTTCTCCACACTGGCTAAAATACTGAAGAGAAACCTTGACCCTAGTCCAAACCTAGCCATGTTTGGGGTTGCTGGAGTGGCTGACTCTTTATTAACATCCTCAGAACGCTGCTTGGTTACATTCACTCTGCTTATGGCCAGACGCGCTATCTTAATTAAATGGAAGGATGCTGCCCCGCCCACACTCAACCAGTGGTTTGTCCTGCCTTGAACTGGAGAAGCTGCGTTTCTCTATCAGTGGCTCAGAAAATAAATTCTATAAAACATGGGAACCTTTTCTGTCCTATTTTCACAATACCCAAGCAAAACCAACATGAAATACTCTTCCTGACCCTTGACATTAAATCCAACATTTTGTCTTGTATGTGTGGTTGTACTGTGACATAAGTCTATAACATAGTGACTGAACGCTCAGGATATAAAGGTTTGTTGGTGGGTGGGGTGGGGGGGGGGAATTATCAAGACTGTTGGTCTATGTGTATATATATGTCTGTCTTCCCTTTCAAACTACGCTGCATACTGGATGGCTATTGTGAGACTTTTGTTGTACTCTGAGGGGGGGTGGGGGGTCTTTTTGTTCTTGTTAGAATTCCTGTATTTCCATGTACTCTCTCTCCTCTTTCTGTTTATGTCAAATTTAAAACCAATAAAAATATTTGAAATATAAATATCTTGTCGACTGAAGAAAGTCCGTCTAAAAGAACAAATAGAACTGGAGAATAAAATCAAGGATTTGGAGATAGAACATAAAAAAACATCAGATGAATCTATATTTCATGAATTAAAAACAATCAGAGGGAAGCTAGATGAACTTTTAACATTTAAAGCAGAAGGATCCCTTCGTTTTACAAGCCAGAAATATTACGAAATGGGTAATAGAGCCAGTCGATTATTAGCATTCCAGCTTAGAAAGGCCCAAACTAATAGAATAATATCAAAAATAAAACATCCCATATCCAACCAGACTATAACAAAACCCAAAGCTATTGCAGAGGCCTTTGCGGAATACTATAAGGATCTGTATGATGACTCTGACTATTACCATGACAATGACACAAAAGCTTTTCTAAAAAGAATACAGTTACCAAGCCTTTCAAAAGAGGAAGCAACCGAATTGATAAGGCCAGTTTCTAACAAGAAATAGTGGATACTATAAAAACCCTTAAAAATAATAAATCACCTGGGACCGATGGAATTCCGGGAGAGTTTTATAAGAGTCTAAGGGAAGATATAACTCCTGTGCTAAACAAAGTATTTAATTATGTTTTAACATCTGGAGACTCACCTAAGTCATGGTCAGAGGCCATCATATCAGTCCTGCATAAAGATGGAAAAGATCCGACTCTATGTGAAGGTTATAGACCTGTAAGTTTACTGTGCAATGATTTAAAAATTCTTACAAGCATAATGGCAAAACGAATGCAAAAATACATAACTAAATTGATTAAAACTGATCAAACTGGGTTCATTCCTGGGAGACAGGGTGCAAACAACATTAGGAGAATATTAAATATAATTTCAAGTACAAAATACAAATCTCAAGCCTCTATGATGCTAAGTCTCGATGCCCAGAAAGCCTTTGATAGGGTGAAATGGAAGTTCTTGTACCAGACTATGTCAGCTTTTGGATTCCCGCAAAAATTTAGAGTGGGTTAAAATAATTTACAAAGACCCAAAATCACAGATTAGAATTAATGGATATTGCTCAGATTTCTTCTGCCTCAAAAGAGGACTCAGACAAGGAGATTGTTTGAGTCCACTGTTGTTCGCTCTAAGTATGGAACCACTGGCTGAAACAATAAGGCAAAACAATCAAATAATGGGAATCAAGGATGAAGGGGGGGTGGAACATAAAATATCATTGTTTGCAGATGATTTGTTAGTACTTTTAAATGATCCATCACTGTCGATACCAGCACTGTTGGACAATCTTAGAGAGTATGGAAAATTGTCAGGGTATGTGACAAATGAAAGCAAATCAATTGCTATGATGATATTGGGTAATTATCCAGCTGAGTTAAAAGAAAAGGTTGGGTTTAAATGGACAGACAAAGGGTTTAGATATCTGGGTGTTTTTATTACCCCACATGTCTCACGGTTATTTGATGCAAATTATGGTAAACTGATAAGGGACATTAAAAAAGACTTGGATAGATGGGCAATTTTACCCCTGACTCTCATTGGAAGGACAGAAACTATAAGAATGAATATTTTGCCAAGACTGTTGTTTCTATTTCAGTCACTTCCAATTATGATTTCTGGTGCTACTTTCAAAATGTTAGACAAAAACTTGTCAAAATTTTTGTGGCAAAACAAAAAGGCTAGAATCAAATAAAAGACACTTTTAGCCCCCCAAAATAAGGGGGGGCTGGATTTACCAAATCTAAGGAACTACTATTGGGCTGCCCAACTACGAGCTCTTATATTATGGACAACTAAGGATAAGGATGCAATATGGGTGGAGATGGAGCAAAGATCCTGCCCTGCTGTGTCTTTAGAATCACTACCATTTGTAACCAGGGAGGTGCAAAAGAAGCTTAAAATAAAAAATGATTTCATTATAGAAACAATGAAAATATGGTCAACAATACAAAAAAAATTAAATATATCAAGCTCTGTAAGTAAAGCTACCAAAATAGCCAAAAACCCAGACTTTGTACCAGGGACTATGGATGCAGGATTTGAGAAATGGACAGACAAGGGGTTAATTTATATAGCACAAATTTTTACGGGGCAAATATTGAAATCATTTGAACAACTCAAACAGGAGTTTAACCTACCAAAGCATGATTTTTATAAATATTTACAGTTGAGACATTATCTCCAGACACACAATGAATGGGAAAAAATAAGCAAAGAACCGACAAAGGTTGAAGAACTGCTCATGTCATTTTCAGAAGAAGACTCAAAAAAAGGGCTGATTTCTAAAATTTATAAAGCTCTACAATATGAGTCTAGTGACAATAATATGGATGTTAAAGAGAGATGGGAATTGGAAGCAAACGTAATAATAACAGATGATGACTGGGAGGAAACATTCAAATCTGGACATAAACTAACTAACAGTCCAACATGGAGGGAGTTTGAGTGGAAAGTGAAGATGCGTTTCTTTAACACCCCATTTGTCACTGCAAAATATAACAAAACATCTAATTTGTGTTGGAGGAACTGTGGCATGGTAGGCGACTTTACTCATATATTTTGGGATTGCCCCAAGGTCAGAATCTTTTGGAGGGGAGTAAAAAAAGAAATAAAAAGAATTCTGGGTATTGATCTTCATCTTGACCCGACCTTGTATATACTCGGTATATTACCCGAAGATCTGATCGACAGAGATAGTGGTTATTTATTGAGAATTCTGCTTTTGATTGCAAAGAAAATGATTACAATCAATTGGCTGAAGCCACACACCCCCAACACAATGCAATGGACAGACAGAATAAAAAAGGTTTTTATTATGGAAAAGATTACAGCAAGATTACAACAAAAACTAGAGACATTTGAAAGACAATGGAAACCAATAATACAAGCAACACCAGAGCTCTAAACACCCCTTTCATCCTTTTTTTTTTAAATATTATTTTTCATTTTATATGCCTGTATGTATGTATGAATGTATATATGCCTATGTGTATGTATACTATTATTTTTTTTTATTTATTTTTATTTCTCTCTCTAAAAATGAATTTCTTTTAATGTATTTACATATGTTGCTTTTAGGAGCTTATCTTCTCCTGAAAGTAAATGTTAGAGAGATGTTAGATCCCAAGATTGTGGTTTATCTAGGCAAAATATGTGATCTTGATCTATATTTGACTTGTTACCAAAAGAGGCATAATATGTGATTATGACTAATGACAACAATGTATTGTCAAACTTCTGTACATCTTCATCTGTTTTTGTGTTTCATGTGGAATAAATAAAAAGTTCAAAAAAAAAAAAAACTTTGGAGATGGAAAACTGACCAATGAACCTGTGCGCTGGAGACTGTCTTTTAAATCCCTACCTTGAGTGTTTAAAGGAGACATATCATGCTGATGCATGATGTAATACTTACATATAATGTAATAAATTTGAAAACAAGACCTTACACCCCCTTAATTTTCAAAAAACTAAATATTGTGTTTTTTTTGATATCCTAGAACGAGATTTGATGCCTCTGAAAATAGGTCATTGCAGATGTCCGTGAGATTTAAATCGTCGTGACGACACGAGGTAACTTTCTTTTTATTGGAGTAATCTGATAAAACACTTCCTCCTCTGTGATGTCTGTTAGCCACAAAACTGTCACCGAGGAACACATTCACCAGCAGGGGTATATAGATCCCTAGCTCACACTCACTCATTACCAGCTCTGGCCTGTAGGGGTCTCAATACGCGGTCGCTGCTTTTAGCCTGCCGGAAAATACAGTAGAAGAAGGACAGGCTGGCTCTACCCCCGATAGAACTGACCAATCAGAGCACAAAGGGCTGTGACATTAAGAGGTTACTTTAGGTCATCCTGAGATCCGAGTGTTTCAACGAGAGCTTGATAATGGCCTAAAATGAGGATTTTGAGAACGCTATTGTGGGGCAATGAAGGAACTAAATGACTTGTACTGCGGGCAGAAATGCTTTACAGGCATCCTAGTCTGGCATAGTGAAAAGGAGAAACAAGCATGATATGTCTCCTTTAAGTGCGGTAATGTCTGAACTCAACATCTTTCTGCTTGATTTTGGAATCCTGAACATAAGGGCTCTTGACTGAGACTAAACCTGACAAAGCACTGACTGACTACTTCCAATGAACATTGGCCAAAATTACATATTTTTAACTCCAAATAAATTATTCAGAATGAAATAGTTTAGAACAAAAGATTTCTCCTTTGTGTTTACATGAAAATAATAATTCTGAACGAAGGCTTACATGGTAAACACGTTTATTTGCCTTTATTTAAGGTTTGAGGGTTGGGAATGGTTCTGATTAGACATGGGGCGGACGTGACGTAGTGACATTACGTCTATTGGAAAAAGAACTCCAGTTCAGCTTCTCTCTGTCAGGGAAAACTTGTCTTACTTGGACACTACAGCTTTAAAAAGGTCTGCATTTTAATGCTTATGTCCCTCCACTCTTTCATTACTTCCAAATCTTCTAAGGTTCTTCGTAAATTGTAAAGGCCACTAAGAACCCTGTGTCAATCAGCAGGGGTGAAACTTAGCTGTTGCCATTTTTTGTGGGTAAAACTGGTCCATGATGTTTGTTATTGTTTATGGAATTACAAAATGTTTTGTGCCAGTCACCATGGACATGACTATTTAATGGGGACAGGACATGAAGAGCAGGAGTGACGTCACACGCCGACTTAAAGCCATGCCAGTGCTGACAAGGTTGCTGAGAAAAGTTTTTGGAATATGTCTTTGGGATTATGATGCATTTTCCATGTGTTTGTGGATTTAAATCCTCAATAGAAGCTGCTGGGTACATAGATCATCTCCAGGCAGACCGAGGTGTTTGATGCATGAGTACAAGCTTGGTGCAGCGGCCTACAAACTGGTAGAAGCTGCTCTCTGCTTGCCGGATGTGCAAAAACTTTGGGGATTTGTTGGGAAGGTGTGTGGGGATATGTTTTTTTGTGAGAAAGGACACTTTGGCTGCTTATATTGTAGACAATATAGCTTGTGGAATAGAGCGTGGGGTGGTGTTTATTATTGGCTATCATTGTAACCTGGTGTTGTGGATTAAAAGAACTTTGTTTGTACATCATTATTTTACCCTGCTGATGTAATGGGATCCTCCCGTGACCTGATAGTAGCTTTAATCTCCCTGAAAAAATAGGTGAATTGTTACAAAATAAATCCAAAACTTGACAGCTTTGCATCACTTACCTCTTGAGGCAAAAGCTTAATGTTGGGAAAGGGAGAATATAAAGCAGTTTTTGATTTTTTTAACAGATTTGATGAACAGAAATTAGTTTAAAGATGCTATGAGGAGTTTCTAAGTAATTACAAAAAAGCCTCCCTTTTAGATATATGCCTGATGTAAATACACACTTTAAGATGAGTTTTATAGCATCAAAATAGGTTATCTATAAATGCTATTCCTTAGCTTTGTGGTCTGGTCGGACAGGGCTGGACTGGCCTGGATACTCAACTTCAGGAACAAGACAATTAAAACTAGAGCAAATTTATATTCAGACATGTCTTAGAGCACCGGGCTGTAAGTAGACATATATAGCCGGCTACAAAACTACAATACTAAGTTTTCCAAAAATTGCTTGTTGTCACACATCAAAAACTACCGCTATGTAACTAGAAAGAGATACATTACCTCGTGGCTTTGCATCCTGTAAGTTGTTGAAAAAAGAAGTTGTAAAGCAATGCAGAGTTCTGAGGAAGGTCCGAGCTGCATTCATTAGCATCACAACAAACACACACTTTGGCTTGGGTCACGTCTTTACCACAGTCGCCGCGCGTGCTCATGGGTAGCAGAGTCTTTATTTCGCGGGAAATAGATTCTCCTCATCGCACCTTCAAAGTAAATATGCACTTATTTTCCTAAAGGAAATAGAGGCCTCTGGCTCACACTGCTGCTAGTAGGCAGCAGTAATGCTCCTGACGTTGGATACAACCCACCCTTAAAAGAGAGGAAGAAGAAAGTTAAATGTAGAGTTGTTATCATGGCCGAAGCAGCGAAAAACCCCAAGAAAAGAAAAGTTTTTTCAGCAGAGACATAAAAGGGAAAGCGGGAGAGTAACAACCTAAATGCCTGGACAGGGATTAACTTCGGCCGAGTGTCATGCCGGGACGTTTGGCGGCAACCGGCGCAAACCCGGCGTTTATCACCACACCGGGTCAACTTCCTTGTTGCAGTATGGGCTTGTATCTCATTCAAACACTGTGTGATCACTGTAAACTCAGTTCCATGCAAGGCTTCGGGATACAATAAGATGCAGTCTTAGTTTTAGGGTAGAACAAAAACGTGAAAGCCGAGTAAAATGTTGAAATACTGACAGAGCCTCTTACCGAACCTCAAACACGCCTCGCAAGTCCTGTTACCGTTGGACTTGTAAGTACACAATGATTTATTTAAAAATGATCAGACTGTACCTTATTCGTCCGAATGGTTGATTTGTCTCTTTGGACATTCTGTCGGTTCGCTTCTCCTCCCTCTGTATGTCAACCAACGCATGTTGGTGTATGACAGTGCAGTTACACTCAACGACCATAGAGGCCCCTAGAGAGCAAAAGCTGGAATCTTACTTAGCGGGGCTTTAAAGAGGAATTAAAGTCCTTATGCAAACACCATAATTGAAACTTAAAAAAGGAACTAAAACTCTAGAGGGAATATTGAGATTTAAACTTTGGTTTATTTGTCACTGAACTCTGTTCAATCAATTTGTAACTGTTTCATTTTCCTGATGCAGTCATTCGAGTTGTCTGGAAAAGTTAACTATTTTGTTTAGTACACATATTTTGGGTCCAGTTGCTTATTCTGTCGGTCAAAATTACTTTATCATTTCTGTTCAGAACCTAGATGCTAAAGCTAGATGCTTTGTATTACTGCTATCATGTGATTATGTAATAATTTCATCACATTGTAATTATTACTACTTTTATTAATTCTATTATTTGTGTAATTTTGTGCATTTTACACAATTTTATATTGTACATTTTGTCAATGAAATATTTTAAAGGACCCCAGGAAGACTGGGGACCATTAAATGGGCAGCTAATGGGGATCCTAAAAGATAAATAAATAAATAAATGCTGTAGAGCTGCAGCTTCGATTCTTTTTATAATCGATTACTCTATCCATATTGTTTTTGTAGATTAATCAAGTAATCGGATAACAGTTACATTGCGCTCACTGCTATTTTTTTGTTTTTTACATTGAATCACTACACATTATTATTATTAGTAACACACAAAACAGAAAAGCCAGGTCACTTAAATTAACAACTTATTTTTCTTATTTTGAACATTCTGAGCATAAATGGGATCTCAAAATCAAAATCTATACTTTTATTTTTACTCTGGGCCATATCTTGTTTTTTTCAGTATTTTTGGTTATTTTTATTTTATTCATGCTTATCTCTTTTTGCTAAATTATTGCCTTTACTACTGTACCATATTGATGATTTTATTTTCTTACTTTATTTCTAGAACCAAATAATCTCATACTTAGATACTAAGATCATTTAACTAGCTAATGTACATTTCTATAACATATGAAAGCATTCCCTACACCTGCTTCCTCTACTCACTGTCAGTGTTTCCTCTTCTACTCTCTGCAATCAAATTAAATGTAAAGTTATTGGATGTGAAAAGTATGTGAACAAAATACACATGATTCTGGGCAAGTAGCCTCTGCATTGATTTACGTTCTGAACCAGCCTTTACACGGAGCCATAATCAAAGTAGGTTATTTACTAGTCCATATCTCAGTTATTGATCACATTAGCTGCTTCTGTTGATGTATCATGAGTGTCATCCTGTTGTGTCGCTCTGAGGCACAGACCGGATGTTTACTGTTGACGTGCTGCAGCAGTGACGACGTGCTATCTTGCTAAGCTACGTGCTAAGCTTGACATCAGACACACTGCACTGTGTTTTCTTTTCGTCCCATCTTGTAGTGACCACACACTTGGGACACTCTCTGCCATTTCTTCTGTGGACTCTCTCCTTTCTGTCCCTCTCTTTTCTCTTCCTTCATGATTTTACAAGCCGCGCAGCAGCGGAGGTAGCAGGCGCGTTGTGCCACAGAAATGACCGTCCGTGTCAAACACCGTGCACTGTATAGTGGTCCAGATATATATTTTATATGTATAATTACATATTAAACAAGGCTTCGAGGCACACAATTTGCCTTGAAAATATTTTTGAAGATATTTTCAGCTCTAAATTGCTGATCCATTAGAGATTTAAATATCCCGTGACCCCAGGTGGGTTACATAATGATAATCTCTTGCTTCTCCTTTTGTTCACACAATGAGGGGTGTGTTTGTGTGTAGGATGAAGGGGTTATTGTTTTTGACTTATGTAACTGTTATACAAGGCCAAGGGCTGTGCAAACGTTTGCATGAACCGAGATGTGTCTGATTAAACAGATGAGCATGCTGAAGCCTGAAGGCCTGTTTGTGGACCCAAACAAAGTCAGATAAAGGAAAAGCTGCCTAAGGCAATGTCTCTAATTTGGCTTCCTAATGAGACCCATGGTGTCATACATAGATACAGTATGTTGATTACATCATGAAAAAGGTAGCTGAACAAAACAAAGGCATATTCAAACAATGAGTTATACATTTTCATACAAAAACCTGCTGTCAAGTCTGATAGGGCGTAAAGAAAATAAAGTCTTTCAGTCTTTTCTCAAAATATGTACAGATAATTCTCCAGGTTGTTCTCAACTTTAAAAGATTTCCAACAATCAAACCTACCATTCAAATTCTACCTTTGCTTGGTAGAGTTCTAAAAGTTTCATATTTTATCTACCTCATGTTTACATTGACCTCAGATGTCCCAACAGGACATGTTTTTGAACTTTCTTGTACAAAAATGCACAAAGACATTACATTTTGGCACATCTCTGAACATCTACCTTCCAGCCCTGCATGCTCAAAAAACAATGATGTCCCTTTTCTCCAGAACTGTGTTAACTGATCTCTGTTTTTGACCAGTTCAACTTTGGCTTTCTTCCTTATACGTGTCCAGATTTCACTGTTGTTGAAAAAGGTAAATCCCAGAGGGGACATCCTCCTGCTCCACTTCCATAGAGTCCAAAAGGGGGATATTCTGAGCTACTTTTTGTTGCATAAGCACAAACAACAGTCAGGATCTGTCCCCCCACTAAAGCCAATCAGCCATCACCTGCAGGGTCAAACGTTCCAGGTCAAAATGCCAATTAAACTCTTTCAAACTGCTGACAGGAGCCGATTGGTGCAGAGTAGGGGTGGACGATACTGGGAATTTTGGTATGGATCTGATACCAAGTAAACACAGGGCTAGTATCGGTGATACCAATACTTTTTACATGAAATGTAATGATCATTGAATAATTTTGTAATTTTGCCTTGAGTTGGTTGATGATGATTATGGTAAAACACAGCACAAAGATTTTAGGCAATAAAAATGCTTTTTAATTAATGAACCACAACAATAGAACAAAATCTAACTGCATAAAAGTAGTAAATTATTCCACGTCTAAGGAAAAAAAAATCACATGTGCAAAATAACAAAAAAAGCAGCAATGTAAAAAAATATATATATAAATATAACAATGTCAACATCACAACAAAAAATACCTCCCATTGCACAAATAAAGTGTAAACTACAGTTAAACTTAACCTTTGGCTCTCTGCTCACAAAGCCCTCTCTTGGGTAGCCCTATTGGATCTGTTTCCATATTGACAACAGATTTATAGGTTTTTGTCCAGGAACAGTAACATGTTGACATTCTTCCTTTTTAACCCTCTGAATCCCAAGCCATTTCTGAGCATTTTCTGCTTCTGTCATATTTTTACTCACTGTGGTCTCATTTTTCTCTGTAAAGTGAAGTCCAGCTCCTCTATGGATTCAGGACAACCATGGCTATAAGCTGATGTAACTCAATTATGTCTTTATGCAGTGTAACAAAATTTAAAGGCTGTAAATCATCAGAAAAAAGAGAAACGAAAAATTATTTTTTTCTGATTTTCTGATTTTAAAAAATTCTGAAAATAAGGTGGGAGTATATACAACACACTTTCAGGTACCCTCAAGCATAAGGAACACAGGAAAAAAGTAGTGTGGTTCTACCTTTACAGAAACTACACATTCTGGGACCTTATAAGTTGATTGGAATTTTAGGCCGTTTTTGCTTCTGTCACATTTTTACTCACTGTGGACTCATTTTTCACTGCAATATCAAGTTCTACACCTCTATGTGCTCAGGAGAACTAGGGGCTGAAGCCAGATATAATTCAACAATGTCTCACAGCAATATAGCATAACCAGAATGCAAGAAACTATTCAATAAAGAAAAACGGACAGTGAAATTTTCTGAATATTTATTTTCAGAACCATGAAAACTGTGAATAACTATGTACAAGGCGACAGGACTCCCCTGAAACTGTTTCAAGGGACCCCCTGAAACTGTTTTGGGGGTCCTGCTGCCCTGAAACAGTCTCTGGAGACACAGAGCCGACGTATGGAGCATGCTGATTGGTGCTGAACAGACAGAGGCTGACATGACACCAGGCAAATGGAAGGCAATATTCAAATAATTCTTTAGAAGTAAATACAGGACGTATATCGATCATTCATGACTTGTTGAAAGCTGTAAGATGTGTAAAATTATTTGTTTTTTGCAGAACAGAGCTAAAGCAAACAGTTTATTTTCTGCAGATTTTTGAAGTGGACGTGTGAATAAATGCGATGTTGACGGCAATCTCGCAAAATCAACGATCTTTTCCGGCTTTGTTCGGAATGTTGCCGACATCATGTGTGATACATTCAGGTACCCTCGGAAACTTGAGAATCTGTCGAAAACGCCACTTTTTACGGCTTTTTAATAGGACAAACGGTTTGTAAATGCCAGTTGTTTTAAAATAAGTGCATTTTTGAACCCGCCGGCGGGTTTGGGATCCAGGGGGTTTTAAGAAAAGTAAAGACGACGTAAGAGAAACTGCAGAATTGATCTCATCACACTAGTTTCGATTCGATACCAATACTCAGCTTGGGATGGAAACTATCAATATTAAGATCGATACGCCCACCCCTATTGCAGAGTTTAAACAGGTTTTTCAGCCAGTCTGAAAGGAGTTTAATAAGTAGGGCTGAGTACCGATTCAAATTTTCTGGTTCTGGATATTCGATATTACAAGGTCTCAAATCAATTTCAATTCCATATTTATTCAGTCTGGGATATCTTAGTTAAAATAATGCTGTGAATTTAAAAAGTGACCTTTTGACCTGGTGCATCATTAAAAATTGTTTTAACACGAAGAACTAAACCCAAAGCAGTTACATTAATCATATTTTAATGATATGCATTAATGCATATTCTGCATATTACTTGTTTTCTGTCCAACTTGTATTTTCCTTTGTACTTGTTAAATCTAAAATACTGTCCATCCAAACATCAGCTTTTAAACTCTCCAGTGGTGCCCATATAGAGCTTCCACCATGTTTGTTTGCAGTAACATCTCATGAGATCTTGTTCAGTAGAAAGCAACGCTAAACGCTGATCACACCAGACGAGCAGGGTTGATACCACAGGCTGCTTCTCTGCACATCCAAAGAAGAAAAAACTACCCAAGTTAAAAGATCCATCTTTGGATTTTATGGATCCATTATGAACCAGTTAAAGGAAAATCGATTTAAATGGATAAAATTGATTTTTTTAAACCCAGCCCTAATAATAAGGCCTTGTTCATTGTCCAGAGTTTAATTAATGTTTCTATCAAACAAACAGTAAAGAACAGAACACACACAAGAACCGCACATCCTGAGTGTCTATGAATGAAACAGATCACAAATCAAGCAAACAATCCCAGATAACAGATGGACTGACTAGAATGATGATTAATTCAACCTTTGTCCCAAAAGTGCAAGAAAATGTTAAACTTTATTTAACTATCTTTTCTGTTGAAAAGATAAAATATTGAAATATCTAAATTTGCATAGATTTATATATTTTTGCCAGAGGGTTGTGTATTCCTTTGTTTATGGAGGAGGTCTAGATCCTCATCAGCCTATAAGATGTTATCTGAAGACCTACTAACAGTAGACTGTGTGGACACTGAGGACACAAACATCACACAGCGGTGTGAACATAACCAGGCAAGGTCTTCTGACTCTGAAAGGTAAATTATTTATTTTTCTTCTTCAAAAAAAAACTTGAAATTGTAATGAGTTAAAGAGAAGTAATAAAAGAACTCACAATTACATAGCTGCATTCTAGCATTTTTCATAGACACATATTGACTTCTTATTGGTCATATTAAGAGGTTTGCATGTGTTGTGTGAACAAAAATATTCACTTTTTTTGTTATCATTATTATTGATGGTATTTTTGGAAGCAGTTGTGAATACGTTTTAATCTTCTATTCTTGAAGTTGTTTACTTCCTTTGATATTTCTCTCTCAGTTTGGTCTACTCTCGCGCTTTCACACCGATCCGGTTTGGTTCTGATCAAACCATCTCTGGTTTGCAGTTTGGGATTTTTTTTTTTGGATCAGCATGAGAGG
Organism: Scarus forsteni; assembly: GCA_036419115.1. NCBI lineage: Eukaryota > Metazoa > Chordata > Actinopteri > Labriformes > Labridae > Scarus > Scarus forsteni. The sequence goes on along the minus strand of JAZDUH010000351.1, from coordinate 150,655 downwards.
CCACACAAACTGTGGTGTGTTTGGGACAAAACCTGAAAATAATATATATATATATATATATATATATATATATATATATATATATATATATATATATATATATATATATATATATATAAAATCAGTAACATGTTCAGATGGTAAAAAGCAACATGTTTTTGTAGAGTACAATTCATACAAAAGGCGATTCAAAGTGCTTTACATAGCAAGAAAATCTGCATTAAAATCACCAAATTAAAACAAAAATATTTGTTTAAACTAACTTTAAAAGAGAAGAGTGTAATGAGATCCTTTCAGTCATATGACACAGTTAAATAGAACTGTTCTGAGAGAGTTTCATCTTCAGAAAGACTTTCCCAGATTAAAGCTGCATGAAACTGGAACCCTGGAAATAACTCCTTCTTTCTCAATATTCTATTTAATGATGATTGTGAGCAGTATTTAAGTTATGCTGAAGGACTGACATTGGAATAATTGATAAAATATCTGTATTGTATGAAGGAATTAAGCTGATGAAGGATTAAAAACAGTTTTAATTTATTTTCATATTTATTATGTTCAAGTTTTGGCTTATAACTTTGAAGGGTTGATTTTTTGGACACAGGATGTATGTGTCTCATTTTAGTCAAAATCTAACCCTGCCCAAAAATTCTGTATTAGAACAAATTTGATTTATAATCAGTGGCATATCAAAGAACTTTAAATTCAGGAAAAATGATTTCCACACCGTATCTCACATTTTAGGAGCTGATTCATTTTGACCTCCACCAACGAGGTTATGTTTTCAGGAGAGTTTGTCTGTCTGTGAACAAAATAACTCAAAAAGTTATGGATGGATTTGGATGAAATTATCAGGAAATGTTCAGCATGGGCAAAGGAAGAACTGATTAGAATTTGGTGTTGATCCGGATCAGCGTCTGTATCCACCATGATGAAAAATGTGATTTTCATGAATAACTACTGAACTAAAATAGATATCATTATGAATCCAGTTGCTAATGGTATGTTTTCATGGTCAAGGAATCTAAATATTTAGATGAAATAAAGGTAGGACTAATATTTATGGTCAAAATCACAATATGGGAGAGGACTGTGGTGCTGACGGAGAACTTTTCTAGTTTTCTTTTATTATCAGTCTTGTCATAAATCAAGGATGACGTGGCTTTGTGAATTCACTTCAGCACAGTAAAGGGTTAAACAAGAATAAATGTTCAATACTTTGCCTATATCTGTTTTTGGGACATCTTTAGGTAAAGGGTGCTTTTTCACACTTTCAGAGGACAAAGATTCTTTTTTTAAATTTCAACCAAATCTCAGCCAATGTGAACAGGAGTGTTTTTGAAAAAGTAGAAAAACAGTTTTTTAAATAATTTCTGCCTGTGTGTGAACACTGTCTGAAATTCCACACAAAAGTAGGATTCACTGTAAAGACAACTTAGGCTGTCAAGCCTGTGAAATATGTCAACTATGGTATCCAAGACACATTCATACTGTTCAGAGTATTGTGGAGGAATAAAAAGGCACGGCAATTTCATTTTGAGAGCACTGTCCATACATACAGCAGTTTATGGCTCTTTACAGAGTAAAAACAAAGACTATATGACCTTAATTGCAGATTAAAAGTAAAACTTGCACAGGAAGATAGTATATATATTTTTGAGACTACAACATATATAGAAATTAAAGAAATATATATTTAATTGGAAGACCAGAAGATATATATATATATATATATATATATATATATATATATATATATATATATATATATATATGTATATGTATATATATATATATATATATATATATATATATATATATATATATATATGTATATATATATATATATATATGTATATGTATGTATAAAAAACAATAACCTATCCCAGAGGACCTAAGGTGTCTGGATGCCTCATACAGGACTCAGACCCAAGATGGATGTTTTTATAAACCAGGAGAAGCATTATTAAATCTATCTTCTGACTTTGGGTTTTGTTCATTTGTATTTTATTGTGCTATTCAAAGTTTTTTACCACTGCAGCAATGTAACAGAATCTGAGTCCTGAACCTACAGGTATGTGAAGTGTACATCCTTAACTCTGCAATTTTATTACATTTGAATGGAGACAAAAAAAAAAAAAGATGATCTCAAGCTAAATTTGAACAAGGGCTACTTTTAGTCTTGTCTTTTTGAATCCACACCAAATAAAAGTACTCTTTTTTTTATAAAGTTTTACTTTATGATTTATGGTATTTCATTTTAAACCATACTGAACCAAAGAAAAAAAATGTATTTTCATTTTTTACATTTATTTCTCTAAAAACAACCTTTTATTCTTGCCTTATAGAACTCTTAAACAGTCTGCTGCTTGTATATCACATTTTATGGATTTTGGTCCTAAACAAACAAAAAATAATAATAAGGTCATATTTTGGTAGGGTTAAGACATCGAAGGAAACATCGATAAACAATTTTAACATTTTATATCCTCATTTTATTGGTCCAACAGGTCTCACTCAGAAGCATGGCAAATAACACCACCAACACTGTGCTGGAGGAAAGTTACGACTATGATTACAGAATTAAAATTTATCACACAATATTTTTCACTTCAAGCATAATCATCTGTATCGGCCTTCCGTTGATCCTTCTGGTCATCTATGCCCTCTGCTCTCTGGTAAGTACATTATGAAGTGCATTATGGTACGGCCACACCGGACGCGAATTCGCCGGGACGCGCATCGAGACTACATACAAAGTCAATGCAAAGACGTGTCTTGACGCAGACCTGCCCGGCCCGTAGCGGCGTTGACGCGTTGACGGCGCTTATGGGCGTACGCTTGGAGCGCGCCGAATATTGAACTTTCGACGCCAGTTCGCGTGATGCTGTGGCGCGGCAGCCAATCAGCGATGACATTCCCCCCCGACGTCATTGATTTGATAACGTGTGATGCACCGGTCCCCTGCTCCCACACAAACCCCTCTCAAAGATGGAGAGGTTGATCTGCGCTGTTTGCTATCATCCGGAGCTATACTATTCGATGTTTAAATTTGCCAATTTGCCAACGGTGTGGTGGCCGTTCACACCAGACATGAATTGGCGAATTTAAATGTGCGTAAAGCCTGTGACGTGCCGCTCTCAACGCCCATTTTGACAAGCTGAGGGATGACGTGCATCCTGGCGCAGGTGCAGTAGAGAGCCGGAGCCAATCGGACTCAGTGATGACCCGTGCAGGCAAATCCAGCTGGAAACGAATATTTACAGAACTTACCTTCAAAACCTGTCTCCTCAGAGACTTTCACCCAAGCCTGCTCCTTTTTGTTGCGGTCTCTGTAGAGTGCACACATCGAATCGTATAGCTCCGGATGATGGCAAACAGCGCAGATCAACCTCTCCTCCATCTTTCAGAGGGGTTTGAGCGGGAGCAGGGGCGGAGCATCACACGTCATCAAATCAATGACGTCGGGGGGAATGTCATCGCTGATTGGCTGCCGCGCCACAGCGTCACGCGAACTGGCGTCAAAGTTCAATTTTTCAACTCGAGCATCGAGGCGTCGAGCGTTGAGGCGTGTGTGTTTGTGATGGGGAGGCTACTCAAAATACTATTCTGATACACATCTCACTTTACTTCTTTAAATGTTTTTGCTTTAATCAATGTCACTAATATCTACAAGTACTTAGCCAAATTCCTTTAGATCCTCCATAACATGACCCGTGGCAGACTATCAATAAATGGTGCCTCATTAGATCCAAAACAGATCAGTATCAGCTGATATTTGTTAAAAATACATGATCACTTGATTGAATTTACTGATGTAATCACCTGTGACTTCATGTCCACCTTCTGTATGTCAAGTCTGTCACTGCTGCTCCTTCTACTCTATCCGCCTCTATGATAGAAACCTCAAAACGTTATCTTCACTTAGTTGAATTATTCCTCTAGTTATTGTTTAAATTAGTGCTGAGATCAACAAGCCAAAGGAGATACACGTCACATGAACAATGTGTTTTCTGATGCATTTGGGGAACAGTAACATCATGATGTGCTTACATTGGCTCAGGAAAATGGATGTTTTACAGAGATCAGATTTAACTTGAAGAGGTTCAGATTTTGGCCTAATGTTTTTGCTTTATAGCAAACACTTAAGTCAGTTGTAATGATGCAGTGAGTTCATGGTGTTAAACTTATTGCCTAACATTCAATAGCCTATTCACACTGTTTAACCTTATAGATAAAATCATTATTTTCAGTCAGTCAGCTATAATGCTTACAAACAGAATACAATGATTTTCAAGTCACTTTCAATTTATATTCAAGTGAATACACAGCAAAGACAAGATACTTAACGGTCAAACTGGTAAACTTTATTTTTTTTGCAAATATTAGCTCATTTGGAATTTGATGCCTGCAGCATGTTTCAAAAAAGCTGCACAAGTGTCAAAAAAGACTGAGAAAGTTGAGGAATGCTCATCAAACACTTATTTGGAACATCCCACAGGTGAACAGGCTAATTGGGAACAGGTGGGTGCCATGATTGGGTATAAAAGCAGCTTCCCTGAAATGCTCAGTCATTCACAAACAAGGATGGGGCGAGGGTCACCACTTTGGGAACAAATGTGTGAGCAAGTTGTCCAACAGTTTAAGAACAACATTTCTCAACTAGCTATTGCAAGGAATTTAGGGATTTCATCATCTACGGTCCGTAATATCATCAAAAGGTAACTGTAAGTGCAAGTTAAAACTCTACTATGCAAAGCCAAAAGCCATTTATCAACAACACCCAGAAACACCGCCCGGCTTCACTGGGCCGAGCTCATCTAAGATGGACTGATGCAAAGTGGAAAAGTGTTCTGTGGTCTGACCAGTCCACATTTACAATTGTTTTTGGAAACTGTGGTGCGTCGTGTCCTCCAGACCAAAGAGGAAAAGAACCATCCGGACTGTTATAGGCAAAGTTCAAAAGCCAGCATCTGTGATGGTATGGGGGTGTATTAGTGCCCAAGGCATGGGTAACTTACACATCTGTGAAGGCACCATTAATGCTGAAAAGGTACATACAGGTTTTGGAGCAACATATGTTGCCATCAAGCAACGTCTTTTTCATGGACGCCCTGCTTATTTCAGCAAGACAATGCCAAGCCACATTCTGCCGTGTTACAACAGCGTGGCCGTAGTAAAGAGTGCAGGTACTAGACTGGCCTGCCTGTAGTCCAGACCTGTCCCCCATTGAAAATGTGTGGCGCATTATGAAGCGTAAAATACAACAACGGAGACCCTGGACTGTTGAACAACTTAAGCTGTACATCAAGCAAGAATGGGAAAGAATTCCACCTGAAAAGCTTCAAAAATTGGTCTCCTCAGTTCCCAAACGTTTACTGAGTGTTGTTAAAAGGAAAGGCGATGTAACACAGTGGGAAAAATGACCCTGGGACAACTTTTTTGACATGTGCTGCTGCCATTAAATTCTAACTTGATGATTATTTGCAAAAGAAAATAAAGTTTCTTAGTTTGAACATTAAGTATCTTGTCTTTGCTGTGTATTCAATTGAATATAAGTTGAAAAGGATTTGCAAATTATTGTATTCTGTATTTATTTACGAGTTACACAACGTGCCAACTTCACTGGTTTTGGGTATTGTAGATCACAATTAAGATTTGCTGATATTACAAAGCTGGCCGCAGTATTGATGCGGGAGTATTTAGAATATTATAAAAAGATGTACATTAAAGATGTTAAAAAATATTTTTTTATTTTGCGGTTGCTCAAGTGTTTCAATTTTAATAGAAAAACAGATTGTTTTTCAAGCAAAGCAGCAAAAACACTGAACTATTCAGTGAGTTGTATTGCAGTATATCTATCCATCTAGCTAACTATCTGTCCAGCAATCTACGTGAATATGGAGAAAGAGAGAGACAAACAGATATGCAGCAGCACTGCCCAACCAGGCTGACATCTCCATAGCCTTGCAGAGCAGACAGACCTGCCTGATTCTGAAACCCTGCAGGTCCATCCTGCCAGCCTCCGTTGTCCAACAAATTCACTCGGCTGAATTCTTAACGGCCCAATCAGGGAAGAGAGGTGGGAGCTGTAGAATGCAGACATGACGACAACCGGAAGTTGAGGACGGACATACTGATTAGCCTATTGTCCTGAAGGCTACTCAGTGAAACTTGGAGAAATCTGCCCTCCTCAGAAGTTTACTGTAGGGATTGTCTTTGACGAGGTTCATGTCACATATAAGTGTTATATGATACATCCGTGTGCTATGATTTAATGTGAAACGGTTACCTTAAGGTAGTAAGCATGGATGTATTATAAGAACTGGATAGCGTGGCTCTGCCTTCTACCATGTAACAGTTTTGAAGCCATAATATCCTCCGTCATTGTGCAGCCAGTAGAGAATCTGGACCATATTTGGACATAGCTGTCGTAAACTGTTGCAAAACCCTCCAGCAATCATTGTGAAACTGCCGTAAACCGCGGTTATTTTTAAACTCTAATAACTGATGAAAAAGAAACTTTTCAGAAAAAAGAGGACTTGGAAAAAATGCAGCCCAATAATACTTTCATATCACCACAGCATACGGATGGGAGAAATATTTCTATGAGGTGTATTAATTTTTGGAAGTTTCACTACGGCCTGTTCAGATGAATGGAGGAGACGGAGATTTGACCTATACTGCAGCCAGTCACCAGGGGGAGCAGTTTTCGTGGCGGCTTCACAAAAGCCCAGCAACATGGCGTCCATGTCTTTTTACAGTCTATGGTAGTAAGCTAATGGCTAATGGCCATTAGCCGCTACAGCTAATGGCTAACAAGGGCAAACAACAGTTAACCGCTGTAGTTGTCAGCCGTAACTGTTGTTAGCCGCTATGGTTAACGTCATTGCAGCACTGCTTGAAATGGATTGGTCTGTGATGAGTGTGATGAGCTGAACGATCATCCAATCACAAGCTGCCGTTGTTTTGGAAAAGGTTCTGCCCCTGAAAACATTTTTGCAGGGCTCCTTCCCAGTTGGATTAGTCAAATATTTCCTATATGGCACTGTCCATCTGGCGTGTCAGGTCAGTGGCTTAACCCCTGGTGACAACATTTGGGGAAACAATTCAAATGGACTACTTTTGCACACATTATCTAGAAGGTGAAAAATGCAAGTGTGGGAGAAGAATTTGGAGGGGGTGGGTGTTGTATTCAGGCCATGGATGAGTATTCGGGACAAAAATAGTTGAAAAAAGGGCATTTTGCATGATATGGACCCCTAAAAGTTTTATGGATGAAATTTCAGGTTGTCTCACTATGCTTGCTGGACAAAATAAGTTCACACATTTTGGGTTATTGGGTTATGGCATTTAATCAATCAATCAAAATTTATTTATAGAGCACTTTACAACACTTGAGGTGACCAAAGTGCCTTCCAGATCAAAATAGATAAATAAGAAATAAAAGCAGATTAAAAGAAAGCAGCAATGGAACACGTCAGGAAAATAAAAACAGATAAAACAAGACAAATAAAATAACACGTCACCACATTACTGTGCATTAAAAGCCAGTCTGACAAAAATAATTTAAGATAAGATACTGTATATTAGTTTCTTTCTGACCTTTGTCACTCTTTCTCTACAGATGCAGATTAATCGTGTTGCTCCAATCTACGTCATCAACATTCTCATTGCTGACGTCATTCAGCTTTGCTGCATGTTGCCAGATGTGGGATTTCTGTATGGAGGAAGGAATATATACAGGCAACTTGTCCATGTCTACATCTACTCTTTGATGGTTCGTGCCGGCTTCATGCTGTGTCTCTCCGCTGACAGGTATCTATCTTTCCATGCAGTGCTTACTTCTGTGTCTTATGATTGTACTGCTATGTGCTTCTGAAGCCTCTCTGAGACCTGGTGTCCATTTTGTGTGGCAGGTTCATGGCCATCACTGTCCCATCCAAGTACGGCTCCATGAGCTCGATCAAGATCTCCTTGGTGGTCTGTGCCATAGTCTGGTGCCTTCCTCTGGTCTTTCTGGTCCCCTTGGTTGTCAAAGTTGATGCTCATGTGACTGAATCCATCTTCTATGTTTCCTTTTTCCTTCCTGTCCCTCTGCTGATAATCTTCTTAGGTGGGGCCCTCAGAGACTGCAATGCCTCCCTCTCAGTCCCATCAGATGAAAAACGACAGGGTGTAGGAACTCTGGTGCTGGTACTGTTCATTTACTCTTTGCTGTTCCTTCCAGGCATTATTTGGTTCATAGCAGACAATCATAGATTTTATCATATACTAAGCTACTCGACCTTTGTCTACAGTCTTGGAGGAGTTATCAAAGGTCTTTCTGTACTGTTTATTCGCTTTGGTCCTTTGGCAGACTTGCTCCTGTGTGTTTTCCTGAGCAAAAAGATAACAGAAAAGCTTATGGCCTCTTTTTGCAAAAAGGAGAGCAATGATGTCAATATCTAGATAGTGTAAATGTCACAACCACCCAATTACCAGGATGTCAAGTCCCACCTTTTAGTCTCTCTAAAACAAAAAACTAAACTTTATAGGACTGCACTCTGACACCCACTTGTATCTAATGTCAGGAACTCTTTGGACCCCATTGAACAGCTGGCACAAAGAGTTTGTGTGCAGCACAGATGTCTTTCCTTTTTCACCAGATTTCACACCATGCACTCGTGCTGTAGAGCGTATTTCACTTCCTCAACAAGGATACATGTATTCCAGATTTCCCCAGAGCAAACTTAACATTTCTTACATATTGGCTGTTCTAAAGTTAAATAGAAGTAGCTTAATGATGTAGTCACCTAATTTGTTTACAATAACAACAAACAAAATATACAACATATATTAAGAACTACAAAAGAGCTTTATTATGTTGTTTCCTGACTTTATGTCACAATTCCAATTCTCTTTCTATATCTTGGTTTGGGACCTGCAAAAGTGACTCAGAAGAGTAAAAAAAAAGAGTGTATTTGGGTTATACTGCTAGATTTGTGCATGATGACCTCAGGATGTTTTCTGCATACAGTCATCCTGCTGTTACTTCACCATGGAGGTCTTCGACCCTCTGCTCCTTTGACAGAATGAAATGCAAAACACTTTTTTTCTTGCATTGAACTTAAACTAATGTCCTGATATTGTTTCTGCATACTTAAGCATTATCTAAAAATCAAATAATTGTGTTCTTGATGCAGTTACCATGCGTGCGGTGTGATATCTGTTAGTCTCTCTTTTAGCTGACGACACATGTGTGTGTGTGAGTTAACCTGGTCTACCTGGTAGTCCATCAGAGACATTCCTTGGCATGGTTTTTCACTCCTGCTCCTTTGTGCAGCAGGTATGGCCATACACTGCGAAATCAATATTTAAAATATAGTGGGTAAAGTACAGCATCAGCCCTCCCCACTCAGTACTTGTACAAGAAATAATCTAACCATCTGTCCATCTGTTAGGAAACTTTGATTTGCCATTTACAACCTTTAAAGCTATAGTGTGTAACTTCGGTCGCCCTCTAGCGGAATTCTGCGTTCTTACAACAATAAAGCCGGCGCTTCCATATGACGTACGCCCAGGTGTCGTCCATTCACGGACATGTTAAGTTACGCACTATAGCTTTAACTTTTGAATCTTAATAAACAGAACAAAGATGGAAGAGTTTTTGTCAAGTTGACATGAAAAGTTATGGTATTTTGTTGCTGTTATATGCCCAAAATTGTAGTAGTCTAAATGTATAAGAGTGTTGCAGGAGTGAGTCCACAAAGGCAGAAGTGATTAAACATTTAGTATTTCCTATAACTCAACCCTCCAGAGTAAATTAGATATAGAATACCTGGAGAAGTACCTGAAATAAGGTCTGCTGCGAACACTAGCATATGAGATTTTTAATGTTTAACAGAAAACTTTAAACGGTGTCAGGTGTGTCCTGCTTTTGAATTTGAAACCTTGTGTGCTTATAACAGTTGCTAACTGCTAACATGGACTAAAAAAATAGGATTTAATCTAGTTGAAATATTGTGGTTGCTTCTAAGTCAAACTGCCATGTTGTACTTTAATAATATTAGCTTTTAATTTAGCCAAAATCATCTCAACTGACCCAAAATGGTGAAAATTACCATGTTTATAGTAGGCTCTCTGTCAAGGATCCCGCACAATGTTAACTTCCATATTTGCCTCCAAAACTCTGTCATCCCTGCGTCTTCCCACATACTCAAAGGATACACACTTAAAGGTGCTATGAGGAGAATCTATTTACAGCGACATATAGACTGCACTACCCATGAGCACGCACGGCGACTGTCGTAAAGACGTGACCCATGTCAAAGTGTGTGTTTGTTGTGATGCTAATGAATGCAGCTCAGACCTTCCTCAGAACTTTGCTTTGCTTTACAACTTCTTTTTTCAACAACTTACAGGATGCAAAGCCACGAGGTAATGTATCTCTTTCTAGTTACGTAGCGGTAGTTTTTGATGTGTGACAACAAGCAACTTTTGGAAAACTTAGTATCGTAGTTTTGTAGCCGGCTATATATCTCTACTTACAGCCTGGTGCTCTAAGACGTGTCTGAATAATATAAATTTGCTCTAGTTTTAATTGTCTTGTTCCTGAAGTTGAGTATCCAGGCCAGTCCAGCCCTGTCCTGAAACTAAGATGTCACCCCTACTTCATACCAACAGAATAACTTAACTAACAATCTTAGCACAAAAGAACATGTGGCGTGGCACATCGTGGCGTGGTGGTTGGGAGAAGAGGGAGATGGGGTTCCCCCGTGCAGCTTGCTGACGTCATCGGTCGCCTTTTATACAGCCCAGCCTCTGACACAGCCAATCCGACGACGATGGCCAACCAATCCCCGTTCAGTAGAAGAGGTACCTGTAGGCACTCACACCAGGTACACTTCAACACACACACGCACACTACAACCATGCTGGATAACACAAGCGAAAAAAAAACAAACTAAACACGACCTCAGTCATAACATGCTATGAGGAGTTTCTAAGTAATTACGTTTCCCTTTTAGATATCTGCCTGATGGAAATACACACTTTAAGATGAGTTTATAGCATCTAAATAGGTTATCTATAAATGCTATTCCTTAGCTTCACGGTTGGGTCGGACAGGGCTGGACTGGCCTGGATACTCAACTTCAGGAACAAGACAATTAAAACTAGAGCAAATTTATATTATTCAGACACGTCTTAGAGCACTGGGCTGTAAGTAGACATATGTAGCCGGCTACAAAACTAAGATACTAAGTTTTCTAAAAATTGCTTGTTGCCACACATCAAAAACTACCGCGACGTACCTTGGGTCTTTTGGTGCATTCCAGTTGTAGTCAGAAGTAGGAATTTCCGAGTTCCGAGTCGGAAACTGCAACTGGAACGTCCCCTGAAGTCAGAATTTCCTCCTGGGAACTCGGTGAAACCTCACCACCCCTGAGTTGACAATGGAAGATGGATGCCCCCAGTGTGAACAGTTATTTAGCTCCTGTAATAATCCATTTATTTGCACTTCTGACTGGGGTGTGTCGCTCTAGATCAGCTGTATACATAGTATTGTTAGACTTATATTTACAAAAATGCTGCCATAGTGATAATCACATTCTTCATGTGATATTTGTGAACAACAACGCAGGGCGTGCTAACAACAGCTAACAATAGCCTGGTAGATCAGCATGTTTTTTTACGACTTCAACTGGAATGTCGATAAGTCGGAGATGATGTCACTCCCAGTTCTGAGGTTACTGGAACGCAGCATTACCACAGTCCCCGTGTGTGCTCATGGGTAGCAGAGTCTTTGTGTCGCTGCTGATAGATTCTCCTCACAGCACCTTTAAAAACTGCTCATGTCATCTTTAAGTACCATTGACAAAGATAACTGAAGTAGTGCACCACTGTCAGTAAAAGCTGGTTCGAATAAATGAATGCATACACACACACCCGTACATATAATTACACAGAAACTTTAATGCACACATACTACTGTCACACATATACAAGACAAGATACTTGCACACCCATTGCACTTGTTTATAAGGTAGATTTATTGCCCTTCCTATCTTAAGTTCAAGACATTAAAAAGTGCCTTTGGTGCGATGTTTCTAAGTGCAGTGTGTAGTATGTTGATGGATTTTGGGGTAAAAACACGTGCATCCTTGGGATAAAAAATAATAATAATAATGGTAACAAAAGCACCCGACTGAGCCTGTGCCTCTCACACGCCCACATTGGCGCATTGCAGACCCAAATCATGGTTTCAAAACAGACCATTTGTAATAAATTTACATTAGGTTTCTAGAGGGACAAACGGCTGAGAGACAGCATGTTAGTTGATTCCCACTTTTCTGAAACATGCACAAGTTCACAGATTCAAATGTTCTCATGCAACAAGGTGTTAGATATTTTAATGATACTTTTAGTGCGAAATAATGAGTGAAATTTTCAATTTTGAGTATTTGCATTTCCAGAGAGGCAGCTGCGAACAAACTGCTCACTGGTCTACAGAGCTCATTAATTTACGTTACTGGATTCATGTTGACATATAAGCGGGTTTTCCATCAACATAACCTCAACATGAGTTGAACATTTTGTTATTTACTAATGCAAATGTCCAGTTCGTTTCAGTTATTTGGAAATTCTGGTTGCTACAAAATGGTTTTGTTGATATAGTTACTTTCCTTTATCTCAGACATGTAGGTTTTTCACATACCTTGACATGTTTCGGCAGAAACTTCCGCCTTCCTCAGAAGTGTCACCAGATGATAGGTGACGTGTTAAATCAGCTGGTGTTACAGAGGCGGGACCCTCCTGTCAAATTTTCTGACAGGAGGGTCACGCCTCCCGCTGTCCGCTCGCCTCTGCAGGACGCCGTTGCAGGTGTGTGAGAGCATGTATGCCCCCTCGTCCCTGTTCATCATTTCCTGATCTCGATGGCTTCCCTTATCCAGCGCTGATGTTTGTTGTCCTCGGTGCAATACAACTGTTGGTACACCCAAAGGACAAAATCAAACAGAACAATAAATGTAATGTCATATATGAGATACCGTGCCAATCCTGCAATAAAACATACATCGGGGAGACGGGGAGGAGTTTCAGCACACGGCGAAAAGAACATCAGAAGGAGTGTGAAAAAGAAACAGGGACAAGACAGACAAGATCAATAAAAGAAAAAGCACAACAAGAAAACTAAAAATCTGCCATAACAGACCATTGCAAAAGGGAAAATCATCTCATGGACTGGGACAAGGCCAGAGTCATCCGCACCAAGGACAACAAACATCAGCGCTGGATTAGGGAAGCCATCGAGATCAGGAAACGATGAACAGGGACGAGGGGGCATATATGCTCTCACACATCTGCAGCAGCGTCCTGCAGAGGCGAGCAGACAGCAGGAGGTGTGACCCTTCTGTCAGAAAATTTGACAGGAGGGTCACACCTCCGTAACACCAGCTGATTTAACACGTCACATTTACCATCTGGTGACACTTCTGAGGAAGCCGGAAGTTTCTGCTGAAACATGTCAAGGTATGTGAAAAACCTACATGTCTGAGATAAAGGAAAGTAACTATATCTATTTAACATGAAGACATAATGCGCACCGTTCAACTAGTTTTGTTGATTGTGATGTCTTCTACTTGCGTAATCACTTAATGTTCTTGTGAAATGTTTTATTTATGCATCATAATTATTCTTATTTTGATTTAATGTTGACATATAAGTGGGTTTTCCATCAACATAACCTCAACATGAGTTGAACATTCTGTTACTAATGCAAATGTCCAGCTCATTTCACAGTTATTTAGAAATTCTGGTTGCTAGAAAATGAGTTATGTTGATTGTGATGTCTTCTACTTGCATAATCACTAAATGTTCTTGAGAAATGTTTTGTTGTTTTAGTTTTAGTATAGAATGGTTTGTGGGTAATATTGGGACAGAATCACCGTGGAGTCCATCATCACCATTTCAAATGTTGAGTTGTGACTGTAGCATCGCACAACCACCATCACCATCACTCCCACCTTCCCAGCTACTTCGGATCCCGCCACTGTCACCAATTTACCCCTCACTGCTGTATCCAGACTCTACACAACCTCCTTCACCGTTGTCTGAGTCTGTGGTCACCATTTCATCTCAGGGGAGCTTGCAAGAGGATGCAGGATGCCCATACAACCACACTGGAGACCACGCTGAAGGATCAGATCCATCAGCACCGTTGTTGGTACTGTTCAAAGTGGTGCAGCATGTTTGTAAAATGCTGGATTTCTTTTGTTTTGGAAGAACAATTGCTATGGATGTGTGATAGACCATCCTAGTCAAAAAGAACATGAATGTTTATTCCCCATCCCTGATTATTTTTATGCCAATCATCTGGACAATGTAGCAAAGACTGTTTGGAATGACAGATTTATTCCAGCCATCATGTTCTGTCTGACCAAGAACAATCTTCAAGGACTGAGGACCGTGTTATGGATGTCATAGACTCATTTCTTTACCAGTTAAAACATGTTGATGACATTAAAGAGAAGGTGGAGGGTGTACCATGGGGAGCTTCAACATGGCTTTTAATCTATGGAGGGATGGAATGAGGGTTTAGAAAAATAATCATAATGATGTATATAGGATAGGATGTTTTGTTATTTTTGATTTGGAGTACTACTAGTTGTATAACCACTCTTTAAACATATTCGACTGTCTTGATTTTTTTGTCAATGAAAATTGTTTGAATAAAAAGGATTTGTTGAAAGCATCATGTGTTCAGTTTTGCTTTAACATAATCATGGAAACATCAACATTTATTACGATCCATCTCACCCCGCTGGTCTTGGGGGTGTGTATAACCTTTACAAAACTGTTAAAGAGGTTGTTACACCACCTTTACCTGAAGTTTATACGTTTTTATTGGGTCAAGATGTGTATACTTTACATGCTAGGGCTGCATTGAATTTTCCAAGGAATAGAGTTTTAGTTAGTGGGGTAGATAAACGGTTTCAGGCAGATTTAGTTGGCATTAGGTGCATGGTACTCTTCCTCAGCAAGTCCTGGTCAGCATCCAGCCTGTTTGGTAAAACTGCAGCTTGTAAATCTGGAGTGTTTCCATCGTCCTTGGAAACCATTTTGGTAAACAACCTCCATGTTCTTCATTTTTTGTTGTACAGCTTCTTGTACCTTACAAGAGAGACGAGTATAAGTAAGTTATCACATAGTGAAGAATGTCCACATGAGACATAGACCGTAATTATCAAACATCACTCCCTCATCTAGTCCTGTTATGAGGAGTCTTCAGAGGGGGTAAACTCGGCAGGAAAACAGGACCGAGTGCGTGGAAGAGGCCTTCAAAGGCTCTGTGATGTAACCCAAGGCTTTTTCAACACCTTTACAAACATCTGTGACAAAATGATCTGATTTCTGGTGGGTGACATTTGTTTAAAATAAAGTATGGATAGAAAAATAGATGCCTCTCTGTGCTTCTGTTTAGTTCCTGTTGAAACAGAAGAAGTTGCAGAGAAACTTAAAGCTATACCAGGTCCATTTTTGGTCGAGTAGATAGGTCGCCCTTACATAGATGAAAACCCCTGTAATAATTGCGACGATCCCTTACAGGCGATAGAAAACGCTCATCAGAGTCTTAATCAGACTTATTCAGGGTTTAGGGGAGAGGTCAGACCAGCACAGACCACAACAACCTCACAGCCCTTTAACACAGAGACTCAGGCCAACCCTCACAATCCTCCCCTGGAGAAGAGTCTGATATCAGAACATTTCACAGAGATGTAGTGGGACAAATTCAGGACCTGACGAAGCTCGATCAAAGGCTAACCATGAAGATGTGGTACAGCTCCAAGTGGTGGGAGAAAAAATACGAGACAATGTCGACATTACTGCGGACGATGATGGTAGAAATATGTTTCCCTCTTTTTAAAGTTTGCTCGATCGTTTAGTGCAATCCAATGGAGATATTGCTGGGGAACAGAATGTAGAATTTTTTGGTCCAGGTTGTTAAAAACCCCGTTTTCTCTTTCTAACTGATCAGACATAACAATTGAAAGTGTAGCCTTTCAAGACCCCTTTTCAGAAAATGAAAACAGCCCATTTGTATTTGGCTCTGCCACTTCATTCATGTAGACACTATAACCAATACCACGCCTGTAGCCAGGAGTTCACAGTTACTGAGGTCCAGAAATGTAATTTCTTAAAATGAAGACCAGGGTGTTAACTATGAATAAAATAGGGTACAACTGATATACAATTTTCTCCTTAGCAGCCAATCCTCAAAACAAGCATGTATACAATTATACAGAGAGCTAAATGAGCTCTAAATGCTTCAAATGTAGCATTGAAAAGGAAAATTTCAAACAAAATTAAACTATAGGCAACTGTTTATAACACCAGTTTCTCCAGCTGTTTTTCCTTTATTTAGCTGCTGATCCTCAAAAAAAAAAAACATTGACAATGTAGATAAGGACGTTTTTGGGCCAGTGTCATGGTCATTATCTGTTTTTTCCATGCCTCCAAAGGCATATGTGGTTGGGCCTGTGGAAATCTGGACCTCTGAGTCTTCCCCCCATTCACTCTACCTGTAGGCCTCCTTGCTGTATGGACTGTAGATGGTCCATAATTCTTGTTCATAGACATGAAAGTAAAACAATTGTGATAATTAGGTTATGTAGGGTCTTTACTTTGTGTTGTTGACATCATAAATCTTATTCTCAGGCTCCCTTCAACAATGTCAAAACCAAGCACACAATAGACCACAAAAGTCAAGAGCCAGGGGCAGAAGATCAAAAAGAGAAATGAAAGTAAAGTATGTAACATAAAATATATTCCTGAATTATCACAGTAATATAAGATTATTTTTTATTTATTTTATTTTTATTTAACCTTTAACCAGGTAGAAGACCCATTGAGATCGAGATCTCTTTTGCAAGGGTGACCTGGCCAAGAGGTCAGCAGCACACGTCAGTACATAAATAAATTACAACAATGCAAGATTAATTTAAACAGAAAATACTTAGAGATATTGAAGGTAAAATGTTAAAGTGACTCGCGAAAACAAATAAAACACAAATATATTACAGGATATAATTAAAAACACAGTGCTTTGGAGGAAAAGTGCTAAAAGTGCTACAGGGTGACTCACAAAACAGTTTCATAAACACAGGCACTGGTCCTGTCACAATCTCAGTTTTCAGCCTCAGCCTCCCCCGCAGCCTGTCACTCCCTGCTGCATTCTAATTAGCCCAGACTCACCTCACCTGTGTTGCTGCTCACACCTGCACCTCATCTCCTGCAATCAAGCCAGCTACAAAAGCCCCAGCTCCACACTCAATCGGCGTCAGACTGTCGTCGCACTCATGCTGAGAAGTCCAGACTTGTTTCCCGGATTGATCACCCGTTGCCGACAAGTTTCGTCCCAGACTCTGCCTCATACGCCTGACCCTCGGCTTGACTCCAAGGTATCGACTAGCTTCTGTCCTGCGTTCACCCGCCTGTCTGAACCCCTGGCTTTCGATCCTGCTTCCGTCTCCTGTTGCCGAGTCCTGTCTGCTCTACGCTGTGAACCACGTCTGGTCTCTGATCCTGCTTCCGTCTCCTGTTGCCGAGCCCTGTTTGCCCTACGTTGTGCCATCCGCCTGGTATCCGACCCCCTGCCTGTCTTCAACAACGAGAATTCGCCTGAACCACATCACCGAGTGTTCCTGAACGCCTCTGCTCGTCTGTGTGTGAGTCAAAACTGCATCACCTCCCCCTCTAAAGACTGTGTGAGCTTCTGTCTGTGCATCTCCTGTGTGGCTCAGTCGGTAAGGCGTCTGACTGCAGATCTGATTGTCGTGGGTTCAAGCCCCGCTCAAGCCACAATCTGTTTCCTGCTTAAACTGTGTGGATCTCAGTTTTGGACTCTTCCAGTGTGTTGCAATCAAAGAAGTGTTCATCTTCAAAGTCTGCTGTTGCGGGTTGAACCCCCGCTCAAGTCGCAGCTACCCCCCCCTGAAAAGACTGAGTGAACCCTTGTCTGAGCATCCCCTGATTAACTCAGTTGTTAGAGCACTGGTCTGCAGATCCCATGGTCGCGGGGTCAAACCCTGCTCTAAACTGTGTTTGATTAAGCTGTCAAATAAAGACTGTTCATTACTTACACTCACTGCTTGCTTCTGGGTCCTAACTGCCAACGTGTCAGGTCCATGGTCTCTTGTCTGTCATTTAGCATGGACCGAAAAGCTCCAAGAGAAATAAGTTCGGACAGATTAAAGTCGGTCTGTAGAGCATTCCATGTAGAGGGAGCAGCAAAGCTAAATGCTTTTTTACCCAATTCAGTCCTGACACGAGGAACAAACAGACGAATGATACCTTGAGAGCGCAAGACATAAAGGCTTCCAGTTCTTTGAAGAAGAGAACAAAGATAAGAAGGAACCAGTCCAAGAAGAGTCTTGTAGATGAGGATCATCCAGTGCATATACCTGCGAGCACTCAAGGAAGGCCAACCGGACAAAGCATAGAGCTCACAATGATGGGTAAGACGGCTACAACCGGTAATGAACCTCAAAGCGCAATGATAGACAACATTCAAAGACTGGAGGCATTTACCTGAAGCAGACATGTAAAGAACATCCCCATAATCCAGTAATGGTAAAAATGTTGCAGATACAAGCATTTTACGAGCCCTGAGTGAAAAGCAGGACTTATTTCTATAAAGAAAAACCAACTTTCACCCTGAGTTTTGAAACAAGTTTGACAATGTGAGCTTTAAAGGACAGCTCACGGTCAATAAGAAAACCCAGATATTTAAAATTGGCCACTGCCTCAATGGGCACACCTCTTGAGGTAAGGATTTCAGGGAGTTTCCCTGACAAGTCACTGTTGTTTGAGAACATCATCAGTTTGGATTTATCTGCATTTAAAACCAGTTTGAGTTTTTGCAGCCGACACTGAAACAGATTAAAAGCAGATTGCAGGTACTCAAGGGCCTGGATATAAGAGTTAGAACAACAATAAATTACAGTGTCATCTGCATAAAGATGATAAGAAGCGTTCGACATGTTGACACACAGGCTGTTCATGTAAACAGAAAATAAAATAGTACCTAAGACCGAACCCTGGGGTACACCTTTTGAGACCTCCAAATAATAAGAGGAAGAACCAGCCATTTGAACACACTGCGATCTACCCTCCAGATAGTTTTCGAACCAGGAAGCTGCATGGTTAGAAAGGCCAATACGATTTAGTGTATTCAGCAGCAGGGCATGATCAACAGTGTCAAATGCTAAAGAAAAGTCAATAAAAAGTGCAACACAGTGCTTCTTGCAGTCTAAAGCATGAATAAAATCATATAAAACCATTAGGGCAGCCGAAACAGTGCTGTGTCGCTTCCTAAAACCTGATTGGAATGGTGATAAAATATTGTTAAAATCTAAAAACTCTTTAACTCTCACTATCAAAGTGCAGCACTGCTGCCGGGACATTGAGCTGTTGGCTGTTAGTGTGAGGCCGTACTATCTGCCGCGGGAATTTTCACACGCCATTGTAGTGGCTGTGTATATTCCTCCCTCCGCTAACGCCGATGCAGCCTGTGACGTCATCGGCACCGCGGTTCACAGGCTGCAGACTCAGAGCCCACAGGCCCTTGTGCTGAAATCTGGAGACTTTAACCATGCCGCTCTGTCCTCCACTCTGCCCAAATTCACCCAGTATGTTAAATGTGCCACCAGAAACAATAAAACACTGGACTTATTTTATGCCAACACCAAGGAGGCATATAACTCATCCCCCCTCCCCCCTCTGGGAAAAGCTGATCACAACCTGGTTCATCTCCTGCCTGTTTACAAGCCCCTGGTTAACAGGCAACCAGCTGTGTCCCGCACGGTGAAGAGGTGGACTGATGAGGCCAAAGAGGCTCTCAGGGACTGCTTCGAAACTACAGTGTGTGATATATTCAGTGTTTCTCATGGGGAGGACATCGATAACCTGACAGACAGCATCACAGACTACATAAACTTCTGTGTTGAGAATACCGTACCCACCAGGACAGTACGGTATTTTTCCAACAATAAACCCTGGATCACCCCTGACATTAAGGCTCTTTTAAAGGAGAAGAAGAGGGCCTTCAGGTCAGGGGACAGAGAGGAGCTGAAGACTGTTCAGAAGGAGCTGAGGAGGAAAATCAGGGAGGAGAAGGACAGATACAGGAAGAAGATGGAGGAACAGCTGCAGGAGAGAAACTCCAAGGGAGTCTGGGATGGCCTTAAAACCATCTCGGGCCACCAGAAGTCCAACTCCCAGCCAGCCGGGGATCAGAAGTGGGCAGATGAACTTAATACCTTCTTCTGCAGGTTTGAGGTGTCTGCCCCTCCCCCAGCTGTGACAGTCCTGCAGCAACCCCCACCCATCCCTCTCCCAGAACTCTGCCCAAGTCCTCCCCGCACTTCCCCCCCTTCAATATCCAGCTCACCTTCACCAGCTCCCCCACCTCCCCCACTACAGCAACCAGTTCACCACCCCGGCCCTCCCCCCACTGCTCCCCACAGCCCCCCAACCACACCCCAGGACACACAGCCCCCCTGCACCAACCTGTCCTTCACACCTCTCCAGGTGGGAAACCAGCTGAGGAGGATGAAGAGGAGGAAGACTGCAGGACCAGACGGCCTCAGTCCCAGACTGCTCAGGTCCTGCTCAGACCAGTTGAGTGGGATAGTTGGTCACCTCTTCAACCTGAGCCTGAGACTGGGAAGGGTACCATGCCTCTGGAAAACATCCTGCGTGGTACCAGTGCCTAAGACCCCCCACCCCAAGGACCCTAGCTGCTACAGACCAGTATCCCTCACATCACACCTCATAAAGGCCCTGGAGTGGCTGGTCCTTGCTCATCTGCGCTCCCTGGTGAGCTCGTCCATGGACCCGCTGCAGTTTGCGTACCAGACTGGTATCGGAGTGGACGACGCCATCATCTTCCTCCTCCATCGAGCCCTGTCCCACCTGGGGTCGCCCGGGAGCTCTGTTCGGGTCCTTTCCTGGACCTCAGCAGTGCCTTTAACACCATCAGGCCGACCATCCTGAGGGACAAGCTGGAGCTCTCCGGCGTGGACCAACACCTCACACACTGGATTACAGACTACCTCACAAACCGCCCACAGTACGTGAGGACCCGGGACGGAGTGTCGGAGACTGTCCTCTGCAGTGTAGGGGCCCCACAGGGTACGGTGCTGGCGCCCTTCCTCTTCACCCTCTACACGGCAGACTTCTCCCACCTGTCCCCCACCTGCCATCTGCAGAAGTTCTCTGACGACTCTGCCATTGTCGGCCTCATCACAGACGGGGACGACAGGTCGTACAGAGAACTCATCCAGGACTTTGTGGACTGGTGCCAGTGGAACCACCTGCAGATCAACCCTGGAAAGACCAAGGAGCTGGTCGTGGACTTCCGCAGGCGCCCCCACTCCCCCCCATCACCCATGAACATCCAGGGAAGGGACATCGAGATGGTGAGATCCTACAGGTACCTGGGTGTTCACCTGAACAATAAACTGGACTGGACTGTTAACACTGCTGCACTTTACAAGAAGGGTCAGAGCAGACTCTATCTGCTGAGGAGACTGAGGTCTTTTGGGGTGCAGGGGGCACTCCTGAGGACCTTCTACGACTCTGTTGTGGCCTCTGCCATCTTCTATGGAGTGGTCTGCTGGGGCAGCAGCATCACAGCAGCTGACAGGAGGAGGCTGGACAAACTCATAAAGAAGGCCAGCTCGGTCCTGGGGTGCCCTCTTGAACCTGTGGAGGAGGTGGTGGAGAGGAGGACTACAGCCAAACTGTCCGTGATCATGGACAGAGACCCTCACCCCCTCCAACACACACTGACTGCACTGAGGAGCTCTGTCAGTGACAGGATGCTCCACCTGAAGTGTGTGACAGAGAGGTATCGCAGGTCCTTCCTGCAGCTGTTAGACTCTACAACAAAAACCTCTCCAGCCTGCAATAATCTCCATCTTTTTACTGTAAGGACTCCAAATTCATCCTTCTTTGTTCAGATCTTTTTATATGTTCAGATCTTTTTTATATGTTGTTAATATTGCTGATAGGATCATGCTCTTTCATCTACTTTAATTTTCATTTCACTTATTCTTATTCAGATCTTTATATTTTGCTAATTATGTTAATATTGCTGAAAGGCTCATGCTCTTTCATTTATTTTCATATTCATTTCACTTATCCTCATTCAGATCTGTTTATATATTGTTAATAATTGTAATATTGTTAATACTGCTGGAAGTCTAAGGCTTTTTCACCTATTTTCTTTTCATTTTGCTTATTCTCACCAGATGTTTTATATATTGTTAATATTGTTAATATTGCTGAAAGGCTCATGCTCTTTCATTTATTTTTATTGAGTTGTATTTATGCTATCTGGTATTTTTATTCTTATTACTTATAGTCTCATTTGTATATCTTTTCTTTCTCTTGTATCCTGCTGCTGCTGTAAATCTGGAATTTCCCCCTGTGAGACTAATGAAGGTGTATCTTATCTTATCTTAAGTTGATCACTGACTAGCCTTTCAAACACTTTTGCCAGTATACACAGTTTGGATATGGGCCTATAATTATTCACCTCAGAAGGCTCGCCTCCCTTCAGTAGAGGTAACACAAAGGCAGACTTCCATACTTTAGGGAGTTTATTGGTTGTCAGACTAAGGTTAAAAATGTAGGACAAGGGGTCTGCTATAAAATCGGCAGCCAGTTTTAGAAAAAAATGGATCCAGGCCGTCAGGACCTGCAGTTTTTCTTAAATCAAGTCCTCTGAGGGCACTCTGCACCTCAGACGCAGATACAGGAGAGAAATTAAAAGACAGATCATTTTGATTGTTAAGAGTCTCTTCTTCATTATGAAAGACCAACTTAGTCTGATCAGGGTTCAAGGATTCGAATAAGGAGCCAGCAGAAATAAAGTGCTCGTTGAGGTAGTTCAACATCTCTGTCTTTTCAGAAAGTACACACGAATCCCGTACTAAAAATTTTGGGATTTCGCTATTTGACAGTGAACCTGTGGAAGTTTTTACGACTTTCCAGAATTTCTTAGGATCATTTAAATTTTTAGAAATTTCCTGGAAGTAGAATTCAGATTTGGCTTTTTTAATGAGGATAGTGCATTTATTTCGAAGTTGTCGAAATTTAAGCCAGTCAGCCTCGTCCTTGCTTCTTCTTGCCTTAGCCCATAAAGCATCTCGATCTTTGAGAAGGTTTCCGATCTCAGCCGAGAACCAGGGATTGCTGCGCCCTTTGACTCTGAATTTACGAATTGGCGCATGTTTATTTATCAGGGTAAAGAGTTCATTATAAAAGTATGCCCAGGCGAGCTCAATATTGTCAAAGAGAGAGACTCTTCCAGTTCCAGTTAATAAGGGACAGATCATGAACAAAAGCTTGTTCATAAAAATGTTTAAAGTCTCTTTTTATGAGTATTTGGGGATTGCTCTGAGGGAATTTTGCATTTCTAACTGCTACTATGGCACAGTGGTCACTCAGGTCATTTGCAAAAATACCTACATGAGAAAACTTGTGGGGGCTATTAGTCAAGATTAGATCAATAAGGGAAGATCTTGAGGGGTGTTTAGGATTTGGTCTTGTTGGGCTATTTATTAGTTGAAATAGATTAAAGGAATCACAGACTGATTTCAGAGTGTCTGAAGAAGAAGTCAGCCAGTCCGCATTTAAATCCCCAACCATGAGCAGCTCATGAGAATTATATTTGGCTATATGGTTAGACAAAGCGGTGAGAGCCTCAGTGCATGCTGAGGGTGGCCGATAGCAACCCATGACTATAATTTGCTGACCCTGGGAAAGTTTAAGCTGCAAGGTAAGAAGTTCAAATTGCTTGCTAACAGACAGGGATGATAACAAGAATACATTAAGGCTCGTTTTGACATAAATAGCTATGCCTCCCCCTCTTCTAGGACGGTCACAACGAAAAACATTATAGCCATTTATAGAGATATCCTTATCTGAGATGGCTTTATTCAGCCAGGTTTCAGACAGGACAAGAATGTCAGGATTGCATGGCTCAGTCCAAACTTTCACAAAATCCAGTTTTGGGAGCAAGCTACGAACATTTAAATGCATAATGCCTAGACCACATCTGGATTTGAATTCATCAGGAGTCCCTAAGACATCTAAGGTAGGGCCTGGATTGGGATGAACATTCCCAGAAAGCAGGAGCAGAAGAAGAATAAAAAACTTTTGCTTTAAACCAGGTAATAATGCAGCACCACCATCATTACGCTTTCTAATATCAATAAGAGACATTTCTGTTGCCATAAAAGGGTTTTTCAAGACATGAGTGCACATTAAATGAAGCAAGTTAAAATCGTTTAAAACTGTTCCACAAGGGTAAGCAAGCAACCCTACAGTCAGTTCAATGCAAGGCTTGATCCAGGCAACAGTAGATGCGCTGGGTAAGCATACAGGCACTATCCCGCCAGGTACGTCACCGGGTGTGTTGATTACAGTTCCAGAGGTTTGTAGCGACAGTAGGACAAGAAACAGTGCGAGTGGGGATAACATGTTTCCTAGGCAGCTGGAAAAGTCAGGAAAATGAAAATGGGATCGGAAGAGACCCG
Source organism: Scarus forsteni (assembly GCA_036419115.1). Taxonomy (NCBI): domain Eukaryota; kingdom Metazoa; phylum Chordata; class Actinopteri; order Labriformes; family Labridae; genus Scarus; species Scarus forsteni. The sequence continues at coordinate 126,068 of JAZDUH010000351.1, read as the reverse complement.
TGGAGGCAAGATAGGGAGCAGCCGGCTGCTGATCCGCTGGGAGACGCTAACCACAACGACGGCAGAGGCTACCGGCAGGAAGCTAGCTAGCTCGATAGCTAGTAGCTAATGCTAACACAGCCCGCGGCCGGAGGCTAAACGCCGCCAGCTCAACCACTAGATCCTCCGTTAGCACACAACCCGAGCCCAACGGATTGCAACTCGTTGGACTACAGGCTGTCGGCGGCCTGGGCTTGATGCTTAGCATTTTCCCAAGTAGCAAGGGTGCTACCAAGTTGTAAAATCTAGTAGGAAAAAAATATTTTTAGTAGCACGATGAAAAGGTACCAAGTAGTGTGTTTTTCTTTAATACAAAGATCTGCGGTCTTTCCAGACTTTACAGCTGTTTTCTTATGCGCCATGAAGTCAAGGTTTAATTTTGACATTGGTGGGGACATAAAAGTTCTCCAGAATCCCCCCTGCCATAAACCTGGCTTAACATACGAACACCAACTGGTCAATTACGAACCACTCCTTTTTCAACAGGGATGAATGTATATGCTGTTAACTAGACATTAAAAAAAAAAAATCAGGACCGTAGGGAAATTTGTTCTCCAGTCCACATCTAGACAGAATTATCTTCTCTTCTGTCTCATACACTGAAGACATGTGTAGCACATTTTCACCTGATTTATACACCGTCCACTGAAAACAGCTCTGAGACCCACTTATGGGCCTCCACCCACAGGTTGAGAACCACGCTGCACTAGTACATTGTATTTGGCCTGTGATCCTTCAAAAAGTTGTTTTTATATCATGGACAATATGTGATGGAGGATACCTCAGGATGAATTTTTAATTTAGAAAACAGTTAGTGAGTGAGTGAGAGCTGGACTGATGAAGAACGTTCAGTTTTGATTCATCCAAAGGCTGACTCTTCATTCTTGTCTTTGTATTCACATTAAACAGCGCACATTAGCTATCCAGACACCATTTGAATCATAAAATCACACAAAGTGACCGATGATCCCTCACTGTCCCAACGAAGCGCGTCTGTCTGCGTCTTTACGATCACCGGCACACAGAAAAGCGCGTGGCGAAAGACAGCGAGAGATTCAGGATTTAGATCCACTGTTCACGTGCATCAGCTGCACCGCGAAAAAACATTACTGACAGACAACAACAGTAACAGCCACACTTTAAATGGAAAATATCAGGCCTGTAGTCCACATCGTGGCTACATCAGACGGCGGTGAATGCATCCTCGTGCGTAAAACGGGGCCCGCGAGGGACAGCGCTGTGCGTAGTGGCATGGATGTGTCTCCCGCTCAAGGCGGTGCAGGCATGTCGGGTGTACCGAAGGCTAGCTAGCGGCACAGTTAGGTCAATAAAACATACGTTTCAAAGCTGAACATGTTTCCAGCTGAGGCTGCGTTCAGGAATACCACCGGCCACAACTTCCAACCTATTCAGCACAAGATAAAACAGGTTTTGAACGGCCATTTTTCGTAGTCGCACGGGTGCTACCAAATGCAAATCACAGCTCACACTGTAATATTTTTAGTAGCAAATGCGAGTACCTCCTCGTACTGTCGAGCCCTGTCGGCGGCTAGCACACAGCTGACAGCCCAGGAGTAATGGCTTACCGGCTGTTAGCAGCAAGACATCCGGTGACAGTGGACCAGCACAGTCGGGAGATCCTGAACAGCAACTAGCCTCAGGTCAATCAGCGAGGATTTGAGCCAGCACACCCGGATGATGATGGTCAGTGTGTCGGATCCTGACAGCGATGGAAAACTCCAATCAGGCCGAACCGTGATGATCCAGCGGTTCGATAGGGACCCCGGATAGCGGATGACTGCAGCCCAGGAAACCAGTCAGCTCCGTGGCGATAAACTCTACCTCTTTGGATCAGGATCTGAGTTCACTCCTCTTTGTGTAATAAACTCCTGTTTGGCCTCCTCTGTGTTCACCCCCTCACCTCTGATATTCCCAACACAGAAATATACCAATATATGCATATAAAAAGAGTTTAGAGAGTTCCAGCAGAGCAACACTTTAACAACAGAAACAAATGTGGCTGAGAAGTTTCTCTTTCCTCATCAACAACATTCATAAAAACATGTCATGTCTTCCTCACAAATCATCGTCTGCTCCAAGCAATATCCAGCTGTCTCCCTCCTCTCATCCTCAAACAGACAAAAACTTGTTTCTGTCTCCCCCCTTTTCTCACCTTTCTTCCAAAAAAATACACTCCTGATCAGCCAAAAATAAAAAAAGTCCAAATCCGTAAATCTCTTTATAAATCCAGCCACAAATCTGCTCCTGTCGGTCAGTCAGACTCCCTGCTGCTGCACAATTGAGTGTAGAAACACAAGTCGTAGAGCTCAGTCTACACATTCATGCATTTTTTTCCCCTTTAGGAAAACTACAGATAATAATACTGACAAAGACAAAGAGACAGAAACACAGCATATGTCTGTGGTGTGACAGTCAAGCTCAGGTGGATCAGAGGCTGCAAATGGCTAAACGGTGTGAACTTCCTACATTTACAGCAGGTCCTCCCAAGTATTCAGTTTTCTGCAGCTAAAGTCTGGAACAGTCTCTCTGACAATGTTCAAATCTAGGCTTAAAACAGCTGTTTAACTGAGCTTACGACTGAAAGGATCTGATCTGCATTCTTTTTAAATTTATTTTAGAATGACTAATGTTGATTTTATGTTTATTGTGATTTTAATGCATTTTTCTTGTTCTGTAAAGCACTTTGAATTGCGTTGCATGAATTGTGCTCTACAAATAAACTTGCCTTGTCTATTCTCTTTCTGTCATACTGTCATAAACGTGTACAGCTTGGCATAGAAACAGATCCAGACAACTTTTTCACAGCTTAAACAGGCATTCATGTATTATATATCCATCTCCATGAAACAACATGAACAACTGCAGTACACTGCTGTGTTAAAAACATCCATTAAAAACTCCAACATTCCAAACACTTCTCCAAACATCCACATTCCCATTGACAGTCCCATTGACATTGATAGTCATAGCTAGTTACAAGACTCCACACAATACAACCTCCCACATCATCATTACAGACCACTCTAATTAAAATAATCCCATTCATACAGAACAGCATGGTCTTGCACCATGCACAGCTCAAACAAAGCCATGCCAACACACCATTCAAAGGTTCATTTACACATGTAAACATGTGGTCAGCTCACATGAACCACCTGAAAGGACAACATTTGAATTCAAAGTGCTGTTTTCAAACTGACCACACCACACAGTTAATGGCTCCCTGTCTATAGTCCACCCAACCCACAGTTAACACATCTCCTTTACACAACATTGCATGCTCAAAATTCTCCACAAACATTTGCCAACTGTGTTTCCAGACCAACAACATGAATATCACCTATTACTAATATAAAACTGTATCATGCAGTTTACCTAAGAGATACTAATCAACAACAACTGACACGCTTAAAACAAAACACCACCACCACAATGCATGCCAACATAACACATAAGTCACACAATCCTTTTGAACACTGTTTTTTCATTTCTATTAACTTCACAAATCATCACTCAGCTACATGTCATGTAACATCACTATTCTATGTAATTTGAACTTACATAAGATTACATGACTTCATCACAAAACACAATATACTTTATGATCAATATAGGTTCAGGAAAAATAGGACTACCTCAGTGGCACTCATGGAATTTGTGGGAGAGAACAACTGCAATAGAAAAAAGAAGATATGCCGTAGGAGTGTTCTTAGATTTAAAAAAAGCGTTTAACACAGTTGACCACAATTTATTAATAATAAAGCTACAAAAATATGAGATATGAGGAGTAGCACTTGCATGGATTATCAGTTATTTGAACAATAGGAACCAGTATGTAGAGATGGGTCAGGTAAAATCAAAACTTTTGGGGGTAAAGTGTGGGGTTCCTCAGGGTTCAGTATTGGGACCATTGTTGTTTATTTTGTATATAAATAATATCTGTGCAGTCCCTGATACATTTAGGTTTACACTATTTGCTGATGATACTAATTTGTTTTGTTGTGGGGACAATTTGGAAAAACTTTTGGATGAAGTAGAAGAAGAGTTAAATAAATGAAGAGTTGGTTTGACTCAAATAAGTTAACACTAAATTTAAATAAAACTAAAGATATTTTATTTGGGAAACGTCCAATTTGCTCAACCAAAAAGCTTGTAACAAATGATTTAGAAATCGAAAGAGTATCTGAAATTAAATTTCTTGGTGTGATGATAATATAATTTTATATAAAGTCCAATATTTCCTAAATAAATCTGGTTGTATATTTTGTCCTGCTCCTTCATACTCCCATACATGAATCACAGCGTTGAGGTGTGAACACACACAAAACTAACACAAAGCTGATCTTCATCCTACAGAAAAGAGCAACAAGAATCATAAACAAAACCACAAACAGAGGACCAACAAACCAACTCTTCATTGAACTTAAGACATTAAAATTTAAGGACCTGGTTGATTATAAAACCATCCAAATTATGTATAAAGTAAAAAATGATATGCTACCAAACAGAATCCAAAGGTTTTTTCACATGAGAGATGACAAACATCATCTTCGAGGAAATTTTATGTTCAAAAAACAACCAGAGAGAAGAAAAATGAAAGTTTAGTGTGTCTCAGTTAAAGGAGTTACTTTATGGAGCAGCTGCAGTGATGAACTGAAATCATGTCAAACAACAGGAAGGTTTAAATTCATCTTTAAAACTGGAATATTAAACAGATACAGATGGAAAAACAAAGAGAAAATCAGGGGTGTGTGTATCCACTGATGTGTCATTATTGTCATTGTTTTGATATTTGCTGTTATCTGTCTGAGCTTGTTGTTGCTTTTGTTGCTCAATATGTTGTTGGCTCTGACCTGAAGAGGCTTCAGGGTGAATTTAAGTAAGACATTTTTAAAATAAAAGGAGTGGAACTAGATAAGTTTGTTACTTCTTCCTTCATTTTTTTCAAACTGAATATGTTATGTTTTCTTGCAAAGATTAATGATAGTAGAAAAAATGCTGTAATTGCTATTTGCCTTTGCTTACCTTTTATATTTGATTTTTGTTGGATTTATATAGATGTATACATATGTATGGTTTCCATTTTAAGTTCAAAATAAACATTCATTCATTCAACTCTAACTAAAACACTTCAACCCCTTCCTATCTGTACTTTCTACAACTACAACAAAGTCTATATCTTATAATCTTTTAGAAAAGGTACCACATACATAAAAATACCCCCAACACATCTAATACCATATCACAAATTCTAATTGAGCTGTTTTTGAAATCCAGTCCTTGATACTGTGTTATAAAGTAAACTTCACACACATTCAGAACACTTACAGATCATATTGCTGAAAAAACAACCACAATTCAACTGTAAACATTCACACTTTTGCCACATAATGCCTCTAACAACAATGCAGAACTCTTGCATCATATTCACAGACTAATAAATCTGGACTGAAAAATATCTTCTGTCATGCCAAGTCAAATTCTCAAACCAGAACTATCAGTACCATACCAACAAACATGATGTAACACCACATGCAACTAAATGGAGCATGAGCTGATTGGCTACTTGCATTGCATCCCAAAGTAACCACACCCACCAATTCCCCTTAAATACCACACTCCCTCACTCAACACCTACAGTAGATTCTTCATCGCTCCATCGATCGCATCGATTCGCTCCAAGATACTGACTACTTCAAGAAAGCATAGCCTGGTGAGTTCACTTCTCTTTGCATTCATCTAAGAACTAACTGCAAATCAGGTGACAACAAACCCTTCTCTTATGAAATGGACAGATATTCACCACCTATTACCACTGCCTTAAAAGCATTCTTACAACTACTTACACTATTTTGTTCCCTTTACAGAAAATGGCAATGTCATCACCATCGAAGCCTCCTCAACCTCAAACAACCCAGATGCAATCCATTTGTGAATTACTGATTGTAAGTCCAACTTCAAACATGATTTCATTCTCAATCTTGTCTAAAACTCTTATTCTCATGTTGATTTCTACCCTCTCTTTGTTCCAGTATTCAAGCCAAGACCCAAACCTCTCTCGTGCCGACATGGTACAAAAAAACACACAGTTTGGACACGACATCATGACTATTGCCATACAGGATGCCAAAGTCAGAGCTGCCGATTCAAGATCAATCGACTCATTAAGACGACAAGTTCAGCAACTTAGGGCCCGTGATACAATCAACAGAAGCACACTCCAGGAACAGGAACAACTCATACAGCAGCTGAGAGCCACCATAGCAGAAATGCAGGAAGTAAAAATGCATCGTTTGGGATGGTAAGTGTTGCATAATCCTCAATTCATTACTACAAATTATAAAAAACATTTCACACAACATATGAACAATTCCCACAAACAAAAGACATTGTAGATACAGAAATAAAAAGCTGTCATAACATGTCCTGCTTCATAAAACTGAAAAAGAGTTCTTACTGTTGTCTTCCCTTTTCTCTCCTCAAAACATATCCCATCTCAACTACACCACCAGAGCCGCAAGGTAAAACACACTTCTCCATTCTACGTCTACAAATATCCTACTTCATACACATGTTACTACGACGGCGTATTAGGGCCACTTGAAGAAATAAAAAAATAAATGAAAACTCGAAAATCTTCGAGAAAAAACTTGAAATTTTTGAGTTTATAAAGTCACAATTTTACGACTTTATAAAGTTGCAAATTTGTGACTTCATAAACTCGAAAATTTGATATAAACTCATATTTTGAGTCAATAACTCATCAATAAAACAACGTAGTTCCAAACCCGAACCTTCATTTTAGTCATTCTGATGAAGACTGAGCTACAACCTCGTTTTCCCCCAAATAAGCCAGAAAGCTTCACTTTGTCTCAATGAGCTGCCGGTGATGGCTGGCTCGGCGGCTTAGGGACCGATGGCAAATTACTAATTCGGAGGAATAGTGTGAATGGAAATTGAATAACTTCACAATGTCTTCAAAATCGCAGCACACATAAATAACTGTAGGTTGTTCAGAGTACATGTCATAGTTTTTTTAAGAATTGTAAATTAAAATATTTCACAGGATTTTTTGGATTGAAAATAAAGCGATCAAAGTTATGAAATCTACCGTGGAAATGATTATAAAACAAGAATGATGACCCTCTCTACCTTAAAGTACAGCTCTTACTTTAGAAAAAAAAGCCTTTGATTTGATTTAAATTCTGTTTTATATATTGAACTGTGTGTATTCATATGTAGCCCAATGACAATAATTACTGTACTAACTGTATTGTTGCAGACTGTACTGACACCAAACTCATACTAATGATCTAACATTTCCTCTAACTTATAAAACAGCTATACAACAGAAGCTATCAACATGACTATAAAAACTTTAATAACTGTACTGTTGTTCACTGTAGAAACACCAAACCCAGTCTGATGATCGAGCATCTCTTCTAGTTAATACTACAGTACTTATTTAAGAGACAGGTTTTAAGGTAATTTGGCCTATGTAATTTTTTTGTATTATTGTATCTGATTTTGATAGAAATAGTTTGTAATTTAATCTATAACTATTACTTTTTTAAATAATGACTGTAAAAACTGTAATTACTGTACTGTTGTTGACTGAAGTGGCACCAAACTCAGCCTGGTGATCAAACTGTAACTACAACTTTATATATATATATATATATATAGATATATATATATTAGATAGATAGATAGATCGATAGATTGGTTTGGTGTTCCTACAGTCAACAACAGTTAAGTTAGTACAGTTCTGATATTCATTACCTATTTATGAATCTACTTTTCTATGTAAAAATGATTGAATTTAAACATATTCATCTCGCACAGAGCTGTATTATAAACTGGCTTTGGCTAGTGGCTTTGGTGCCACTACAGTCAACAACAGTAAAGTTATTGCAGTTTTTAAAGTCATTACCTATTAATAAATACATAGTACAGTATTTCAAGAACTAAATAGCCTAAATCTTAAGAAACTATGACATGTACTATAAACAACCTATGGTCATTTATGTGTGCTGTGATTATGAAGACGTTATATGTCCTTTGGTTAAGTCACTGAATTTCCATTTACACTATTACTCCAATATGATAATTTGCCATCGGTCCCTAAACTGCTGAGAAAGCCATCACTGGCAGCTCATTGAGACAAAGTGAAGCTTTCCGGCTCAAAACGCGTTTGGATGAAAACGAGGTTGTAGCTCACAGTCTTTGTCACACTGATTAAAATGAAGGGCTGGGTTGGGAACTAGGTTTATTAATTGACCCGAAATATGAGTTTATATCAAATTTTTTGAGTTTATAAAGTCGCAGATTTGCAACTTTATAAAGTCACAAATGTACGACTTATTTAAGTCATAAATATGTAACTTCATAAACTCAAAAATTTCGAGTTCTTTCTAGATGATTATTGAGTTTTCATTTATTTTTTTTATTTCTTCAAGTGGCCCTAATACGCCATCGTATGTTACTCATGTTCCAGAAACATTACTTACACATGGATCATCTTCTATGTCCTTAACAGAAATCCACAAGCTGGATAATCCTGAGGAAGGGGTATCTTCACAAACCCTGACACCATCTCCAGAAGACCGACTCTTACCCAAACTGCCCTTACACTACCTTAGAATAACTCTGTTTTTGCTTTTTATTGTTTCATTATATACTGTTTTGTAAATATATCTAATTTGTAGTACTGAAATACAGTTCATATAACCTTTCTCCACTTACTTACAGTGTCATTTCTTTGTATTCATTAGCTATGGGGAGGTGACACATCGACATATGAGGTAGAGATAAGACACTGTTGCACACTTGCATGCCATGGGAAGAAATGATTTGCTCTTTCAAACAGAATCAACAATATGGCTATGAACAATACTGTCTGGTGTTATATTGCACATGGAATTTAATGGATATAACTAAAAATCCCAAGACTTCCCCTAGCCATACTCCGTTTGAAGAATAGCCATCATTCCTGTCCTTACCAAACAACCTGTGTCAGCTGCAGCAGTTATCATCACTGAGGTCCACTGAGGTTACAAGTTCTGCAAATAATAAAATACACAACACACAGTTGTGATCTTGGTGGCAGCACATGGTCTGACTTACTCCTCATAGGGTCTTTATGGTGCTGTTTTAAGTGGTGGAAGACATTTGCCCTGCTGGTGATCTGACACTAAATCCTAATTATTGAGCCATTCTTTTTTTCTTTAACTGACCAACTCTTCTTGGCCCCGCTCTACATATATACATCACATCTTAGCCGCTAAATTTTTAAAGGTATTGCTGATCTATCTTAAGTTTTGAATTTATTTTGACACATTTAGATCCTTGGGAAACTAAACTCTATGAAACTAAAACATTTCCAGAATTTCAAACATTTGATTCTCAGTTACATCAAACATCACTGTCATATTTTATAAGAATGTCAAAAGCAATGCTTCATTACAGACAAAATATTTCTATTGAAAAAAATAAGTCCATTTTGTACATTTTCTTTTTACACAGAAGTGTCAGGTCCATCAGAATCACTATATTATCCCCAAGGGGAAATTAGGTTTTGGTTTCTTTTGCTCTTATGCTCAGTATAGATGGAAATATCAGATGAAGACATTAGAATAGAGAGAAGCATTAATGAAACTAAAATAAAATAAAAGTGGAATAAATGAAACTACAATGACAAGAGCATTAAAATGAAGGCATGGGACAACCTGTAGAGCCTTAAAGCTATATCAGAGGTGACTATATCTATGACAGGAGAGCAGAGAGGAGAAAGCATATCACAACCAGGAAAATAAAAATGTCTGTTTTGGCCAGTGTGACCATGAAGTGGAACATTTCACTGTTTCTGCAGATCTTGTCCTGTTGACAGAAAGTCCTGGTTATTGTATGGAATAATATTGATATACTACAAACACTGGATGGTTTATTAAAAAGAAAAATGCTCAGACCTATTCCTCTGCTGACTTGTGTCCTAACTGCCTTGGATCATTAGACCACATGGTGAGACCAGGCCAGCATCCAGCCTGTTTGGTAAAACAGCAGCTTGTCAATCTGGAGTGTATCCATCGTCCTTGGAAACCTTTTTGGTATACAATCTCCATGTTCTTGATTTTTTGTTGTTCAGCTTCTTGTACCTTTCAAGAGACACTAGTATAAATAAGTTATCACATTGTGAAGATTGTCCACGTGAGACATGGACCATCGATCCACTTCTTCTCTCTGTCTAAGGGGCCATGGTCGCAGCAGTCGACGGCCCATTCATGCACTCCACATGATGATGAAGTCCAGTCCAGTCATCCTGAATAAGAACACAAAGTTTTAACATTTCTTTTCCATGGTATGCAAATGAGCCATATGCATTTTTTTATAGTCAAGCAATAAGGAGACTTTAGGCTCTGCAGAGAGTGACAGAGACTTACTCTAAAGCAGGCATAATGTGGACCAATACATAGAAACTCCTGCACAGCATCCTTGTACGACCCAAGAACGTGTGAAACTTTCGTTTTATTCACAATTTCCTCCCTGGAGGCAGATAAATAAGCGCCACGTTATTTCACGATGTTATGCCCCAACTAGGGGTGACCAAGACACAACATGAAGATACCCGTTTCACCTGGATCAAACAGCCACTGGAGCCACTTTACTAAGTTAACCGTAACTCGGTATATTTATTTACAAACAAAAACAAAAAGATCAACCACAGTTTAAACAATTTAAACAGTGCCTCGAGGTGATCATAAAACCACCTCTACATTTACCAAACAAGCACAATAAACCAAAAACGAGCTGATCTCAGACAAAGCTGACGTGGCAGTTTGAGCGGTGAGCCGGGATTCCCTCCTCGCCGCCATGACGTCAGCAGGCACTTTTTATGGAGCCTTTCCCTCCTCTCAGACCAATCACCGGCGTTCTTGTGATGCCATCGGTCCAACTAGAGGCAGGGGCGGCACACCTGATCAGGGCAACCTGAATGACCCACACACACGCTCATACACACAGAGGGCGCAGGAGAACCCTTGCAACACCATGAAACAAAGAAGAACACAATACAATATACAAAAAACACGACCAGGGTCGTAACACACGACTAGGATCTTCATTCGGCAGGAGACTACCTCATCAGCAGCACGATGTTTGGCTAAAAGAACGACAACCAGCGAGGACCGATTGATCCCGGTAAGTGGACTATTTTTGGGTATGTTCTTAAACGAGTAGTACAGTTTTTAATTTTATTTTACGGCAGTTGTGGCTGCAGAGCTAACTGACATCAACCTCACACTGTCAGAATTGATTGATTGATTTTGACCAGGAGGACATTTTTAAATATCCTCTAGAGGCCTAGCGACAGGGTCCTTCGGTGGTAACATCGGCCTGTCCTCTGACGAGAACAAAGCAATCTGGTAAGAAATAAAATACCTATGAGTTTTGTTTGCCCGTACACAAGCATGTGTCACATCGTTTGGTAAATTAAATTCCACAGCGCCCAATACCTTCGTCCAACGTTGTTTTCCACGGCTCCATCGACGGCATCGGTCCTTGTAGCCCGAGAGAAGGAGGGATCAGGACGGTGGGACGTCTCCCTGCAGCGGGCCGAGTCGAGAGGGGCTATCCTGGGACGCACGAGGCCACGTACGCTGTTGAAGGAACCTGGAGCCCAACAGGGACCCTGGTCGAAGAAAAACAGTCACCAGGCAGGCCGTCGTAGGTAAGGCAAAAACCAACTTTTTCTTACTTGTATTTTTATAGAAAAAAATATGAACCTCGATGTGTAATAGCGGGCGTACTCCTCACCGAGCGGCGACGTCACGATCTGTGACGATGTCACGTGCTCTCATTAGCTAACCCCGTCTCCGGCTGACGCTGTTTTACGATCCCATTGGGTCTAGAGGCTGTAACAGGCCGATGATGTCTCATGCCCTTATTGGCTGAAAAAAACTTTGTTTGCATTCTGTGTTTGTGTAAGAGAGAGCGAGAGAGAGATAAGGGGCAATGCCCAGAGGATCAGGAGAGCCGGCAGAGGAGTCTTCAGAGGGGGTAAACTCGGCAGGACAACAGGACAGAGTGCGTGGAAGAGGCCTTCACATGCTCTGTGATGTAACCCAAGGCTTTTTCAACACCTTTACAAACATCTGTGACAAAATGATCTGATTTCTGGTGGGTGACATTTGTTTAAAATAAAGTATGGATAGAAAAGTAGATGCCTCACAGCCCTCCTGTTTAGTTCCTGTTGAAACAGAAGAAGCTGCAGAGAAACTTAAAGCTATACCGGGTCCAGTTTGGGTCGAGCAGATAGGTCACCCTTACATAGATGAAAACTCCTGTAATAATTGCGACGATCCCTTACAGGCGATAGAAAACGCTCTTCAGAGTCTTCATTAGACGGACTCATTTAGGGTCTAGGGGAGAGGTCAGACCAGCACAGACCACAACAACCTCACAGCCCTTTAACACAGAGACTCAGGCCAACCCTCACAATCCTCCCCTGGGAGAAGTGCCTGATATCAGAACATTTTACAGAGACGTAGTGGGACAAATTCAGGACCTGATGGAGCTCAATCAAAGGCTAACTGTGATGATGTGGTACAGCTCCAAGCGGTGGTGAAAATATACAAGACAACGTCGCCGTTACTGCAGACGATGATGGAAATATTTTTCCCACTTTCAAAAGTTTGCTTGATTGTTTGGAATCCAATGAAGATAATGCCAGGGAACAGAACGTAGAATTTATCATCCAGGTTGTTAAAAACTCTAGGGACAAGGGGAAAGTCAGACTGGAGAAAACAACTTCAGTTGTACTTTGTTGAAAACAGGAGCGACCAGCTCTGCTTTGACATCAACTTTGCTTACATCTTGATCCTAACCTGACCGACGGTGAGAGACCTCAGACACTTTTACTGATGTAGGTAAATCTGAAGAGATTCACGGGTACAAACTTGTGGTGTTGTACAGAACGGGTCTGGATTTCTTTGTCATTTCAAGACCAACTTCTCAAAAGCTTGCTGTGTCTTCCTGGACAGCAGTAAATATCGAATGAGTTGGCTCGTAACTTCTGCACGGAAATGGCAGCTAAGATAAAACTGGCATAAATAAGGTCTAGTTCAAATGTGTGCTCTCACGGGTCAAAGAAGCACGAATGCAGGCAAATTCCAAGTTTGACAAATGCCGTTTATTATAGTTACACTAGGTGAACAATAACAAACGGGAGTTGCTTTGTGTCGCGACGCCCCAAAACAACTGAAGCTCAAGTTGATGCATGTTATATAGCCTGATGGGGGGGATTCCCCTGTCTTCCTAAAGGCTCCAGAAGGTTCCTCCTCATCTCCCTTCGATAGTCACATTCTTTTAATTCTTCATTACAAAGGTGTAATTTCCCCTCTCATAGGCCTAAATACACTCACATGGAGTCCATCCTTTATGTATTTTGGCCATTAAGTTAAATGTGTGGTATTTCAGTCATTATTTTATGGTCTGCTCAAAATGGCTGAATTGATCCAAAGTGGCTTTCTTTTCAGGCCCAAATATGGTCGTGCTTTCCTGTCCCTCTCTGGGTACAGACTGAGCTGTTATGCAGAGAGACTGTTCAGTACGTTATGTACTTTCTTAAAATACGTCACTTCTGTTTAATAATTGTAACTTTAAAACATGGACTCCATTAGACATGTATTTAGGCTCTATGATGTGGGTGATAATCTGTTAGTAGCATGTAAGACTATTGTATTTAAACAGATATATATATAACATTATCAAACTTATAACAAAAGTCAATGTATCATTTGGTGTAATAATTCTAACTACCTTGTGAGATTATAAAGCATTATCAAATCAACCTACCACAAAACAGTTTGTGTTGTTTCTAACTACTTTAAGATCCTGAAAAAGTCAAAACATTCTGACCTTAATTGTACTTTCAGTAAGAACCTCTCAATAACATTATGTTGTAATGCTAAACCTGTATATATGACTAAATATGCAAGAAAATAAATGAACATTTTAAATGCAAAAATAAGAATGGTAGAATGGCTGCTGTGTAACGACAGCCATTAACTAAAAGACTAAAAGACTATAGGTCAACATAGAAGTGAAACTCTCCTTGATCAGTCATTAATATGGCATTTGTTACATCTGCTGTATTAGTATAATACTTCATAACTCATTTCCTACTACTTCTAAACAGACAGATGTTGTTAAAAATGACTAAGTTACCATCATTCAACATCTCATCACTAGGAGTACATAAATAAAGAATTTATAATAAAGCATGCATAAAACCCCATTGGCGGTTATACTAGCAGTGCATTTCATGACAATTTTACACTACAAGCTTCAAATCCCCTGTTTTTGTTTTTACAACATAGCCACCACTATGGGGTAAAAAATACCAAAGGCTATGTAGGAAAAGTTTTTCTGCAATTATTGCAGTTGTTTAAATTGCTCCTATGTGCATACCTGTAAAGGCTAATGCCAGGTCTGTAACGACCCCACCTGCCCCACAGAAGAGCTCAGGACCCTAAAATGTTCAGCCTGTAACAGGAAGTGCAGGTCGTCGTCCTGCCTGGCTAGACACAAAGAGGCTAAACCAGGAACTGCTTTGAGATTAATGCAACCTGGTCAAAAAAATGCACAAATTGCAGACTGCTGCTACATCAGCATTTGCAAAGGTAAAAATTTGCAAAAGTGCAAAGTCTGCAGGAGTACATTAGAAACAGACTGACATGAACATCAGTGTTACATCAAACCCCTCCCTCCACTGAGGGAGCATCCTGAGCTGATTTTTATGACTTTGAAACATTCGTCAGTGAGAAGGGCGAGCACATCCTCTTGCTGGTATATGCTCGTCCTCTTTCTGGTATGTGCACGTCCTCTTTCTGGTATATGCTCGTCCTCTTTCTGGTATGTGCACGTTCTCTTTCTGGTATATGCCAAAACAGTTAAAGGTTTAGAGAAGGCTTTTTATGGCCTTGACTGTAAAATCCTCTCATGGACTTCAGGAGCAACAGATTTAAGAAAAATGTTTGTTGCCCATAATGCCAGAGGATTTGACAGCTACTTGGTTCTGAGAGGGCTGCAGAACATTCTCATGGTGGGGAGGAAGATCCTGAGTCTGCAGGTCAACTTTAGACAAGAAGCCGTACGTTACTGTAAAACTGACGTCAGTCTGTCCAAGGGCTGCTCCGTCTTCAGAAAGGAGTTTTTGGATGAGACGGGGTTGATCCCTTTGACTGTGTCACCATGGCTTCAGCCTGCAGGAAAGTGTTTCTAACCAATGTCCTGTCTCCTCATACCTTAGCCAAACCCTGCCCAGACAGCTACAGACACCACTGTAGGAGATTCTCAAACCCATCATCCAGTGGTTTCAGTGGGTAATACACTAACCAAACATCTTTATTCAGCCTTAAACACTGGACCCCTTTGTTAACAGTACATGTCCTTACCCCTTAGATCACCCACTATCATCCACAGGGATTTAGGAGACCCCAGAGTCTACTTTGGGCTCATCTGGGCCAGTCTACCCACCTATGAGCTCTTTTTACCAGTGTTACCCTACAAATGTTTGGTTGGTAAACAAGTGTTTCCCTTATGCCGTACCTGCACAGACACAAATTGTCAAGAGGATTCCTGCACACAGGGACAAGGCCAAAGCCTTAACCGGGGTCTGGGTCATGGTCGAGTTTAACAAAGTGCTGGAGGTAGAGTAAAGGGAGGGAAAATCACAGAAGTGTGGCACTTTTATTAAAGCAGTGATACAGTGTTTGCAGACTACATCCACACATTTTTAAAAGGGAAGCAGGAAGCTTTGGGTTTAACAGATCAGGGAAAAATATATCAGGGACTACCAGACCAACCAAGGATCCAGTTAGATGTAAATATATTTAGGTGAATCCTGCCAAAAGACAGGTAGCCAAACTGTGGCTCAACAGCTTCTGGTGAAAGTTTGCAAATGAGGACAACGTGCTTCAGACCAGCATTGTTGCTGAACCTGAAGATTTCTTCAGCTGTCTGTTTTCAGGCAAATATGAAGTCAGTACTTTAATGAGAAAGCTCTGAGTCAGAGATTTGCCCCGCAGTTGTTTCTCTTCCAATTATATCACAAAACGTGCCCATCTTTCCCTCTTAGCCTCTTAAAAAACCTTTCTTGAGTTTGTTTGCTGTTTTTTTTTTGTATTTTTTGACAAGGCTTCCCACTGGGTTTCTCCTAAGCTGCCTGTGCGCTATACTGCAGGCCCTCACTGCCTCACTGCAGGCCTTACTACCCTGCTCTCTCTTCTCCCTTTATGAACTACGACTGCCTTTCTAACTGCAAAATGACCTCCACCATGCCTCTACACTCCCTCACTCATCACCCTCCCAAACCTTCACAGTTCCTATCTAAACTGTCCCAATGAGCTTTTACATAGTTAAATCCATTTACTGTGCTGCTCTCCTGCACCTCTACAGCTCCTCCAAATGGGCTAAGAACAGGGAGGTGATCCTTCCCCATAGTATCTGTGTCCATAGGGTCCCATTCTCCACACCTGGCTGACTCGGCTGGTGCAAAGGTAAAGTCCAGCATGACAAATGACCATTTCCCACTTGAAACCTGGTTGCTCATTCATCATCACAAGTGAATGAGTGTCTCAGAAATCCTCAGCCACTGCCCCATTCTTGTCTTTATTTTTGCTGCCCCACAGTGGATTATGTGCATTAAAGTTTCCCATCCACACCACTGGGGGGGCGCAACTGACCCATCAACCCATGTAGTTCTCCCCAGCTGAAGACATGGGTTATAGTAATCCACCACAGTAAACCTACCAGCAGATCCACACCTCCAGATCAGACTTCACCTTCACTCTCCTCTGCTGGATTCATTCTTTAATGAAGGTGGTGCCCCCCCCCTTTCTCTTCATACATATCCTGGGATTAAAATCTAAAATCTAACATGTTTCTTGCTTATTGATTATCCCTGGCATCTCTTTAAGAGAGCTGGAGAGCTGGGGGGGGTTAGCTTTTACTGTGTGGAGCATGGACTCTGACATATGAAGCCACATACTGTGAATCTGATATAAAAATATATGAAATGTTGGGTATCATACCTTTTAAGAAACAGTGAAAACTTGGACATTGAGCCTCTCAAATATCCGTCCATCGGTCAGTGTGAAACAAGCTTAGACCAGTATATGACTTAGGAGTATATAGGAGTATATGACTTACACAACAGCTTTAAGCAAACATCACCCTGAGTCACCTGATCAGGTGGAAAACTGATCCAGGGAAAAGCACAACAACCAGCAACAGGCTCATTGTTACTGATTCAGGTAAGGTGATGTGTTTGAATTACAGCGATGGTGAACAACAGGAGGGGGAGTCACCTGATCAATCAATCAATCTTTATTTATAAAGCACTTTTCATACATAAATGTAGCACAGAGTGCTGAGCATTCAATAATAATTAAAATACCACAATAAAATGAAATAATTAAAAAATATAGGCTATAATTAATATTTAATATTAAATATAATTAAAAAAGAATATA
Organism: Scarus forsteni; assembly: GCA_036419115.1. Lineage (NCBI taxonomy): Eukaryota > Metazoa > Chordata > Actinopteri > Labriformes > Labridae > Scarus > Scarus forsteni. The sequence goes on along the minus strand of JAZDUH010000351.1, from coordinate 108,477 downwards.
TAACCAGTTGGCCTTGTACTGGTCAGTCCGGTGAAGACAGTAAGATCCAACAATCTCCGACAAAACGATCACTGCCAGAACACATCCAGAACAAAACCCCAACCCCACAGCCCAATGGACACATAGTGAGCTGACAGTGAGTGCCAGTGGTGGCTAAAGTGGATAAAAAATCGAAAGGTGCTTTTAAATAAAATGCATTATTATTATTATTATAAGAGAGCGCAGACCTCTGCCAGCGCCACAGTCCTCTCCCATACTGTGATTGTCACCATAAATATTAGTCCTACTTTTATTTCATCTAAATGTTTAGATTCCTTGACCATGAAAACATACCATTAGCAACTGGATTCATAATGATATCTATTTTAGTTCAGTAGTTATTCACAGAAATCACATTTTTCATCATGGCAGATCCAGACGGTGATCCGGATAAGTCCCAAAACCTAATCATTTGTTCCTTGTCTCAATTTGGACATTTCCTAAAAATTTCATTGAAATCCATCCATAATTTTTGAGTTAATTTGTTTCTCTGTTAGCAACATAAATTTACAAACAAAAAAAACAGACACCGGCAATAACAAAACCTCCTTGGTGGATGTAATTAACCTTTTAAAGTAAAGACTTACGGATCAGTAAAGAAACCAAAAGAGTCAGAGAGTTAACAATGTAGAGATGTGTATGTGGCCATCTCGTTCAACACTTTGCTCTGGCTCATTAGCATATGAATAGGACCACCCTCAAAACCAGCCATTTTGAACAGAGGGGTTATGTGAGCATGGATCGAATGCAGCTGTGCTCGATTCATACTCTTTTTGGACCGATGCATGAGACAAACATTTCATGAAGACATCAGGACTCCATGTTAAACAGCAGCAGCACCTGCTCCCATGTCATCTTTGGCCGATTTATGTCGAAGCTAACACACACACACACGGCTTTGGGTGGTTATTTTATGATCTATCAGAGTATACCATTAGGCAATATATGCAAATGCTAAGGGCACCATGGCCTCCAGGGGGCGCCACAAACTTGTAGACAAAGTAAATGCACAGCTATTGCATCGTGTAAATGTAACCTATGAATCAGTTATTGTGTGCAACCTGTGCGGTTATTTAAATTGTATGATGTTGATTTTTGTACTTGGAATTTATTACAATTATTTGTTCACCTACTTACAGGATTTTTATTTTCATATTTATGTTGTATTTCAGAGATTTTGAATGTATTTGTATTTTGTTAAGGATGTTAATGTGGTGAAATGTTTTCTGATAAGTTAAATGGTTAAAAAAATGGTATTTGACACACAAACTCATGCACAGTTGCTTACATACAATCCAAAAGCATATAAGCTTGGACAATAAGTAGCAAACATGGACCTTTTAATTCATTTTCAGTTAAAGTGCTTCAGCTAATTCATAATCACAACTAAAGACATGAAGAAAACTGTTGATACCCTTCTGTTAAAGAAAGAAAAAACAAGAATGGTCCGTGAAACAACCTGAAAGTTACAAAGTAATAAAGAAAAACACTGAAAATTAACTGATGAAAATCAGACATTACTTTAGAACTGTTCACAACGGATCTCTTTAATTCTTGTTGGTCTTTAATATTCTAAAATTTGCTAATTAAGAGGCAACATTTCACAAAAGGTCTTTAAAAATTCAGGTCATTGCAACAACAAAATGATCTACAATATTTTCTTTGAAGTGGAAAAAATTCAACATATAAAATATATTTAAATCCACAGTATATAACTTAATAATACATGTATTTTATTAAAAACAATAAATAAAGAACTCTGTACAAAAAATGTCAAAAAGCTGTACCTTGGTGGTGATGCTGCAGGATATATTTCTGTCTGGTAGAAAAATATCGAACATTTAACTGATCATTAATGTGGAAGTCCACAAATATTTCTCCTTTTTCAACAGCATGAGATTATAAAGATAAAATAGTTTCACAGAAACTGATGGAGGTTGATTCCAGTGTTGATCTTTGTTTAAACTCTAACACTTTGCATCCTGCAGTGGTAATCCTTCTTTTCCACTCTTCAGGTCTTTCTTCTTGCGTTTGCAGCAGACCACAGCGACAGCAACAGCCAGGCCGACCAGCATTAGCAGCAGGAAGACGGCAGCAGCAATGACAGGCACCGAGTAGACTGCGAAAAACAGAACATTACTTCATTACTGTGAATCTACAGGCCAAACTGAACCTGAAAGGACAATATTTCTTAAAATAAAGCATAAAAGGAGATAAAGCAGGTAAGGCGGGAATGAGCCGACAGTCGTCTCGTTTGACCAACAGAGTCTACAGAATTGATCATTTCTAATCCATGCTTAGACTCGGTGTGTTTTCAGCATCAGGGACTCTTGTTAGAAGACACTGGACACCAGTGGGTTGGAAAGTTACCTAAAACATCTCTTGAACTGGAAATGAACTTGAAGCAGCTGGATTCGGTTTTCTTCTCTCCCTCCGAACTCTAGGCCTTGATTTATTCAGGTATTTATGTGTGTACGTCAAAGCTGGTTAGTGAATGATTAAGTATATATTCATAACTTCAGAATAATATTATAAATGAGTTACCTGCTTTCTTATTATTGTGGCCGGGTCAGGGGTAGTGTGATTTTAATGACAGGATTGGGGGCGGGGCTGGGCCGTCAGCGTGCACTTCTGCGTGACGGACGTCAGCAGGGACGGGAGATTTCTGTGTGTGGCGGCTGCTGCAGCAAACATTGTGGAGCAGCACGCGTCCCAAGAGAAAGACAGCGTGCACGTTCAGCGTTCTAAGTGTCCGGGGGAGTTTACCTGAAATACTGCTAAGACACATGCATGCGTGTCAGCTGACATGTTTTATTTCGCCAACATTATTGGTTTTCTCTGACAGATTGACAGGAAGAGACGGCACTGTGTCCGTGCGGGGTGAAGGGACAGGCAGCGTTCTGATATGTTTGTTTTAACACGCCGAGAGTCATTCATTTGTTGACATGTAAGTCCCCCTGTCCTGTTCTTTGATGACATATATGTGGGTTTATTGCTATGTGTGGCAAAGCTGCGTGAACTAAATGGCGAATGTATATGTGGTTCCTTTTGGTGTTTAATACGGCCATGAGAAGTTTTGTGTGGGGTCCTGGTATATGGATTCGCTGTACTGTCTCTCGGTGAGATGAATAGTTCATGCTAAAGCTGTCATTCACGTGTGTATATTGATGGTGTGTGTTAATTGTTTATTGTGGTTGGGTTTGGTTAGGTTGAGCATTCAATGTACGTTCCAAGAACCAAGGAAACAGGGGTCAGCAACAACCCACTACCGTCCCGGGCAACCAAGGGAACCAGGGCCAGCCGCAACCAGCGACAGTCACAGGAACCCAAAGGTGAACCCAGAGTACCTCCCTGGCAGAGACAAAGACAACCACGGCAAGCTGCAGTGCCCCTGACCCCTTCAGAGGAAGAGGGAACCCAGAACAGTGGGCTAGCACTGCACGGGACCCTCCAGGTACCCATTCTAGCACCTGCCCAGGCTATTTTAGAGCATTCCCTGTGCCATCATACACCGCAAGACCCCAGGGATATGCTGGTCCTATCTACGTTTTTTAGTGGAATCGCTCTCACCAAGGATGGTGGTTCAGGTCTGCTGGGTTCCAGGAGTGGGCCCTGGGTCTGCTGGATCTCAGGGTAGCTCCTAAAAGAGCCTTTCTTCCTCCAGGCGGTCTGGTCGCTGGTTGTTGCATGCTGGACGCTGGATGCGTAGAGCTCTCTGTCGAAAGCTCTTAAAAGAGCCTTTGGTGCTCTCAAAGGTTCTGAAAAGAACCCATGGAGGGTCCTGAGGAGGACCTTAAAGCTAAGCCCAGGTGAGCTCTTAAAAGAGCTAGCAGTTGCTGAGAAGGCTCTGAAAAGAGCCTTAAGCTCAAGTTGAGCTCTTAAAAGAGCTTGGAGTGGCTAGGGTGGTCCTGAAAAGGACCTTTGGCTAAGCTAAGAGAGCTCTTAAAAGAGCTAGGAATGGTGGAGGGGGTCCTGAAAAGGGCCTCAGTAGGGCTAAGCCAGGAAAGCCCTTAGGAGCCGGGAGTGGTTGGGCGATTCTGGTCCAGAGGGGCCGAGTCTTCGCCGGGATACACCGTCTCTCCAGTAGAGGGGAGTCAACCAGAGGAAGCTCAGACGAGGTACTTCTCCAGGTAGGGAGTATACGCTCAGTCCAGGGTGCTTGGGTCCTTGGTCTCTGCCCCTGCCAGATGTATCTAGAGGTCATTTTATCCCATTCCCTAATCTCATTATCTGTTACCTCCTCTGGCAAGCTTTGGAATAGGTACAGAAGCCTTGGTAGTATGTTAATTTTGATCACCTCCACTCTTTGCGTAATGCTAAAATATGGTAGCAGATTCCATCTGCGTATATCAAATTTAATTTTATTCAGCAGCGGGTCACAGTTGGTGGATTTTAATTGTTCTAAATCTTGAGGTCAAACAGCTCCCAAATATTTTATTGATTTTGATTCCCAGTTGATCTTAATTTTGTCCCTAATCGCTTGGCATGGTCTAAAGTTGAAATGAATGACCTGTGTTTGTTGTATATTTATTTTATAACCTGATAGATGACCATAGTCTGGAAGGGTTCTCATCAGTTCAGGTAGAGACGTGTTTGGACTGGATAAATATATTAATACATCATCTGCAAACAAAGCTATTTTTGTATACCTCTTCCATCACATTATATATATATATATATATTTAAAAAATAAAAATATTTAAAAATAAAATTCAAAGTCGCATGAAATAAAAAAAGCGTGAAGGGGCGCTGGTGGTTTTTTACTCTCCTTGCCTACCATAGCAAAACACTCGCTTCAATATGGAGGAAGACGAGATCGAGGAATTAGCTGACGCTCCTTCATCAAATAAATCGGTTGTGTGGACCGATTTTGGCTTCCCATGTAAAAGACGAGAGAACGGTGAGAAGACTGCGGACAAAACAACAGCCGTGTGCAAAATATTTTATTTATTTAATTATTTTTTATTTATTTATGTATTTATCTCAAACTTAAAAAAACAGAAAACAAAAGGAAATAAAGAAATAACAAACAACAACAACCAAATCCAACAATTAATATGTAAACCAAACTATACTGCTACAGTATATTAAAAAGGACATATCATGCTGATGCATGATTTAATACTTACATATAATATAATAAATTTGAAAACAAGACCTTACACCCCCTTAATTTTCAAAAAATGAGATATTGTATTTTTTCTGATATCCTAGAACGAGATTTGATCCCTCTGAAAATAGGTCATTGCGAGATGTCCGCGAGATTTCAAACGTCATGACATCACGAGGTACCTTTCTTTTTATTGGAGTAATCTGATAAAACACTTCCTCCTCTGTGATGTCCGTTAGCCACAAAACCGTCACCGAGGAACACATCCACCAGCAGGGGTATAAAGCTCCCTCGCTAACTCTCCCTCATTACCAGCTCTGGCCTGTAGGGGGACTCAATACGCGGTCGCTGCTTTGAGCCTGCCGGAAAATACAGTAGAAGAAGAAGGACAGGCTGGCTCTACCCCTGATAGAACTGACCAATCAGAGCACAGAGGGCTGTGACGTTGCGAGGTAACTGTAGGTCATCCTGAGATCCTCGTGTTTCAATGAGAGCTTGATAATGGCCTAAAATGAGGATTTTGAGAACACTATTGTGGGGCAATGAAGGAACTAAATGACTTGTACTGAGGGCAGAAATGCTTTACAGGCATCCTAGTCTGGCATAGTGAAAAGGAGAAACAAGCATGATATGTCTCCTTTAACAAATTAAGCATGTGAATGCAAACACATGCACAGCAACCAGTTTGAGAAGGAACAGAAGGAAGGAAAAAAGCTTATCTAGTCCTGCCCCTTCACTACAAATCAGATACAATACTAAATTATATCTTAAAACCCACTGTCCTTATTCATGGAAACAATGTGAATTCATGGGTAATAGTAACCCCCTTATTCATAATAATCACCACGACAACAAACAAAACATCCTCAATATAAGTTAGCACTTCAGAGAACTCATTATATGTTCATATAATAGAAATCCACATATTGTTTATACAGTGTTTATGTAATCAAACCATTTTAATGTCAACAGTATTCATAAGCATCCATCTCATAATACTATAAAATTCCCCGTAGTATATCTGTTCTAAAGTACATTTTAAGTTACTGACTATAATTACTTACATATGTTAATAGTTATCAGAGTTTTGGTCCAAGGCCATGTTATAAATTACCTGTATGAGTTTAGTAGTACTTTTTTATAGTGTAATTTAAATATTTGCATGTTACTGAACATTTTTAAAGTGACATCCAGTCTGTTCCAGAGTTTGACTCCACAAACAGAAATGCACAAACTTTTAAGAGTTGAATGAATGATTGGAAAAATGAAGTTATGTTCACCCCTTAGATTATAGCCCCCCTCTCTGGTTTTGAATTTTTTTTGTAAATTACCGGGTAAATTATTGTGCAATGCTTTATATAGCACTTGAGCTGTCATCAGATTAACTATGTCATAAAATTGTAGCAGTTTTAATTGTAAAAACAGAGGGTTAGTGTGATCTCTGTATCCAGCATGATTTATGATCCGTATAACTCTTTGTTGTCATGTGCAGATCTTTTGTAGATTGGTCTTATAGGTGTTACCCCAGACTTCAGCACAGTAGGAGAGCTATGGCAGGATCATGGAGCAGTAGAGGGTGCGTAGTGATTGTTGTGGCAGTAAATATTTTGTTTTGCTGATTATTCCAATACTTCTTGATATTTTTGAGCACAAATATTTTATGTTTGGTTTCCAGCACAGCTTATGGTCAACCAGGATACCCAAGAACTTACTTTCATAGACTCGATCAATAAGTATGTCATCAATTGCCAACTCAATTATACCATCTGTCTTTCTATTTCCAAATACCATACATTTTGTTTTAGTAACATTTAGTGATAATTTGTTTCTGTCAAACCAGCATTTCAGTTTACATAATTCATTCTTGACCATATCTAGCAGCTACATGCCGCTACAGTTCACCGTATACTGCGGCGAGTACAACTACTAACTACCAACTACTTTGAACTGGAGACAGGCAGCAACTGTATGTTTGTGTAAGTCTGCATAAAAAACAATATTTGATTTTTGCATCTACTGTTGAGTTGACAGAATTTTATCATACTTGAAGATCAGAAGTATATGCACTGTTATAGGCTAAATATTATAGTTCACAGTTCAGACATCTATAGGTCTAAACTGCAGCTCTGAGGACTGCTGTTTGTTTTCCTTTACATTCAAGAATGTACTTATCCTGATTGTTACAACAACAAAGCACTTTTTATGGAGATTTTATCTTTGTATTTGCACTGTAGTCTCCTTTAATGAACATTTATTTTGTACTGATGCAGCAATATTTTTATATGTCTGCATTAGGAAGAAAATAAAGAAAATGAGATTTTTGCACAACTTCATACTGTTGGGGATTTTCTATAATTGTTATTTTGTATCGTGAGCCCTGTTTCGTATTTCGTATCGTTTCGTGAGTTGACCATTTCGTTAATATACATCTATCTATCTATCTATCTATCTATCTATCTATCTATCTATCTATGTATATATATATATATATATATATGTATACATATAGGAGTGTAACAGTATTTGTATTCATCCTTACATCACAGTACGGGGGTCATGGGTCGGGGGTCATGGGTCGGTGCACACAATCACACGACGAATACATGAGTAAGTCAAAAAAAAAAAAAAAAAAAAAAAAAAAGGCTAGTCCTGACTCCAGTCTTAGGTGGCGGTAATGAGCCTAAAAGCTGCCAGCGACCGCCATTACAACAGAAGAAGATGAAGAAGAAGAAGCGGGTACAAACAAAAACAAACAAAGAAGAAAGTACAAGCATAAACAAATGAGAGATGCAGCGTGTGGAGTAGGAATGCCCGCCAGCCTCGTATAAACCTGCTGTGTGGGAAACTTTGGATTCCAGGTACAATACAGCAACGATGGCAAAAGAGTGGTGGACCGGACAAAGACTGTCTGTCGGCGTTATTCTGCGGAGGTGGGGTACGTTGCGGGTAATGCATCTAACATGCTGACATACATGAGGCGACATCATCCTGATGTGTTTGTCACTGGTGCGAGGACAAAAACGTCTACAGTGCAACAGCTTATCCCCGGTGCATTCAACCAGACTTGGAGTAATAACACAGGACAAAAAACATGACTAAGGCGATTGGGATATAGGCTACATATCTAACTGTGTAATACAACACTGAAAGTGTTTGGTAACTATTAAAAAAGGAAACTAAGTTACCAGTTTATATTCAACTACCTCAGTAAAGCACTATTGTATGTTTTTTTTCCTTTTCCTCTGTATGAACAGAATGATTGTTGAGAGAACCCTCCTAATGCATTTCTTTTATGTTTTATTCTGTTATTTGTTTTACTTTAACAGGAGATGGTAAGAAGTTTTGCAGTAAGTTGTGGTCTGCTCAAAATAAATGAAAAAAAGATATTCTAGTACATTTGTGAGCTTTTGTTACTTTTCCCCCGCTGTATCGAAAACGTACCGAACTGTGACCCCCATACCGAGGTATGTACCGAACCGTGACTTTTGTGTACCGTTACACCCCCAATATATATACATATATATATATGTATATATATATATATATATATATATATATATATATATACATATATATATATATATGTGTGTGTGTGTGTGTGTGTATATATGTATATATATATATATATATATATATATATACATATATATATATATATATATATAGGGAGTTGTAGATTTTGAAAAAAAAATTAAGATTTTAACAAAAAAAATCTATTATTTGTTATTTAATCAACAGAGCGTATAAAAGGCATTGTTTTAATCAAATAAAAAAGCTAACTCTTATTGGCGTGACTATAAAGTCTAACGCATCACTGTGGTGTCATTACGTTCATTTTAACGCGTTCCTTCTCCGTGATGGGCGGGGCTCTCCCACAACACACACACATGCACGCACACAGGTACACAAACACACACCCACACTCACAGAGCAGAGTGTTGCTGACAATTACAGTAAAAAAATCAACAAATATTTGATGGTGACCGGAGGTTTCCTAAATGTTTTTTTGTTTAGTTCATGTGTCGTTGCTTATTTCTTGCTTTTCTGAGACCGAGTGTACAGTAGCGGTCAGATTGTCCCTCCACGCCCGTGTTTCCTGGTTATCGTGCCCACACAAGTCGACTCTCCCAAACATGCTTGCACACAGCTGCCAGGTCCACGTCTTATAGCCAACGCTGGGCTCTTTTTATTTTTCTTTTGCAAAAGTTTCCTGTTAATACTGCCAGTTGCAGATGACCTATTTTGGGCTTGTTGTGCTCCCAAACCCACGAGGACTTGGTCGTACTCCAGAGCCTTTATACAATCATTTCAAAAGTTACACTAGCTGTTTCTCCCACTCTGAACACAAATGTAAACTCTACCATAAAAAGAGGGGCACAAATGAAGTTTCAACCAAGGAGAAATCCCTACAGCCAGAATAAAAATAGACCTAACACAGCCAGGACTGTTTTCACCGTAATAAAGCTGCAGGTCCAAATGAAACTTAGACAAAAGCCTGACATGTCTGTTTGGTTACACAAATCAAGGTTTGATGGACTGTGAAGTAACAACAGAGTTATAAATAACAGTCCTTTCCCTTCACCGCTGCATAAGAGAGGATGTTCCCCATCCAAACAGAAGGATGTTAAGAACCATATAAGAACAAATGTAAAGAAGACTGTAGGACTGAATGTAAATAGGTACTTAGGAATCATCCTAGACTCACACCTACGGTTTGAAAAACAAGTGAACTATGTTTGCAAAAGTTAAATCTAACGTAAACTGTTTCAGGATCATCAGAATGTATCTTTCTTTAAACACAGCCAAACTCTACATGCACGCTGTGATATTTTCACATCTGTCATATTGCATCACTTCCTGTCCCAAGCATCAAAAACAACTTTAAACCAATCATATCCATGAACCAGATGATAAAAATCATGGACAAAAAACCTGTCCGATGGCAGCACTGTCTCGTATAAGAGAAACACAGCATGCTTAGCTTTTTAGTTTCATTACCTATTGTGACATTAAAATGTTTTACAAATGCCTACATAATCTAGTCCATCTATGTTGGTGAATCTGCAGGAATCAGACTCCAGTCGAGCGAACACACGGGCTTCTGTTAACGGTAACTGTTGAAATGAAAACATCCTTTGGTCGATCTTCTCTGCCACAGCAGCTAAACTCTGGAAAATTCTACTGAGCTGAAAATGCTAAATAACTTTAAAAGCTTCAACAAAGGTGTTAAGTCATGGCTGATGGAGCAACAGTGTTGTTCCCACATATAAATAATTTGCTTATATACATGTTTACCTGATGAAACCTTCTCTTCATCTTTTAGAACTTATTTTTATTTATTTTCTGGATATTTCATGTCTTATCTCCTTTTTAATGAACTGTGTCTTATGTATCTCTGTTCTTTAAATATCTTTTTGTACATTTTTACTCCATAAAAGCCTTGCATGGACTGGTGTTAATATTAGCACTGTGCTATAAACACTAACAGCAGAGCATCTGGGACCAATGTTACTGTGTCCATGTCAAATAAACAATAAAATAAAGACTGAAGAGGAGTCGTGTGGGGAGAGGAGCCCATCACAGACCACGCTCATTCATATGCTGTATATGTTTACTTTTTAAAAACATTTTTTCTGTGTGTTAAAACTTCCTTTAGAGCGAGGGTCACCAAACTCTCTGAGCCTGAGAGCTTCTACTTGTTTTATTTTAATGATTTAAGGCTTCTGAGTAATATTTAAGTTTACCTTTAAAAAAATGAAAGTTATGCATTTAATAGTGTACATTTGGGACTTTGTTGACTTTTTACGATCTCTTCCTAACAATGATGACAACTAGGGATGTAACGATGTGATAATTTCACATCACAGTTATTGTGACCAAAATTACCACGGTTATCGTTATTATCACAGTATTGTTGCAGCGTGCTCAAAATGTTCAAAAAGTACTTTAACACAGTCTTGGAATCATTTAACCCCTTTAATATTATAATTATAACAGTTTTTTTGTCAATAATTGTGTCAGGAAATGTCCTATAAGTACATTTGTTTAAACTTTTTTCACGATCAATAAAAATAAACAAGTCTAACAAGTATTTGTCCTTATTCTGTTATAAATGCTTGGACTGTGTGTTAATTAAAAGAAAAGAAAATTACAGATTTGAACTTTAAACAGGATTCTCTTCATAAACAATTGTAAATGAACAGGTTCAAAATTTTTGAGAAGGGCAAAAATAAATGTAACCTATTTTACAAATACTCTCATATTTTAGGCCCTCCTCACACGAGCACGGCCCCGTATTGTCTTGGCGTCGGCATCAAAACATGTATCGCTGTTTACACATCGTATTGTACATAGGCTTGTGTATTTACATGACAACGCAAAATCCACGCAAAATCCTGTCGGGTTGCCCGTCTGGTTCTTGTGTTGTCATGCTTGGCTTATAATCAGCAGACGAGGCGTGTACGTTGGTTTAACGTTGCTTGTTTTAATTGACAACATTCTATAAACCTCAGTATCCGGCTACCTGCATGCTATATCTACCGGGACGTACTTATGGGTTCCCACGCATGCTCCCAACCCATATTGCATGCTGGGTAATGTAGTTCATGGGTTACTACACTTTAACATCACAGTTCTGCTCTGAGGTGATTCAACGTCAACAAGTGCTCATGCACGCGTAACACGCTGCGTCTCTGCATGAGCACTTGTTGCTGTTGTTGCTGTAGCTGGTGTTGTTGATGTTCTGTGAGCAAACGTTGGTATAAAAGTCGTAGCAATATTTGTCAGCCCAGCTGCCGCCATTGTTGTTGTTGTTGTTGTTGTTGTTGTGTGTGTGACAGCGTGGGTTGGGGGGTGTGGAGGAGGAGGGGTGCTATGAGGTCACTGTTTTTTCCGGACTTATCTGTTTATACCAACTACGGCCTGAAGATGAATACACAGATATCCCCCTGCAGACCCGTTTTCAAAAAAAGATGCGGAGTCATGGACAAATACGCATCTACGTGTGTCAATATCACCAGATCGATAGTTTATTTTACCGGAGTCTTACAAATTCGTACTCGTGTAAAGCCCACCTTAGTTTTCCTGCAGCAGTAGTGTCCATGTTACAGCTCGTTATATTAGACCTTGTCCAGGACTTTTTTTATTTTTAGTTTTACTAATGATAGTCCCTGAAGCAGTTAGCCCCCTTCATGACTCTCCTCTGGTCTCCCCTTTCCATGGCAGATCTCCTCCACATCTCCTTCTTTAATATTTACAAATTATGATTGATTAAACCCGTAAAACACGAACTATGACGGAAAAAGACAATCTATTACAACGAAACACGGCGAATAAACATCAGGAACTCACTCCAGAATGATCCTAATGCTGTTATTTACAACCTTTATACATTATTTACTCATAAAATCCTGATAAACCTCCTATAATTCACTCAGGTGTGGCTCTCTGAATCCTCTCTCTCTCTGCTCCTTTACTCGAGGAGTTACAGCAGTTTTAATCACACACATTTTTGTCTTTCAGCTCGGTGTTTTAGACAGGGTGGCTGTGGTCAATCAGTTTCCCCTCCACATCCTTTAAAATCCAAACTTGGACCAGACTTCAGAGTCCGTTTTGAGAGGAAAAGTCTCCACTGTGTCTCGAACTTTAGCTCTCACACTCTGAGGCCAAACAATGTGTTAGACGTCTGCTTCACAGAGGAGCAGACACACATAGTTCAGGCTTTACAGTCAAAGAGCAGCATCACCGTGAGTTACTGACACAGAGTGGGGATCAAACACGGTTTAACGGTCATTTTAACAGGACGGTAATGATTACTGTGAGAAATTTTACCGCAGTTAACCATTTTACATCCCTAATTACTACTACTGATTAATAAAAAAAATCATGCTTTTTTTTAAATGTATTTTTTGTGCCTTTACTGATAAGAGAGAGACAGTGGATAGGGTTGTGAAAGGGGGAGAGAGAGTAGGGGAAGACACTCTGCAAACTGGTCACAGGCGGGATTTAAACCTGGACCGGCAGAGGTATGAATATGGGGTGCCTGGTTGCTAACCACTCCACCAAACCAGCACCCCTAAAACAATCATACTTTTAAGTATCTTGGATAATTTATTTACCTGTTAAACATTAATGATACAACAATCCATCTTTATGATCTCTTTTCTGTTTAAGTCCATTGTAAGGACTCCAGCGGGCACTGAGGATGATAGAGGTATGGTATCAGTGCATCAAGTTAAAGTTTAGAATAAAATGGACAGTTTTAAAATGTAACCTGTTAAACTTTTTGATTTTGTGTTAATGTTTGTATGACTTGTATGCATACATTTCAAATTATGACAATGTTTTGCCCTCCGGCAATGTGGATACTTTTAAAACGGCCCTCTTGGTTACCAAAGTTTCCAGCCCCTGTTTTTGTTTGTACTGCCCAGGTTTCCTTTTCTCCTTCTGCCACTCTACAGCTGCCCCACACTCCTGTCTTTGCAGCTCTGTGGTCTCTCTTCAGGCTGAGCTCAAACAAGTTCCCCGTCTTTAAAACTGTTAGTATTTGTGTGAGGATTGATCCCTACTGTCAGGTCCTCCCTCACCTCACACCTGCAGGAGATCTCCCAATCACACGGACTATTTAACCCGTTCATGCATGATGTCCGCTACAGTATACCAATATTTGAAATAAATATTATGCCCTTTAGGTTGCAGTACAATGCCCAACTATCAGGTGGGGAACTCCAAAAGACTTGTCTTACGTTGCAGATATTGCATCTTAAATCCAAAAAAACGCCGACGAAGGACAGATTTGGTATTACATCTGAGTTCAGATTTTACGTCGTGTTGTGTTTTTCATTTAAAATTTCGGTGTAATTCACAAGTGAATAGTTTGATTAGACAGCAATAATTCACACATACCTCCGACTTTTCTTTTACTTTTATTACTCTTAAAACTTTGTCAAAGATGTTTGTGGGGCCACTAATAGATTACCTGCCTAGAGATCTAGCAACTATTATTTATAATGGGGATGATTCCTTAGACTGGAGAGCCCCAGTTGTGTTGCCACAATTTGTTCAATAACATGCCCAAATGCACTCATAGTTAGTCAGATATGTATATATATATGCCCATGTGTGTACTCGTATGTAATATCTATATGTATGTGTAACAGTGATAAGAACGATAATGTGCTGCCTGCCCTCCACCTTTCCTTTTTCTTTTCTTTTTTTTGTATTTCGTATCTATTTATTTACTTATTCTTCTTTTTTGGGGTTATTTTAACTTTAAGCTTTATGAATTAATCATTGACATATATTTTTTGTAATAAAATGGGAAACAATAAAATATTGTTAAAAAAAAAAGATGTTTGTGGATCTATATTTAGTTCCACTAACTTAGTGTTTATACCAATGATGCATGGTGAAGTAGACAGATGCATAACTCCCTGAAATATAACTGAAAAAATGAACATGGTTTTTTAGCTTGTTTTAAAGTAAAACAAACATTGAAAATAATATTAGTTTGTGATTTAATAATTCATGCATGAAAGGGTTAAGCTGCCAGGGTCACCTTCACCTCGCTGCTCGTTTGCCTCACCTGAAGTGGTTTGTTGGCTGAATCTACTGTCATCATTTTTGGCTTTCTGACTTCTCCCCTCCTTTTCTGGGATCATTTTTATTGTTGAGTGTTTTTGTGCTTTGCAAACTGACTTTAACACCTACCTCTGTTTCTGCTCCCTCTCTCCACAGTGGTCTCCTGGAGCCTACACCCAGCCACATATGTGAAGACTGCACTGGACTGTCTTTATCCTTAGCATTCTTTTTTTGGATTTAAAAAAAGCACCGTAAACCTGTTTTTTTTTTTGCATCTGGCTTCAGCTTTAGGTCCACTTTAAATCTTTTAAGGACTATTCCCTGACATATTCGTGCTGCTTCATACCTGCTGTGTTACAAACATCCAAATAAAAACACTGTATTTGGGATAAAATGTTATTTTGATATACTCAGGGACAGCAAACTGTAGCTGATGATCTGTGTTTGCTTTGCTAAGCAGCTGTATGTCTGTAAATGTGAAAGTTTGGATATATTTTCAGCTATGAAGGTTTGTTTATTGTTGACACTTATTTATTGAAACTCTGTTCCAGGTGGAGCTAAAATGACTGTTTTTGGTTCACTGTTTCTTTCATTTGGGTTTTACTGTTTGAACAGTCCTGTCTTCTTTAAGAGAAAACACAGACTGTTATGTCAGGCTTTAAGAGATCTCGCCAGCTCACCTTCAAAGATGGACTTGCTGTTGTCGTTGGAGCACTGGGTCAGGCTCAGCTCTCCCAGCTGCTTGTTGGTGTCTCGATTGGGGAGGTAGGCCTGGACATTGAAGCAGTAGCTTTCCCCTCGATCCAGATCAGAGAGCTTTATCTCACTAGTCTTAGAGAAGTGGACTTTCTGCAGACAAAGAAAACATTCTCTTATCATACTCGTGTTTAAAAGGCTCAAACAGCAGTGTTTGCTCTAACTCACCTTCCCAGTGCTCTTATTCCTGTGATAGATGACTTTATACTGCAGCTGGTCCGAGAAGACGTCCCTGATGTTCAGCTGGTGACCGTCTTTAAACAGAGCCGTGAGCGGGTCGGTCACAAACAGGGTGGTGGTCCTCTGGTCTGCACTAACATCCAGCCTGAAGTCAGGACGCCCTATATCAGCTTAGGAGACAAGGAAAGGAGACACGGTTTATTAGACTCTACACTCATTATGGAGACGATTTTGTTTCTTTAATAAACAATCAAAAAGAATAAATTAGAAAACAAACAAAAAATATAACTTCTGAAAACACAAACCAATCTGTGGTTCATGAGAGCAATATTTTGATTTGTAAATAAAACTTGAATTTTTTGTATTTTTGAAATTATAATTTTGTTTGCAAAGTTTTTTTTTGTTTTCAAATCTATTCTTTATTTATAGTAAAGAAACAAAATTAAGTCCATAACTCATCTGCTTGAAAAGGAATCTTAAATGTTTTGAACCGACTGTGTAGCAAAGTAAAATCTTGTTATTTTAGATGTTAATAATGTAACACAACTGTTCTGGTAAAGTAACCTACTGTCTCTGTACGGGCAGAACCGTGGTGAGGTGGTGTAAGGGAACTCGATAAGGTCAGATGAAGCTCCCAGCAGCGGTTCAGATAAGACGTCAGCCCTGTAGCAGGACTTCAGGTCTGTTAGAGAGCTGGACAGATCACACACCGTCTCTTTAGACCGGATACAGTGAGGCGTCCTCTGCTCATCCCCACCAACCCTGAAACAAAAATCCACAAATATCATGGAATCAAAAATCAAAATCAGGAGAAGACACTCCAGCACCTCAGCGAGGGGTCTTACACTTCAGCCAGTCCATATATAAACCAATATCACAGGAAAAATGCTTTAATAAATTAACAATAAGGACAATTCTAAGAAACAACTGGAGCATTTAAACCACTGACATGTTTTTATTCAGGACTGAAGTTTAATGTGACCTGATGTTAAGCAACATTTCCATCTGGGCCCCATCTGGAGCTATAAAAATGGACATATGGTTCCATCTGGTTTTGCTCCTGGGCTCCACCTGTTTTAGTCCATAAGGGCTTACATGGGTTTCTGACTGGATCTTAGGTGGGTTCCAAATGGACAGTTTTATGTGGGGACCATGTGTGTACCACCTGTTTACCTATATGGGCTTGAACTGGGATCTGAATGGGCCTTATGTGGGTTCCAGCTGGGTGAACTATACGTGACCAATGTAGGCCTCACTTGTGTCCACCCATTTAGGGCTCCAAGTGGTTTTGGTGGGTCATCTATACCCAGTCAGAAACCCAGTTAAGCCTATATGGGCTTAAGTGGGTGATGACTGGGTCTTCATCCACACGAAGACAAAACGCTTAACAGTTTCCTAAACGATCGTCATAAAGACGAAGGCATCTCAGAAAATGTGTGCGTCTACATGAATGCACTCGATACGCATGAAAACACATGCCAGACCTCTAGGGGCGCTGTAACGATATGACAGAAACAAGCAGAAACAGATGAAAAAACAGTGGGCATGTGCGCTTGCAGCAAAAGTTGTAAACAGAGATTGTGATAAAGTGATCATAAAGTGCTGTAATGTGTCCTCGATAATTGTTTGTTCAACTCGGTGGTGATTGAGAAGAAGGAGATTTTGCTGCAACAGGGATAGTAGGGTCACTAGCTTCATCAGCACATATGCTACATGTACACCGCCATTGTTGTTGTCGTTGTTGTCGTTGCCGTGTGTGGTGCATGCGTGTCAATGACGATATGAAACTATGACGTAAGCGTTTCTGAAAAGTTGCGTAAAGCCAGTAATCACGGAGCTGCGTATACGGCATCTCAAAATCTTTCCACTCTGGAACCTGGTTTCAAAAATGATCGTTTACAGACCCCCAAAACGCCGTCTTCATATGGATGATACACAGATTCGGCTAAAAACTTATGCGTTTATACCTCAGTTTGGCTTCGTGTGGATGGGGCCTGGGTCTAAGGTGGGGCCCAAATGTCCAATTGTATGTCACACCCATGTAGGCATCACCTGTGTTTGCCCAAATGGTCAATGGGAAATGAATGGGCTTTAAGTGGCACTTTGAAACCTATGTAGAAACCATTTTTTCTTATTTCATCAAAAGTGCCTAAAGTGTCCCAAGTTTAAACTAACCAGGGTGGAAAAAAAACCTAAAACAGACAGATACATAACTGAACAGTATAGATCCACATTAAATGCTGTGTTGGCTACACAAACAGATATTTTAGCCTTATTTTAAATGAGCACATCTATAATTTCACAGACTAACACACGGGACAAAGTGAATCCCTGCACAGGGATGACCACTGTGGGTTTTCTTTCTTTAACAGAAGGGTGATAAGAATTTTTCACATGTCTGTATTTGGGTTATGTGGGCATGTGTTAGAGCTGGTTACCCATGTGTGGGTCTCATGTAGGTGATACAGACATGTGCAAAATTGTTGTTACCCTTCTGTTAAAGAAAGAAACCTACAATGGTCACTGAAATAACCTGAAACGGACAAAGGAAAGTGAATAAAAAATACTGAAAATTAACAAATAAAAACCATACACTGTGAAGAACAGAAGCAAACACTGGGTTAAGAAAATGGTATGAAAGCAGAAAAAAGTTAATAGGTGCAAAATAGGTGCAAGTGACTAAGGAAAATTGATTATAGCAGCAAAATTGGGAGCAAGATAGGCATAAAGTCGTAAAAACTGGGTTAAAAAGGTTAAAATAGGCATGAAATACAAGAAACTACATCACCATGCCAAAATGTTTGACACATTTTGGGTTAAAAATATGACAGTCTGTGATTTGAAAATTGCAACAAGTCATATTGAGATTTAATCTAATTTGCAATAAACTGTTCAGCCCTATTAGGACCGAGGAGAAAAGACAGAAACAATGAAGAAAGAGGTAGAAGCAGAACACAACAGAAGAGAAAACATTTGAGACAGTTAACAACAAAAGCAGCAGTAAGACAAGCAAATAAAAAAATAAAAAAAACTATAAATGAGATTAAACTTCATCCAGAACAGAACCACGGAAATAAAAGTGGTTATGAGCCCCATAAAAAATAAAAGGGGTACAAGAACAAAACACATTCTCGCCCTAACCCTTCATAATCGTTCACATGCCACTGAGGCAACATCACTAGGCAAGTCTGTAGATATATATTTTTTAGTGTTTTTTTTTTTTTTTCAAGTGATCTTTTTTACATTTGAGCAGGAAATTACAAAGTCAAGCAGCTCCAATGGACAAACAGCTTTAGTTTGAGGAGGCTTCAAGATCTGAGGCTGTGGTCGGACTCTTTAAAAACAACAGTTTGGAGTAGGGATGTAACGGTTACCGATAAAATGCATGCACAGTAGGGCTGAACAGTTAATTACAAATTAGATTAAATCACGATCTGGCTTGTTGCAATTTTCAAATCACAGACAGTGATTTGAAAATGTGTTGAGCCTTTTGGCATTGTGATGTAGTTTCTTGCCTATTTTAACCTTTTTTAACCTTTTTTAACCCAGTTTTTACAACTTTGTGCCTATCTTGCTCCCATTCATCTTTTTTTTGTCCACTGTCAGACCAGGTTTGGAATTTTTGAAATTTAATCCCAATTTTGCTGCTATAATCAATTTTCCTTAGCCACTTTTGATTATTTTGCCTTTTTTTTTTTTTTTGCAATTTCATACCTATTTTGCACCTATTAACTTTTATCCGCTTTCATACCATTTTTTACCCAGTTTTTACAGTTTCATACCTATTTTGCTTCTGTTCTTCACTTCAGTTTTTCTCAAATCTTTTATCCTTAGATTAATTTAATGTCATATTGGTTATAGGGCTGGGCTAAAACAATGAATTCAATCGATTTAAATCGATTTTCCTTTAAATGGTTCATAATCGATCCGTAAAATCCAAAAATCGTGGGTTGTTTTTTCTTTGAGAAGCAGCCTGTGGTATCAACTCTGCTAGTCTAGCATTTAGCTATGCTTTCCACTGAACAAGATCCCTGAGATGTTACCGGAGACTTTAAAAGCTGACGTTTGGACATATTTCAGATTTAACAAGCATGAAAGAAAAGATAAGTTGGACAAAAAACAAGTAACATGCAGAATATGCATTAATGCATATCATTAATATATGATTAATGTAACTGCTTTGGGTTCAGTTCTTAATGTAAAAACAGTTTAATAATGTGAATCGAATCGATTTGAGACCTCTTAATATCGAATCCAATCTATCCAGACAACCTGAATCAATAGCCCTAAATGGTTATACTATGAAAAGATCTACTGCTTATGTTTGTTTAAGAATACAGAAGATGAGGAACATTAAAACAATCGCAGAGTAAATCACAATATTAGGGAAAAATATCGCAATTACATTATTTTCTTAAATCGTTCAGCCCTAATGCACAGTTTGTAATGTTTGGCCTCAGCAGCTGGAGCCTCGCTCAGACTCTTTCACACTCGGAAACGGACAAAGTCTAAAGTCTGGTCCAAGTTTGGACTTTAAAGGATGTCGAGGGGAAACTGACTGATGCACAAAATGTGTTAAAACTGCTGTAACTCCTCGAGTAAACGAGCAGAGAGAGAGAGAGAGGATTCAGAGAGCCATACCTGAGTGAATTATAGGAGGTTTATCAGGATTTTCTGAGTAAATAATGTATAAAGATTGGAAATAACAGCATTAGTGTCATTCTGGAGTGAGTTCTTGACGTTCTTTCACCGTTTATTCGTCGTAATAGATCATCTTTTTCCATCATAGTTTGTGTTTTATGGATTTAATCAATCATAATTTGTAAATATTAAAGAAGGAGATGTGGAGGAGATCTGCCATGGAAAGGGGAGACCAGAGGAGAGTCATGAAGGGGGCTAACTGCTTCAGGGACTATCGTTAGTAAAACAATAAATAAATAAATAAAAAGTCCTGGACATGGTCTAATATAACGAGCTGTAACATGGACACTAATGCTGCAGGAAAACTAAAATGTGTGTGTTTGTAAAATAGGTTAACTTTATTTTTGGCCGTCTCAAAACTTTGAACATGTTTATTAACAATTGTTTATAAAGAAAATCCTGTTTAAAGTACATATCTGTTTTTTTCTATTCTTATAATCACACACAGTTTAAGCATTTATAACACAATAATGACAAATACTTGACAGAATTGTTTACTTTTACTTCTAATGAAAAAAGTTTAACCAAATGTACTTATAGGACATTTCCTGACACATTTATTGACAAAAAGAACTGTTAAACTTTTAAAATTATAATATTAAAGGCGTTAAATGACTTCAAACGTGTGTCAAAGTACTTTTTGAACATTTTGAGCAGACTGCAATAACACCACAATAATAATAATAACGATGATAATTTTGGTCACAATAGCTGTGATATGAAATTTTCATACTGTACATCCCTAGTTTAGAGATAAAGCCAGGAGCCAGTCCCTATAAAGGCTTTAAAAGTGATGGAAAAGTTAAAATCCACTCTAAACTAACAGGAGGCTAACAATCACAATGTGTCACTTTATTTATAAAACACTTTTCCTACAACATCTGTAACTCAAAGACATTTGGGTGGGACCACCTCCTCCACTTTTACATCTATCTTAAATCTATCTTTAACTCCTGTGTCCAAGAACTATGTCCAATAACTTTAAATTAGGGGTGTGAGATATGCTGATATTAGGATCATGGTGGGATCTCCTGTTTGGTTATGTAGCATGAAGCCATGGTGGAAAGAGAAAAGGAGATAAAAGCTTGAAGATGTCTGAACAAAAATCTGTTCTAAAGCAGCTGTATTATTCACTCAGATTATAGACATTACAGTTAGATAACATTTGTTCTAAATTGTTGCACTTTAAGAGATAATGTTGATATTGTTGTTCATTATCTTTTATGTTTACATTTATTGCACATTTTTATAAAAACTGCACTATTTAAATGAAAACCTGTTCAGAAAGTTTCTTTGGCTTTAATTGCCTTTTTTTTCCTTTCAGGGTTTTACATGTTAAACAGGGAAAAAATGATCAAACATGCAAATTAGTCTAGAAAAACCAAAGTAAAGAATTGTGATAAAATCGAGATCGTGATTTTATTTTTAAAAAATCGTTATATGATATTTTTGCCATATCGCCCACCCCTACTTTAAATATGTAAACTACATTTAAAAAAACATTCCTGTTTTATAGAATAAGGGCTGAACAACCCTCTCTGAAACCGTACATGCATTAATTATTTAACCACAAAGGAAAACTGCTTAATTTTTTTTTAACTTTCCAATAAGATAAAAATCAAGTTCAATTTTTTCTATGTTATATTTTTCAGGAGTTATGGATCCGTCTACTACACGGGTGGGCAAGTGGCGGCTCAGGGGCCAAATGCGGCCCTCCACATCACTAAATGTGGCCCGACATTCATTCCCAAAAAACAGACGTGGTAAATATGAAGAAAACTCAGATATCCAATAAAAATAAATCCATATAATCTTATGTAAGTTATTTACAGCCTTACTTTACTCTTATAGTGTCTACATCTCTTTTATGAAGCCTTTAACATTTTATCAATCATTACTCAAAACTATATTTAAAAAATGACAGCAGCAAAATATTTGAGCTTTAAAAGTTTGAAAAACACATTTTATAGATTTAAAAAAGCTTCATTGGCTTTAATTCAATGTGTATCAGCTACATTAGCTTGAAATCACGTTCATTTGAATATACATAATAACTTGTATTTATGTTGTAATATATGAATATTGGTATTCTAATTTTATTACAAATTTATATTCTCATTTGTTGTTTATCCAACATTCTTTTTTATTATCCATTTCTGAAAATTTTAACCATGTGGCTCTCTTGGTGATTAAAGTTGCCCACCCCTGCTCTACTACAATGCTCACCATGCATTAACAGCATAAAAAGAAATTTGGTGGAACTTAATAAAAATCCATAAACATATGTTTTACAAACATTTGTTCAGAGTAAATTAAGAAAAAGAAAAACCTGTATTGTAAGAGTTATTGCTGTTTAATCAAACTATGCATTTGTGCATTACACCAACATTAAAATAAATTTATGTGGATCTGAACACAGGTCTGATACCCAACTTTAGATTTAAGGTGCAATATCTGGATATGGCAAAAATGTGCAATGATAATATTTTTTGAAACTTACAACAATGGTTTGGGAATTTTCCACCTGGTAGTTGGACATGGTGCTGCAACCTACAATGAGCAACCTTTATCCCACATATTTGTCTACTGTGAGCAGCATGCATGAAAGGGTTAAAGAGCAAACAGGTGAGGCTCTGTGTCTTTAACTTACTTAGAGAACTCCACGGTGTAGGAGGAATCCTCCGAGGGTTTGGGCTGCCAGGATAGAACAGTTTTAAAGTTGGTGGATTTCCAGGTTATGTTCTGAGCCCTGGGGAAGGAGCCTGCAGAACAGACAAAGGACGTTTGTTAGTATGAAGAAGAAAGTGAATTAAAACAGCACATTTGCAAATCAAAAAGCTGAACAATACTTTATCCATCAATCATTCAATCAAACTTTATCTTTACAGCACTTTTCATGCAGGACTTTGTAATACAAAGTGCTTTACATGAGAAAAAGATAAAATAAAATAACAATAAGTGGAATTAAAAGCAGAAAATTGCATAATTGCATAAAATGAAAACACAAAACCCCCACAATCCCCCCTCCTCCAAATCACATTCAATATACACACTCACTTACTCAAACACACAAAGACATAAAAAAGGAAATTCTGACAGAAAACAGAATCAGAGGACTGAGGAAACACAGGAGCTAAAACTAAGATAATACTTAAAAATACAAGAGGGTAAGATAAATAACTGTGTAAATACATCAATAAATAAGATAACATAGCAGTATAGAATAAAAGTTGGATAAAAAAATGGTAAAATAAGAAAGTGTAACATCAGGTGCATAATAAAATCAGCTAAAATAGGATAATAAAAGGAAAAAAGCATTTAACAAAGAATAAAATGTAAAAAAAATCTGAGAAATAAAACAAAATAAGAGGGTTAAATTAAGTTACAATATAAGGTAAAAAAAATAATAAATACAATCAGCTATTAGCCAGACTAAAAAGGTAGGTGTTGAGTTTTCTTTTAAAAATATGAACGGTAGACATAAGAGCATAAGAGTCATCTGAATGCACCTTTAACACCATAAGGTCACCATTTTATCACTCTCCGTAACTTTTATATAATTTAAAAGATTTTTAAACAAGAGCAAGATGTAAAGAAACTGTTGTCTTTTTTTGAAGCAGTTACATATTAAAATAAAAACAGAGCATTTAAAGAGCTTCACCAAATGAAATTGACAATTTCAAACTAAAACATTTAGCAAAATCAAACATTTCCAAATAAAAGTGCTTAAAGTGCTTTACTGAGCTGACATTAAACATTTCAAACTCAAACATCTGAAGTTAAATAAAATATTTTAAAATAAAAAGTGCTAATGTTTAAGGTGCTATACTGAACTGAAAAATGAACATCCAGATTTTAACAACCAACAAGAGAACATTTACCTGGATGGTTTTATCCTCTAGAATCAGACTTCACACACTAAAGTTAAAAAACTGAAACTAAGGTAAATGATGAAAAAACAATTCTCAAACATATAGGACAGAACATTTCAGGACCTTTTTCTTTATTTATTCTCTTTTTGTGGCTTCAGAGTGCACACAACATTTTTTCCTGGTGCACCAGTGCGCCCAAAATAGTTGAACGCTGAAGTCCTGTTATTTTAAAAACACTAAACTCTTCATTCTGTAAAGTATTTCCTAAAGTTTCCTTTTTATTTCCACCTGAAACGTTTACATGTTAGATGCATAACTTAGGAATAGTGGAGATAGAGCGTTTTAAATGTGTTTTTTACAAATGTATCTTACTGGGCTAAAGGCAGGATCTATCCACAACTGTCTACATTTTTCACAGGATTCATAAAAACGTGTTTCTGATTCATTCTGTTCAGAGCAGGAGATTTTCTCCACGTTTCACTTCACACTGCAGGCTTAATGTAACCAGACTGTTCTTTTCTTCTTACCTGCTGATCCTGACTTTAACTCAAGAATGAAAATAAATGAATCACATCAGGCAGTTATAATCATAAAAACAAACTTCTGTCTCTGGAATAACAGAGGAGAGAGTAAGTTACTGTTGCAGATCTATTATGGTCTGTCGGATTATCAAAGTCTGAAGGACAAGAGCGCGAGCTGCCGAACCCACCTGAGACCGAGCGCGTGAAGAAAAGCAGCACCGCACACAGAGCTGTTGTTGATCCGGCTGTTGTCATGGTGATTCTGGTCCAAACGCGTTCGTACCGACCCGAAGAGTCCCACAGGGCCGTCTCTGTCCTGGTGAATACGGAGTACAGTGGACGTAAAGCACCGCCGTACACTTGGTGAGAGATGTCCAAATAAGGAGCGTCCGGCATTGACGTCACCAGACCACTCGGCACACTCTCCACAGTGCATGCCTCTTCTGCTGAGGTCATTGTGCGGATACAGAGGGACATTCTCTGGTCGGGATGGGAAGTTCGGCTCTTTTCAGAGAGTCGATTCTTTTGACTCGACTCCACAGAAGAGCCGGATCTTCATCTGAGGTTTATTGAAGCCCTGCATCAGGGATCATCAACCACACTCTGAAAAGGGCCAGTTTTTTCTTTGCATAAGCTATAGGGGCCAGAAAACAGCGATAATAAATACAAAACAATTAAAATTAAATATTTTGGTCCATTGACTGAAGTCCAAATGTGGTCAATAGTTCTGGGTTTCAAATAGTTTTGGGTAGGTCGAGACAAACTCGATAATTAAAACAACACATTTTTAGCACGTTCTCATTTTGGTAAATCATAAAGGCCAAAAAAAAGAAGAAAAGGAAATTAAAGGCTGATTTTATTTTAAAGTCTTTCTGAGATTAAAATTAGAATTATATGAAAAAGTAGAGAACATGAAAGAATACGTAATCATCATACTTAATTTCAGAATTAAACATTTTATTTAAGAATTCAGACTTTTTCTTAAGATTCAATTCAGTCATAAAAAGTTTGATCCTAAACAGATAATCATAATAGTCAGAGAGAGAGATGGAAAGCTTTGAAGGGCCTGATGTGGTCCCCGGTCCACCAGTTGGGGATCACTGCCCTATATGTTCCCTTAACATTGTAAAAATCAAGTCTGCGTGAGCGTGACTTGTTACTGTTCTTTAAAAGTGCAGCACTTACCAGTGCACAGAAAGTCAGATATACGGCAAACAAGAAAAGCTCTACTGTAAAGTCTCTCCACTGCATGAGTGTACTCCAAATAATTAATAATAACCAGTCAGGAGACAAGCACAGAACGTTTAGGAAGGACCTGTGCAACATGACTGGGTAAATAACCTGAAAAAGGAACTGCAATTTAAAAAACAATGATTCTGTTTCAGGATGAAAGATCAAAATATTTAGGATTCATTCTCTTCTTATGATGTGGTTAGAGACTGTTTGAAATATGACAACTGTAAAATAAATTGTCTTAAATCTACCTTTGTTATGATTGAACCTATTTTTAATAACAACACAATGCAGTGCCCTGCACACAACTGCAGCTGTTTAATTTATAAAGAGCTGATATCCACACTGAGCTTAAACCAATGGTATGTCCATCTGTTTGCAGCCAGAGGCATTGAGACTTCATATTTCAGAGGAATTTTATGCTTATAAAGAATGGTACATGAAATCATAAAAGAAAACCATGTGTAGTTTCTAAATGTAATATTTTATTTAACCTTTATTTAAGCAGGAAAACCTCATTGAGATTAAAAATCTCTTTCACAAGAGTGTTCTGGACAAGACAGCAGCACATTCAACAGTTTTACACAAACACATGTAGTCATCAAACACATAAAACAAGAATTCACTACATTAAGATGCACATGTTCCTGAGTAAGATGAGTCCTGGATTGGCAACGCTGGACCGCAGTCCCTGTTCCGGTGACAGCCACCCCAGAACACAGCAAGAAAAGTCAGGAACAGAAAGACCAAGACGAACTACCATTTCCGAATCCCCTCCATCGTCGCACAACACCAGGATCAGGAAGTGTAATCAGCTGGGCGTCGTGGTAGACAGAGGACCTCGTCACCAGCACTGTAATCCAGTCCGGGCCTTCCCTTTTCCCAGCGTGAATTCATCAGGAGAAAGCAATATGCCTTCCACGAGGAGATCGGATCCATCCGAAGAGAGAAAACGCAGAGGTCTCCTTTCCTTCCGCAGATTCACCTACGGAAACCTTGTTACGACTTTTACTTCGTAAAAGTTTCGTCTGCTGGAGTTTACGACTCCAGCAGATGGAAGGAGCAGGTGGGTCGTCTCACAACGTGGACAGCGTAATCAGGATGTCCAGCAGTTTGTCCAGTGTCCTCTTCTTCTTCTCTGCCACGTCACCAAATAGTCCAGCCTCATGCCAACCACAGAGCCAGCCCTCCTGATCAGTTTCTCAATCCTGGATGTGTCCTATCTTGAATATCTGATGAAACTGGCTCTTGGTAGCTGATGAAATGAAGCTGGCAGTTGGTTGCATCTATATACACATATATATTGTTTGTTTGTTTGTTCACAAGGTTTAATACGAGCTGGATTCCCCATCTGAACCCTGCAGAGAGATTATTGTTTCCTCCTTGTTTCTGAGGATCTTCATTCTGTTTTATTCCAATAACTTGTAGGAATTATGTTTATGACAGTACTGATAAAAAACAGACTAAATATTATGCATACAAAGAAATGACTCTAAAGTTAAAGTATAAAAAGTAACTGTAGCACACAGAAGTCAACAAGCAGATCTTTGCAGACAGACAGTTACATCCTTATTGATTAACCAAGCTTACAGAGCTATCACACTGTAATAAAGCTGCTTTAGAATAAACGTAATCGACCCAAATAATAAAGTGTAAGGTCCATGATACATGTCTGACTCGTCCAACAAGTCTGAAGTGTGTGTGTGTTAAATCTAACAATCAAAAACTTGTCCTAACTCGCAGGAACCTGGCCGTCATTAATCCCTAAACTCTTCTTTAAACTCATCAGAAGTGTTTCCATCTATTATTTAGTTATAGTCTTATACACATGAGACTATTCACTCCTCACCAACTCCTGGAGTCACACTGGTAGTCTTCTTGCTTTTCAGTGGTATAACATGTAGGCCTGACTTTCTATCTGTGATATGACTTGTAACTTGTAATTTTTAAAATAATATCCACACAGTTTCAGGCTTTGGCTTTACGATCTTTCAGCAGCTTTAAAAAGGAGGCCCATTAACTCAGGATGTACTTTTCCTGGAGGTTCACTTAGGTCAGAAAACAATGTTTTAAAGAGTGATTACAGAACTGAAGGATTACTTTGAGCTAAGCTGATGAAAGTTTAAATACAGAAGTCCAATTGTTTCGAGCTGTGTGCAGTCTTCACTTCTCCTGTTTGCTGAAAGGTCTGAGGAAAGGGAAATGTCTTCTCTGATTCTTGGAGAGAAACAAAGGCCTGTGAGACTGGATCACTTCCTGTTATGTTAGCAGCTTTACTTAATTACCAAGAGCCGGGGCCAAGACTTCTTAAAAAGCAAGCATCTTATAAAACCTACTGGTCTAACTCATTGAGTAGGGTTGGGTTAAATTCTCTTGGTGGGATTTTCTCCTCCTCTGATCTTGGCTGATGTTTACATTTATGCAAAATTATAAAACGCTAACTGGATGTTAGAGGTCATGGCCATGAGCTGTTGGTCTGACAATTGGGCGGCTTAAGCTAAAGTTACATCTAACTTAATTTCACATGTTTTTCTATGCTTTAGAAGTGCACAAGAAATGACAGTGAACATCCCATCGTGTTAAAAGTCACTACTGCAGTAGCCTGATTATACACATGGACAATATTGTTCCATTAAAGACGGAAAACACACAACGGACACTGAAATAACAAAACTGACAAAAATAATAATCAAGAAAAAATTACTGTAGATTAACAAATGTAAATCAGACAATGCTTTTGAATCATGGTTTAATGGAATCATTAAAAAAACAAAATAATGAAACTGGCCTGGACAAAAATAGTACCCAATTTTCGAAGTACCCCTAGAAAAGACTGAAAATGGTGTGACCATAGGGATGTGTTAAACTAAAGTGTGTCCTGTAATTATCATCACAGGTGTCTTCAAGCTTGTAATCAGTCAGTCTGCCTATTTAAAGGCTGAAAAGTGGTCACTGTGCTGTTTGGTAGCCAAAGTGGACTTAGTAGGACATCACTGTTACAAGCAAATCATAAAAAAGTGAGACTGGAATTTTCCAAAATGCATACTGACAAGCCACAAAGCTTCTGGGAGAATGTCCTTTGGACAGATGAGACAAAACTGGAGCTTTTTGGTAAGTCACATCAGCTCTATGTTCACAGACACAAAAATGAAGCATACAAAGAAAAGAACACCGTACCTACTGTGAAACATGGAGGAGGCCCAGTTATGTTCTGGGGCTGCTTTGCTGCATCTGAAATGTGCTGCCCAGTGTCAGAAAGCTTGGTCTCAGTCACAGGTCATCGGTCCTCCAACAGGATAATGAGCCAATCACACAGCCAAAAACACCCAAGAATGACTCAGAACGAAACATTGAGTTAAGGGTACTATCATTTTTGTCCAGGCCAGTTTCATTATTTAGTTTTTCAAAATAATTCTGTTTAACCACGGTTCAAAACTGTCTGACTTCATTAGTTTAAATCTGTTAAAGCAGCTCTGTGAAAACCCAAATATATATTTCATTTTTTTAACCGATAATATCAAACCAAAAGAGACCAAACTATGGTTAGATTAGGTCCAAATATTGCTTGCTGCTTCTAAAACTGACAAAAACTTATAAAACTGCTGCTTTCATAATACATGTGGCAGAGTAATTCTTGTCTATTTAACAAAGGATGAGGTCTCTGTAGCTGACTAACGTGGTTTGTCCTTAAACAAACAAGCTGGGGGATTTTTGCTGCAACTGTTGCTCAACTTACAGCCCAAAGCATAAAACTAGAGAACAGGGTTTTATGTTATTTTTGAATTGTTAACTCCTATAAGTTGTTTCTCAGTTTAAACACTGAGGATAAAGTTTCTCGCTCAGGTTAGAGTTTTCAATTTAAATTAAAATATTAAGTTAGGCTAAATAAAACTGAAATAAAAAACTTCAAAGATCATCCCATTAAACATCAGTGTATGTGAGAGTTTTAATTATCAGAATGATGCTGTGTTGTTCCCACAGAAGTGTCATGGTCTGATGTCCTTTTGCTGTTAATGCATTTCAACATTCTGTTACTCTACTATCACAACAACACAATGAAGTGTCCTATTCACTAGTATTAATCAAGCACTGGTGCTGATGTTTCTGCACTCAGCCTTTCTATGAATGAGGAAGTAATAATGAGTAAATGATCCTGTATATGTATATGAAAACAGCTGTTTCTATGGTAACCTAACTGGTTGGCCTGTACAGTGTTACAGCTGAAGTCAAATGACTCCAAATATGGAGTCATGTTTGATGTATGGAAATACTTTTAACAACAGCCCACTAAACTTCAGTTTTTTTATGTTACTTTTGTTTTCCACAGCTCTCGGCTCTGTGGGTCATGAACACGTCTTAGAGGAGTTGTGTAACAGAAGTTTCCTCTGTCTCCGTGAGCAGCCCACAATGCCTCAGCTTGTCCTGGATGTTTGGTGTTTTGGTATGTAGAGAACAAAACCGGCTGAAACATGAATGACTGCACCTTGTTTTTGAAATCCAGCTGAAGAACAGGAATGTCTCTGATAGTGTGACCGTGCAGTCAGACCCTACTTCCTGTTTCTTGTTAAAGAGACCGTTGCACAACAGAACATGATGGAGTCCCTTCAGGATGACTAATAATATAAGAGATGTCATAGTCATGGACGTTATCTCTGTTTCAGCCACTTTAAAGTTTACTGGCTTATACTGTAGTTACTGCAGGAGCCAAAGGGAGCTTTAAGTTAATCATAACACATTCCTTCTTTTCTTATCAGCATGTGGGAGAGAGAGAGAGAGAGAGAGAGAGAGAGAGAGAGAGAGAGAGAGAGAGAGAGAGAGAGAGATATGATCTGTTGACCTGAGGGCTACCTGAGAGGCTGAAGGAGGAGCCAGAAGACCTTCGTTAAGACCAAGCAGCTGCAACGTCTGATGTGTCTGAGGAGGGCACACCACCTTTTGACCATGTGCTATGAGCCATGTGCTGGACCATGCAAAGACAACTGATTCAGATATTTTTGTTTTATTGAGAACACGTTTATGGTCTGTAAACCACTACCTGTGATAAATGGTCAAAGGGACAGACTGGATCAACCTCTACTCCTCAGTTTTGTCGACATGCATAAAGATTTTGATCTTACTCAGTCCCCAGTGGAGGCAAAAAAGCTAAAGGGTTAAAACGCTTCTACAGTTAGGAATAAAATAAAAGGACACATCATATATAAGAGTCGTGCTGGAAACTTAAAATGTAAATGAAGAATAAAAATGAAAACAAAGCAGAACACAGAGAATAGATTCCATCTAAAATGTCAGTATATTGTACTTTTTTGTCATTTACAGGCTAAACAGTCCACCGAACATTTACACAGAGATAGAAGAAAGATGATGGAGATTAGAACTACACATTAATATACACATATACATTAGTATACACACTCACATGTATGTTATTGAAAACAATAGGGGATCACACTGCTATTTTTTTAATTCAAGGGTAAAACGTCCAGTTTCTATTTATTTAAAAAGGGAAAGTGCATATTAAGGAACATTTACACGTAAACAGATTATAGTCCGAGGCTGCTCTCCATCTGTAGTCCCTTGGCTGGTTGATGTTACACTTCAAGTGTAAACACAGTGAAAATCCAATAAGAACCAGAACAGCACTCGGAGAGCACAGACCTCTGTCAGCACCACAGTCCTCTCCCATATTGTGATTTTTTTTTTTTTTTTAAATGTATTTTTTGGGCATTTTGTGCCTTTATTGATAGGAGAGAGACAGTGGATAGGCTTGTGAAAGGGAGTGAGAGAGTAGGGGAAGACACTCTGCAAAGTGGTCACAGGTGGGATTTGAACCTGGACCGGCAGAAGCAAGTACATGGGGTGCTAACCACTCCGCCAAACCAGCACCCCCCATATTGTGATTTTTAACATAAATATTAGTCCTACCTTTATTTCATCTAAATATTTAGATTCCTTGACCATGAAAACATACCATTAGCAACTGGATTCATAATGATATCTATTTTAGTTCAGTAGTTATTCACAAAAATCACATTTTTCGTCATGGCGGATCCAGACGGTGATCCAGATCAACACCAAAATTGAATCAGTTCTTCCTTTTCCTGTGCTGAACATTTCCTGAAAACTTCATCAAAATCCATCCATAACTTTTTGAGTTATTTTGGTCACAGACGGACGGCGGACTGACAAACTCTCCCGAAAACATAACCTCCTTGGCGGAGGTAACAACAGGTTCTTTGCAACCCTGTTTCTCAGACCCTAAAAAACAAAAAGAAGACATACCAATACAAGTACACAGATAATTCAGGGGTAGGTGACCATCAAACCGAGAGTGCAAAAGAGAAAAGTGCTTACTGTAAAGTGATGGTGCATACTGCACAAATAAAACAAAAAGACAATCTGATTTTCACCATGCCCTTGTAAAGTGGTTGTGCTGGTGTAAACTACTAACCTGACAGGCCAGATGGACAGCTCCATATATCTGAAATATTTCACCAGTCCATCTGGGTAGGAGCCCTTTAAATTTGTTTACAGGGGCAGAACATTAAAAAAACACAAGCCTGTGATTGGACAATCGTTTGGCTCGTCACATTCACCACAGACCAATCCACATTCAGCAGAGTTACCTCCTATAATGTAGCATACATAGCAGCTGATGGCTAACAACAGTTCATGGATATTAGCCATAGTGGCTAACTTAGCTGCTAAAAGCTAACGGCCTTAGTAAACTATGGTCTTACACTAAATTGTAGCACACAGATGATTCATTTAACACGTTTATGTGACATGAACCTCGACAAAGACAATCCCTACAAAGTAAACAGGCAGCTCTGCAAGGCTAGTAAAGTGCTGCGTTGAATAATTTCAGAGTGTGCATCAGTACTTTTTGTGTTTTCAGCTAATCTTAAGAGTACGTTCGTAGGTTCTGACTGATAGCTGTGATCCTTTCGATCATCCTTTATATCAGGAAATCTCGTTCATATGGTGAACGATGCCGCCAAGGCCCTGATGAGCCTGTTTTCCTCAGAGGTGGAAGGGTTCTGCAGTGTCATCTCTTATGAAGTAGAGAAATCCCCAAAACAGAAAATGATATTTGCAGAGTTCTTGTTTCTTCTCCATCTGCCAGTGAAGTGCTTGATCAGGCCCATCAGCAACCGCTTTCTCCAGATGCTGGAGGTGTGTATGAGGAAGGTTTAGAGTAACAAAAATGTAAGCCTAATCATAAAAATGATGTTGACTTTTCTATTAAGTTGCTACTTCCACCCCTCATAGGTTTGCAACAGGTTGCAGGAGCTTTTGGATGCTGTGATACTGCACTGCTACCATGTGTTAGATGACAATGAAGAGCATAAACACAGGTAGGTCAATGCTAATTATAAGCATTAAATTAACAATTCACTAGGGCTGGGTGATTATGGCAAAGATAATTATAATGATTATTTTGACTGGCATTGAAATCGCGATTATTAAACATGATTTACACTGATCAAAGCCGCCCCAGTTTGTCCTTGTATTTCAGAATTAAAGTGGCACAACACAGCAGCACACCTGTCAGCAGGTGTTTGTTTACAATCACACACAGAGCCGATAACCTCATGGACTTATAGCACAGAGCTTTCATGTGTTCCTGGTTGAATGAGCTGTTGCTTCTTCTGCTACACATAAGTTATAAAGATTGGCCCGTGCGATGATCTGTGGGATGAT
This sequence comes from Scarus forsteni, assembly GCA_036419115.1. NCBI lineage: Eukaryota > Metazoa > Chordata > Actinopteri > Labriformes > Labridae > Scarus > Scarus forsteni. Next base: position 74,785 of record JAZDUH010000351.1, on the reverse strand, counting down.
TTTACTCCTGCCTGTGTGTGCGTGTCTGCTTTGTGCATTTAGCTGTGCGTCACCACTGTAAAAAGCTCGCCCAGCTGAAAACCGCAGACAAATGTGTGGATTAAGTTTGCAATTTAACACAAACAGCAGTGAACATGTTGCCTAACAGCACCCCGCCACGTCGCCTTAGTTTTACCTTACTTCTCTGTCATCCTCTTCAAGTAGCTTCAAAATCAAAACACTGAAGAAAAGAGCCACGAGACTCCCTATCCCCTCTCAACATGAGCTGAAACAGAAACGGTTTAGACACGATATTCAATAGTCGTTTCATTTCGGTTATACTGTTTTCATAATTGTGGGAAGCCAAAATTGAATTATTTGTCCCAGGCCTACAATTTTTTTTTTTTTTTTTTTTTAACAATTTTCGTTTTTTGGTGGAATATTCCTTTAACATTTTGAAGCTACTATAGGCTATTTTTCCATAATTTGATTCATATGATCAGCCATGCCGTGGTATCCCATAGGCATGAGAATGGTCGCTAAGGGTGTGATGATATACCCAGCTAACGAGGCGATACGATATTTGTTTGTACAAGATCATATTTTAACACATTTTTTAACAGAGCTGCAGTGATGAAATGTATGACTGGAAAAATATTTTAATTCAAAAGTTTCACAAACAATGCATTATCTTGACAGAGCAGTGAAAAAGACCAGAGAATTCACAGCAATGTTCGTCTGCGACCGCTACATCCTATTTATGTTTACTTACCTCCTTTACTATTTATTGTCCTGCTTATTCATGTAAATTCGTAGACTTATTTGCACTTTTCACATTGCTCTTTGTTGACCCTGGTGGGACACCAGAGGGTGCCTGCGTGCTGTCTCTGACATAAATAACCTTATAAATAACCTTTTCTGTTGACCGTGGGAATGCATGATCATGTGAATGTATGTATGCACTGTGTTTGCTGTCAAACAGAGTTGCCTTAGGGTTCATTAGAGGTGTTATGAGGAGAATCTATTTCCGGCTACATAAAGACTCTGCTACCCATGAGCACGCGCGGCGACTGTGGTAAAGACGTGACCCAAGCCAAAGCGTGTGTTTGTTGTGATGCTAATGAATGCAGCTCAGACCTTCCTCAGAACTCTGCATTGATTTCCAACTTCTTTTTTCAACAACTTACAGGATGCAAAGCCACGAGGTAATGTATCTCTTTCTAGTTACGTAGCGGTAGTTTTTGATGTGTGACAACAAGCAATTTTTGGAAAACTTAGTATCGTAGTTTTGTAGCCGGCTATATATCTCTACTTACAGCCCAGTGCTCTAAGACGTGTCTGAATAATATAAATTTGCTCTAGTTTTAATTGTCTTGCTCCTGAAGTTGAGTATCCAGGCCAGTCCAGCCCTGTCCGACCCGACCATGAAGCTAAGGAATACACTGTAAAAACAAAAAAGTTGTGCCAACTCAAAATTTCAAGGCAACAGTCTCCACAGAATTTTTGAGTTTTGAGGTCCAACTAAAAATCTTAAGTTTGATCAAACAAATAAGTTTTTGTTGAGATAACTTATCATTAAAGTTGTTGTGACTTAATTTTTTGAGTTGCACACAAAAATAATTCAGTTGAATTAAAGCTCTGCCAACTTGTCAGTTTTTGTTCATAAAATGTACCTTTCATATGTATAACAACTTCAGATTTCAAGTTCTGCAAACCAAAAATTCTGAAATAAAGATGTGCAAACATATTTTTTAATCAGAAAATGTTCCTTTATATGTATTATGACTTCATGTTTTGAGTCCTACATAACAAGACTAATTCCATCCACTTTTCTGTCACACACATAACTAACAAAACCAAGTCAGTTTGAATGTTATTCACCTTAACTGTATAAATGTTAACACTTTTCTTTATGACACAGAGTCTCACTCAGTCTCAGTTTATGTGAAGTAAGTGGAATTTCCAAAAACAGTATGTCACAAAAGTGAGTACACCTCTCACCTCTCATTTCTGCTAATATTTTATTACATCTTTTCATGGGAAAACATTAAGGAAATGACACTTTGATACAATAGTGAGTGTCCAGCTTGTACAACAGTGTCAGTTTACTCGCACCTTGAAATAACACACAGACAATAATGTCTAAACTACTGTCAACAAAAGTCAGCACACCCCAAAGCGTTATTTTTGTGTCCATCATTATTTTTAAGCACTGCCTTAACTCTCTTGGGCTTAGAGCTCACCAGAGCTTCACATTTTACCACTGAAGTCCTTTTCCACCTCCATGACCACATCGCAGAGCTGGTGGATGTTAGAGACCTCGTGTTCCTCCACCTTCCTTCTGAGGACGTCCCACAGATGCTCAGTAGGGTTCGGATCTGGAGACATGCTCGGGCAGTCCATCACCTTTACCTCGTCTTGGAGGTGATCGTCCTGTCACTACCCCCCCTAAAAAAAAAAGATTGCATTAGTTCAAACCAGAAATATACATCACAAAAGGGACCCATCTTTAAAAGCAACCCCAGAATAGGAATAAAGATAAAATTAGGAAAAAATGCTAATGCTCCAACTGAACAACAGAGCCTGTGAACAGTTGTTGTTCAGCTGGAGCGTTAGCAGCTACCAGCTAACAGCTAACATCAGAGAAAATTTTAAAATGAATGAACAAATAACTTGAATACATTCTCTTATTTGAAGAGTCAGTCTAAAATTTCTGCATCTGATCAATTTTGTGGGGCTTTTAGGGAACAATGGCAAAAATGTCAAAGTGTTGTAACCAAAAAACTTGGCACCAAATTCTAAAACTTGCTAAAAAAAATTTTGAAAGTATCAATAAAACACATTATCTGTTATTTTGGCAAAGTTATACATTTGTCTTGTTTAACAATGAATAAAATGTTCTGAATATTATGGTAACTTTGGAGAATTTGTGGACTATATAATATATATACAATAAAATATATATAATTAATAAATATTTTTATTCCATTCACTAACAACTTTTAAATATATATTATAAATAAATACATAAATAATACATCAAGTGTAGCAGTAGTGGATGGACATTGACAAAGATGAAAATGAACAACAGCTTCAAAAACATATGAAATTTCAAAAACATGTTCATTATTAGGCAAAAAAAGAATTTATATCTGTAAAATAACATGTATTAACTTTCTAGTGTTTCATGATTATTACAAAATAATAGATCCTCATATCCCCAATCGATTACATTATCAAGCAAAAACAAAAAAGTAGGTCAAAGTGGCAGGGTCCATTTATAAATTCTAAAATTAGTTCATAGAAAACGCCCAATTTTAGTTGTTGGCATTTTTTTCCTCAATGAAAATAATAAAATGCAGAAGTTCAATTATACTTGCTTCTCATGTTTGAATTTTTGTGCCACTTTTTCTTGAAAAGTAACTTAGTAAGTTGGTGGGATTGTTTTGTCAGTTTTGTAACTCGTTTTTTTTATACTTAATTGAAAATGTTACATTTTACAGGAAAATTCAAGGAGAATAAGATGTAATCCTCTTTTGGAATGTACTAAAACACTTTTTTTAACAGTTTATGTATAATTTGTCAAACATTATTTAGAAAAAGCTAAACCATTTTCAGTATTGGTCCTGGTCTTTATTGCTAAAACGCATATAATTTAATTTAAAAATAATCCTTAAAAATGTATTTTCAAGTGGTTAATTAAAATGTAGTCACTGCATTTATAAGTACACTTGTATACACCCCAGATGTAAAATATTTAATATTTATCCTTTGTTGTGGTAAGACCACTTCACATTTTCAGTCAAATTATTTATATTTTGATATACAAGGCGCACCTGACTATAAGTTGCAGGATCAGCTAAACTATGATAAAAATACCAATTTTTAGAGTGGAAAATATGGTAATCTGTAGCACAGTAGGTTTTTGTTTCATTTTCTGATACTTTTCTATTTGTGAAATAAAGTAATGCGTTTAATGTCAGACCGACATTACTGGCATATTTATCTTCAGACTCAGGAGTAGTACTGGGATTTCTATTGAACTGATTGTATTATATATTCAGTAATAGAAGAACGTTACATTCTTCATGAAGGGAAAAATTCTTGCAGGGCTCTTGGTTTACAGCTAATATGATTGTGTCTTAATAATTTACTACTTTGTATTTAGAACTTTAAGAAACAGTTTTGGGTAGGAACTTACCATCGTATTGCAAACAACAGGAGCCAGGTGCTGCAGTCAAACTTTGCCTCTCAAGTGGCCTGGTGAACCTCAGCAGTGCATCTGTGCCAATCCAACCTGCTGCACTGTGCAGGAGAAAGGCTCCTCTTAGTATCATTGCTAATCTGTACCGTGCCATAGGCCAATATGTCAGTCTGTGGAGCTGTCTATACATGAATTTAATGTTTAACGTTATAGCATACACATCTCATTGCAGCAATTGCGAGCATGTTTTGTTGATAGCCATTCCCCTCTAAAATTAAACAGATTTACTGCCTCGTCTGTTCAGGCACACAATCTATTATTTGCCAAGATAAGATCAACCTTTTTTCTAGCAACATTTCAACAGGGAGTTTTGATTTCAAAGTTTGAAACATTATAATTCATGCTTTCACAGAAAAGAAACTGTACTGAATACACATGAAAAACACCTCCTCACCCGGGTTAGTGGTTTGGTGAAGCAGCATCTCGTCACAGCACAGTCAACCACTAGCATGGTAGCTAGCTAATGTTCAAGGTGGCTAACATATCTGTAATGACCATGCTGTATTAAGCTAACTGACAAAAATTAAAGTAACATTAATCTGCATCAAGTCAAAATCAACTGCAAAGCTAGACTTTGATTAATACTCAAATAAAATACTCACCTTTATTGAGATTACATCCATCCAGGACAAGTGCACAGGAAAATGGCAGAACATGTGGGAACTTGAAAGTGCAGAAAGACCCCTGCAGATTTGAGTTGGAAACCCCGTTCTTTCTGAAAGCCAACTCAAAGAATTTAGTCATAGCCTCAAACCTACAATTTTAAGTTCTGCCAACCTAAGTTTTTATATGAGACCAACTTTACTCAACAAACTTATAAAAGGTAGTTGAGCTAACTGCTTTTATGTTGTTTGCAACACAACAAAACATTTATTGTTTGCCTGACTTAAAAAGCATTGTCAGGCCAACAATTTTAAGTTTTCATTTTTACAGTGTAGCGATAACCTGTTTTGATGCTCAAACTCATCTTAAAGTGTGTATTTCCATCAGGCATATATCTAAAAGGGAGACTTTTTTGGAATTACTTAGAAACTCCTCATAGCATCTTTAAGTTGTACTGAATTGAATTTAAGAAGTGGTGTGTCTGCTGCAGATGGCTTCTCAACAAAGTGTTTGAAAGGCATGCACTAACACATGAGGAAAAGGCCAGAGTAGAAGTTCTCCAGAAAGAGCAGGCAACAGCAGATAATCAGAACTGGAAGTCCTGGATCTCTGTGCTATTCCCAGAGTTTGACAGGTTGACGGCCTTGATCGACATGTTCAGAGGTATATTACAAGTAGGCAGACTCATGTGGAAATGGCTGTTAATGAGCACACATCTGACTTTTTCCTCAAAACAAGAACAGAATATGATTGCTACAGTGTCACCTCGCTAAAATAAAGTGCAATATAAAAATCAAAAGATGGAACAAAAGTAACTAGTGAAAAAAACATGTCTTTATTCTCATAGGATTATTGTGTATTTCCCTGTGCTAATAAAATCTAATAGGTGTAGATAAAAAACATTAGAGAGTGATTCAAAAGTTTATATAAGAGAGGATGTGGCGTAAGGGAAATGGGAGATTCTTACCAGGAACAACAGCTGAATGTGGAGGGATAGATGTGGGACTCATGCCACAGACTACAAACTGGCTAATACAAGGAACTGGAAGAAAATCAAAAGTATAAAGAAAAGAACAAAACAATACGCTGTGGTTTTGGGCCGGACCGCCGGTGCTCCTGCAGCTGTTTGGCCAACACGCAGAGGTGAACAATGGGCTGCCTTCCCGACTCTCACTGCTGACTTGATCCCGGTGAGATTGTTTGTTTTACTTTTTATATTTTTCTGGTATACCAGTGTTTTTTGATGATCGATCTTTTTCTCTTTTTTTGGACTATTTTTGGGTTTTTTTGGTGGATTTAACGAGACTATTAAGCGGAAGAATCTCGGTGACAGAAGGATATCGAACGCGCCGCCAGACTTTGTTTTTTGTAAAAAAATTTTGCCTTTTTGTCAAAAGGTACAATTTTGACTGAAATTGTTTACTCGTTAGAAGGAAGATTTAAATTTATTTAGAAATTACAAAGAGGCTGTTTTGGGTGATATTTTGTGTTTTTTCTGTTTATTTTTAAACGTCAGAATAATTAAAACTTAATGATTGTGTCATTTGAGTAATAATCAGGATATTTCAGTGTTTAATAAGAGCATTTTTCTTGTGTTTATTTTTTGGTGTTCACTCAACAATTAACTTTAGACCAAAGAGTTCCTCCCTTGAGTTTTGTACACGGTGGACATAGTCTGAGCATTTACAACAGTTTGTTGCACCAGTGGGTGTGCATTCGGGGTGCAACAATGACAAAAATCAGAATTTGGTTTGATTCAATATGTTAGTGTCATGGTTCAATATTTTTCCATGCCTTTTTTAACTTAACATTTTTATTGCAGTGTCATTACAGTAACGGACGTTTGAAGTTTATCTACATTTCCTAGTAGCTTGGTGATAATGTTGCTGTTTCTAAATCAACTTCTCAGTAGTTCAGCTCTGTTATGGAGAGATTCGCGCAGTTGCTCCACACAAGCTACATTTCCAAAATAATTTCTGAAGCTCAAACAAGCTGGAGACTTCTGCTGCATACTGAAATACAACTGTCACAGATCTGTTGCCAACAGAGCAGGGCACTGCTGCATTACGGTGATGACACAAACACACACAGCCAAGCAACAACAAAAAAGCTAATATCAAGACTTCATCTGTTAAAACTCTTGTGATGTCGGAGACGACATGTAACTACTCCTGTTACTATTTTTGGATTGTCTCAGTGGCAGGTGCAGCTCAGTGGACTCAGGTGGATACAGTGCTCTCTTTTAAAAAGAGCAAGATTATCACACTGGTCAGGGAAGATGGAAACCTCAGGAAGAGTTGTTCAAGAGGCCTTCTGTGTCAAGCTGGAACAGAACTGGTGCACTGAGGCAGAGCCAACCTAGCATGCAGTTTTACCCTCCGTCAGTCCACTGGCTCAAAGACAGCCTCCAGCAGGATATTGGGAGGCCAAAGAACCAGGTATGGCCCCAAAGGACCCATTCTTAAGAAACCTCACACGAGTGCCCTTGACCATTTTGGATCACACTTTGCAACACCACAGCTCAGAATGTTCTGCTCTGTCCGTCCATCCCATGTCCATTGCACAGTTGTCTTCACCTGACACTTGCTTGCCGGGAGAGAGCAAAGAAGAGATAGATGGAGAATGCGGGCGTCGATCCCGCTACCTCTCACATGCTAAGCGAGCGCTCTACCATTTGAGCTAATTCCCCTTATGTCTTCACCTCTCGCACTGCGTACAAAGGCCTGATGAGTCAGATCTTCTGGGATGATTTTTCGGATCAATTTTGCCCCTTGTTTGCCGACAGGGAGCCAGTAAACGACGACGAGGTGGCCGAGTGGTTAAGGCGATGGACTGCTAATCCATTGTGCTCTGCACGCGTGGGTTCGAATCCCATCCTCGTCGCTGCTGGCATTACTGTCTTCTGCCACTGTGGGTCATTAAAAAGCCTGCTGTCATGACTGATTCTGATTCAAATGCTGGTCAAACTAATCACATGCTACCTGACGACTGACACAGCCAGCAGTCAGTTGACCCTAATCACAGTTGCACACACATGAAGGCCAACTCCTATGGACAGGACTCAACTGTCCACCTCTTTCAGATGGATACAGAGGTCTCTTTTAAAAAGAGCAAGATTATCACACTGGTCAGGAAAGATGGAAACCTCAGGAAGAGTTGTTCAAGAGGCCTTCTGTGTCAAGCGGGAACAGAACTGGTGGACTGAGGCAGAGCCAACCTAGCATGCAGCTTTACCTTCCCGTGAGTCCACTGGCTCAAAGACAGCCTCCAGAAGGATATTGGGAGGCCAAAGAACCAGGTATGGCCCCAAAGGACCCATTCTTAAGAAACCTCACACGAGTGCCCTTGACCATTTTGGATCACACCTTGCAACACCACAGCTCAGAATGTTCTGCTCTGTCCGTCCATCCCATGTCCATTGCACAGTTGTCTTCACCTGCCACTTGCTTGCCGGGAGAGAGCAAAGAAGAGATACCTGGAGAATGCGGGCGTCGATCCCGCTACCTCTCACATGCTAAGCGAGCGCTCTACCATTTGAGCTAATTCCCCTTATGTCTTCACCTCTCGCACTGCGTACAAAGGCCTGATGAGTCAGATCTTCTGGGATGATTTTTCGGATCAATTTTGCCCCTTGTTTGCCGACAGGGAGCTGGTAAACGACGACGAGGTGGCCGAGTGGTTAAGGCGATGGACTGCTAATCCATTGTGCTCTGCACGCGTGGGTTCGAATCCCATCCTCGTCGCTGCTGGCATTACTGTCTTCTGCCACTGTGGGTCATTAAAAAGCCTGCTGTCATGACTGATTCTGATTCAAATGCTGGTCAAACTAATCACATGCTACCAGACGACTTACACAGCCAGCAGTCAGTTGACCCTAATCACAGTTGCACAGACATGAAGGCCAACTCCTCTGGACAGGACTCAACTGTCCACCTCTTTCAGATGGATACAGAGGTCTCTTTTAAAGAGAGCAAGATTATCACACTGGTCAGGAAAGATGGAAACCTCAGGAAGAGTTGTTCAAGAGGCCTTCTGTGTCAAGCTGGAACAGAACTGGTGGACTGAGGCAGAGCCAACCTAGCATGCAGCTTTACCTTCCCGTCAGTCCACTGGCTCAAAGACAGCCTCCAGCAGGATATTGGGAGTTCAAAGAACCAGGAACGGCCCCAACGGACCCATACTTAAGAAACCTCACACGAGTGCCCTTGACCATTTTGGATCACACTTTGCAACACCACAGCTCAGAATGTTCTGCTCTGTCCGTCCATCCCATGTCCATTGCACAGTTGTCTTCACCTGCCACTTGCTTGCCAGGAGAGAGCAAAGAAGAGATACCTGGAGAATGCGGGCATCGATCCCGCTACCTCTCACATGCTAAGCGAGCGCTCTACCATTTGAGCTAATTCCCCTTATGTCTTCACCTCTCGCGCTGCGTACAAAGGCCTGATGAGTCAGATTTTCTGGGATGATTTTTCGGATCAATTTTGCCCCTTGTTTGCTGACAGGGAGCCAGTAAAGCGTAAGGCGATGGACTGCTAATCCATTGTGCTCTGCACGCGTGGATTCGAATCCCATCCTCGTCGCTACTGGCATTACTGTGTTCTGCCACTGTGGGTCATTAAAAAGCCTGCTGTCATGACTGATTCTGATTCAAATGCTGGTCAAACTAATCACATGCTACCTGATGACTTACACAGCCAGCAGTCAGTTGACCCTAATCACAGTTGCACAGACATGAAGGCCAACTCCTCTGGACAGGACTCAACTGTCCACCTCTTTCAGATGGATACAGAGGTCTCTTTTAAAGAGAGCAAGATTATCAAACTGGTCAGGGAAGATGGAAACCTCAGGAAGAGTTGTTCAAGAGGCCTTCTGTGTCAAGCTGGAACAGAACTGGTGGACTGAGGCAGAGCCAACCTAGCATGCAGCTTTACCTTCCCGTCAGTCCACTGGCTCAAAGACAGCCTCCAGAAGGATATTGGGAGGCCAAAGAACCAGGTATGGCCCCAAAGGACCCATTCTTAAGAAACCTCACACGAGTGCCCTTGACCATTTTGGATCACACCTTGCAACACCACAGCTCAGAATGTTCTGCTCTGTCCGTCCATCCCATAGTTGTCTTCACCTGCCACTTGCTTGCCGGGAGAGAGCAAAGAAGAAATACCTGGAGAATGCGGGCGTCGATCCCGCTACCTCTCACATGCTAAGCGAGCGCTCTACCATTTGAGCTAATTCCCCTTATGTCTTCACCTCTCGCACTGCGTACAAAGGCCTGATGAGTCAGATCTTCTGGGATGATTTTTCGGATCAATTTTGCGCCTTGTTTGCCGACAGGAAGCCAGCAAACGATGACGAGGTGGCCGAGTGGTTAAGGCGATGGACTGCTAATGCATTGTGCTCTGCACGCGTGGGTTCGAATCCCATCCTCGTCGCTGCTGGCATTACTGTGTTCTGCCACTGTGGGTCATTAAAAAGCCTGCTGTCATGACTGATTCTGATTCAAATGCTGGTCAAACTAATCAAATGCTACCTGACGACTTACACAGCCAGCAGTCAGTTGACCCTTATCACAGTTGCACAGACAAGCTGGAGCAGAACTGGTGGACTGAGGCAGAGCAACCTAGCATGCAGTTTTACCCTCCGTCAGTCCACTGGCTCAAAGACAGCCTCCAGCAGGATATTGGGAGGCCAAAGAACCAGGTATGGCCCCAAAGGACCCATTCTTCAGAAACCTCACACGAGTGCCCTTGACCATTTTGGATCACACCTTGCAACACCACAGCTCAGAATGTTCTGCTCTGTCCGTCCATCCCATGTCCATTGCACAGTTGTCTTCACCTGCCACTTGCTTGCCAGGAGAGAGCAAAGAAGAGATACCTGGAGAATGCGGGCATCGATCCCGCTACCTCTCACATGCTAAGCGAGCGCTCTACCATTTGAGCTAATTCCCCTTATGTCTTCACCTCTCGCACTGCGTACAAAGGCCTGATGAGTCAGATCTTCTGGGATGATTTTTCGGATCAATTTTGCCCCTTGTTTGCCGACAGGGAGCTGGTAAACGACGACGAGGTGGCCGTACCCTCCACTGAACAGACTGTAAAAAGATTCCTAACAAAGTCCTAACAGATCCTAACAAAGTCCTAACAGCTCCTAACAAAGTCCTAACAGCTCCTAACAGAGTCCTAACAGGTCCTAACAAAGTCCTAACAGATCCTAACAGAGTCCTCACAGGTTCCTAACAGCGGGGCAAAGAGGGGCAAAAGAGCCAATCATCTTCTTCGCAACAGTCCCTCCCGCCAAGGGGCAAAGGGACCAATCAGATGGCCCGCCTCGACGCACAGCGCTCCGATTGGTGGATGACGGTAGGTTTACAGGCCAACATCTGGAGGTACCGGCATTTTTGAACGGCGCCTCTGAACAAGAAAGAGGTAAGTATTACAAATGAATAAGTGGACTTAATTTATAGGTTTGTGTAAGGTTTATTTTTAATGTGTACGAGTGTGTTCTTGAATACTGGCGACGTGACCCGAACCATAGGCATAATAAAGAGTAGACGCCGTATCGACCGCTGGCGAGCCGTCGGGCCGCCATCTTGGTCAGGTCTGTCGCTCCATTCAGTGTAATGTATTTGCCTGGCACAGTGAAGTGTCAGCACCTTTAATCAATCATAATTCCATGAATACTAAACTGATTTTCACATGTTTTTACATTCAGCACATGTCATACTTGTAGGTATGAAAGGACATATGGTTCGGCGAATTTTCGTTGGCTCGACGGTAATATACCGGTAATATATTCGCTCAACAGTGCGAGGAGGTACTCGCATTTGCTACTAAAAACATTACAGTGGGGGTTGTGATTTGTTTTTGGTAACACCCGTGTGACTACGAAAAATGACCGTTCAAACATGCTTAATCTTGATTTGAATACGTGGGGGAAGTTGTGGCCGGTGATATTTCTGAACGCAGTCTCAGCTGGAGACATGTTCAGCTCTGAAACGTTTGTTTTATCGACCTAACTGCGCCGCTAGATAGCCTTCGGTACATTCGACATACCTGCACCGCCCCGCGCGAGGTACAGACACACATAAGCAGGCGCTCCCAAAGTCTCGACCAATCACAGCGTAGCAGTGGGACTTGTTGCTGGGCAATATACACTAACAGAACAGCGAGCGACTTTTGAACTATTTTAGAACCAAACGGGCAATAACCAAATAACTATGAAGCCTATCAGTTATTATTTCAAAAGTTTATGGACTTTAAAGTGAGGCAAGAGGACGAAATGGAGGAAGGAGGCGAAATTGACGGCGAGGATGAGTTAGTTTTAGCTTCAGACGCTGTGTCTCAAGACGCCGGAGAGACACTTAATGACGCAACAGCCTTTCCCGGTCGTAATGCTGACTGGCAAAAGGCATTCCCAAGACCCTGCCGAAAAAAAAAAAACAGTTACACGGGTTACACTCGACGAAGCGCCGCTGCCGTATAGCTTGGATGAAAAGCCGATGCCCACATATAAATGGAGGACGAGTGACTAAACTGTATTTCACAGAACACACAGCCTGGTGTTTTGATTTTAAGTTTGCCATCAACGGTGTAGAACAATGGAAGTACTATAATGTGTAGAATTGGCAGATGTGGCTGAGGGTCAAGCTGTGCTCATAGGCGCAAATACCGGGGGGGGGGGGGGGGGGGGGGGGACGCAGGGGCCATGTCCCCCCATTCCATAAAGTTGTCCCCCCAAAAAAAATTCAGTTGTAATTAATTTTCTAATAGTATAGTAATGTTTTTCTAATGGTATAATACAAGTCATGCTATGTAAAACACACTGTTTGACCATTTAAAATACTGAAAGATCACCCCCCCCCGCGATCCTCGCAGTGGTTTGATACTACCGCCGCGCACACACATGCACACAAATACAGACGCACAGGCAGAGCGGAGGATCGCGGTTAAGTAAGTAGCTTTCATTGAAAGACTGAACAGTTATAACTTCACTTGTTCAACAGACACACAGATTAAATGAAAAGCAAATGTCAACTCCTTTGTCTGAAGTCTGACAGTATGCTTTAAATAAACACAAGACGCTGATTAAGCTTTCCGCCCGATGTGGTGTGCACACACAGACACAGACTGCAGAGCGCCAAGGATCACGATTAAGTGCATTAAAACACTAAACAATTTATAAGTTAATTCTCACACCGTTTGCTGCTGGCTGGCAAACAGCCTCTCCTTTATGATGCAAAAAAGGCTGTGACAGATAAGACAGACAGGTGACATGCTGACATCCTCATCCTCTCATTTATGACACAATATAAAACTATTTAAGATGCCTCTAGTGCGATATTGTCTGGATTTATGACTTCATTAATGTAGGCTTTTATTTATTTGAGTTCTATGTTCTATTCTAGATTTATTTATTTAAAAATAAAGTAGTTATGACTTTGACTTAGAAGTTAAACAGATCCAGTTTCTAATTACATTCTGACTGTTAATTTACACCCCTTATTGTCCTTCAATTAAAATCAACACTTTTTCCATTAATTTGGGTATAAAATAATGAATATTGAGTTCATAATGGTGTGGACATGTCGCTTCCACATTCATGCCAAAGCATTTCTTTTGTATCATATTCAGATTTTATTTTTGTTGACAGTTTGATAAAAAACATATCTTTGAAGAATAATTTGGTGTAGTGTAGTTATTCACTGAAGTGTTTCTTCTAGATTTAGCACTTGTATTGAGCTTTCAGTTCTTGTAAAGCTGCTGTAATTGTGATCAGACCAGTGTTCATGGTGAGAAAAGAAATTCTGTTTGGTCACAACTGGTGTAATTGACATCTATCACCCAACACCACTTGGAATTGCCAGTTGAGTATAAACAAACCTGCATACAGGTAGGATATGGACTTAAAAGGAACAATTACATGATTATAGTCACTGCTTAAAATCACAATATAAAAAAAACACAGCAAAACATATAGCATTTATTTTTATTTCCCCCCCTAGGAATTGATGTCTTAAATTTTACTGTTTATTGTCCCCCCCAACAATGAAAAGGGATTTTCGCCCATGCTCACAGCGCCCTCTGTTGGATGAAACGGTCCACTGCTCCAGAAGCCCTGATGTGCTGACACTCAATATTCTATATTCAAATATTTATTTACTCTTCAGTTACCGATATTTATCTCCATATTCGATCAGTTATTTGAATAGAAAGTGACGGCCGTAATACATTGATGCGGACCCCCCCCCCTCAAAGTTCAAGCACGTTCTGTAAAACTTCATGAATGTTGTTTATTATAACACAGTTCAAATAAGCTTAATTCTGTTGGAGAAAAGTATTGGGTTAGGATTACTGGTTAATAACAGACAATTGATATATTATTGTATTCTGTATCAACTTGTTTTTTATACTATTCCTTGGTTGCACTTTGCACATGATTTCTCTTTAAGTGTATTTTTATGTCACTGTCAAGTGTATTTTTTTATTCCAATAAAATTAGTATTTCTGCTTACAAATGCCTCCTTGTCGACCGCATATCTTTGTCTTAAAGAAAAACACTCTACTTGGTAACTTTTCATCGTGCCACTAAAAATACTTGTGTGCTACTAGATGTTTCAACTTGGTAGCAGCCGTGCTACTTGGGAGAATGCTAAGCATCAAGCCCTGTGTTTACTTACTATACTTTCTGAAGTGTGGCATATCTGTATAACAGGTGTATTTATACACACACACACACACACACACACACACACCTACACACACACACACACACATATATATGTATGTGTGTGTGTGTGTGTGTATATATACATATATATATATATATATATATATATATATATATATATATATATATATATATATGGATATATATATATATATATATATATATATATATATATATATATATATATATATATATATAGATATATATATACATATGGTATCTCTACACACACACACACACATATATATATATATATATATATACATATATATATATATATATGTATGGATATGTATGGAGATAGATAGATAGATAGATAGATAGATAGATAGATAGATAGATAGATAGATAGATAGATATAGTATATGAAATGGTATCTCTACACTTACACTTAAATGTACACACATAAATGCTGATACGTAAGTATCAGCATTTAGTTAAAAAATTAACAAGCAATAAAGAAATATATATATATTCATACATGTATATATATGTATGTATGTGTGTTTATATATATATATACACACAGACATACATACATATATACACATATATATACATACATATATATACATGTACATATATACATACACATGTATGTATGTATATATATATAATATACATGTATACATACATATATATATATACATGTACATACATATATATACAAATGTATGTATATATATATATATACATACATACATATATACATACATACATAGCTAGAAAGATACAGAATTTTCTTTTTTTCTAATGTGTGACTTCCACTTATCGTAGAAGTGTGTGGTCTGTAAAAATACCTGTCATACAGATACCCCACACATCAAGCTCACTAAAGTTACGCCAAACCATGTGTCTTACATCATACCTACATATATGACGCGTCGAAAAAGAAACACTTGTGAAATCAATTCAGTTTTCATGGAGTTCTGATTGATTAAATGCACTAACGGGCTTGTGTGTAGAAGAAGAGGGGAGGGGTCACTTCTCTTCAGGATTCATCGGTATATATATTCTCTGTTTTTACTACTAGGGTTATAACCATAATTGTTCCTTATCAGTAGGAATGACGAAGACAGGGAAACCAGATTCCTTCTGGGCTGGCGTGATGTCCCTGTTTGCACAGGGTAAATACACATTTTCAACTGGCCAGAAGCCCGGATCCAGAAGGTGGAGATCAGCACTGGCCAGAATAAAAGATTGCCCACTCACCCCCCTTCCTGGTCAAAGTGTCCGCAAACTGGACATCTTTGGGAAAAGGATCCCCTGCAGATGTGGCTACCATAAGGTAAGTTATCTCATCTTATCTCATCAAGCTGCAAACCTGGGAAATTATAGAACTACACTAGTAAATTTCTGACACTTAGGCCCCCCTTGTTAAATCAGGTGACTACATGTTTTTGGCTCAGTAAAAGTGCACTGTAAATGTTAAAGCCAGTTCTGTTTTCTCAGTCAGCAGAGGAGACGGGTAAAGCAGCAGCCAGTTCACCACAGAGCAGTGCCACATCAGCAGAAGTGGAGACATCTGGTGAAGCAAGCACATCTCTGACAGCTGCAATAGATGACAAGACTGTCCACTGCTCACTGTGCGGTCAAGATGTGCTGTGTGATAATTACACAGAGCACCTCTCTGATTATCACGTGCAGGAGCAGTGCGAACATTGTGGTGCGAAGGCGCTGGGTGCTGTTGGCTTGTCACTGCACCTGGAGAGCACTCATGGGTCAACAGGTCCTCCCACAATCACGATCACATCCTCTCCCCAAGATGTCTCTGCTACCATCCCTCCCACAGTTCCTGAGATGGTGCCAGCGACTCACAGTGGTCCACCACAGGTTCCTGCCCCTGCTCCTGTCCCGCTTCCCACACGACCAGGGCACCCACTCCCTCTGCACTCTCCTGGAGCAAGCCTTGCCTGTCATCTCCCGCGGCAGTTTCATCGGGTCATTAAACCAGGTGACCTCGAATGGATTGCTCATATCCTGTATGATGCAAATGGACATTTAAAACAGGATATGAAGAAGAACTGGCACCACCCACCAAGCCCTGTTAGATCTGCTGCACCTCCAGACCCCCACCACTACTTTCGTCAGAGGATGTTCCTGTGGGCTCCAATGCGCATGTGGGGCATCCCTCTGAACTGTACCCAGTGCAGAAGAAAGATGCACCACTCTGGCATATACACCAAGGTCAGAGAGGTTATCGATGTGGACTCCAAGTATTATTTGATAGGGGGAGATTACCCAAGGTGCAGTTACTGCAAAGTACCTGTCTGTCCTTGGAGTAGTGACATTTTAAACCAGCTTGACCCCTCCAATCGCAACAAATTCCCTGCTGTATTGACAGCACATTTAGCACTGGACAGGAAGTGTGTCACACTTCTGCGTCCCCGAACAGCAGGGAATAGTTCAAGCTACTTGCAGCAGGCCTTTCAAGAGGCGCACAGTGAGGAGTGGGCAAGGAGGACGACTGATTATTTGACGGATTGTGAAATCCATAGAAGGTCAGCTGTCCTCACACAGTCTACAACTGTCTATCAGCCACCCCCACCCTTCTCTCCCCTACCTCTGGCCCAGTGGTTCGAGACAGTTCATACCAATGATGTTGTGGGTCATCTGGATGAACTCAAAGGTGTCATCACTTCAACATTTGGGAGAATTTTGAAGCTTGACTCCACAAAGAAGGTAAATGTAAACCTGTATTGACTTGATTTAATGTGTGCTTTTCAGGCTGGCTAAATATATGAGTGCTTATGATGTCTGATCTGTTAACATGTAGATCACCAAAAAACTGGCCGGAGGAATTGAGGACACCGCAACGTGGATGACCAATGTCGGGAATGAGTGTGGTCAAATCCTCAATTCAGTCCTTACAACTGGTGAGGGGGTGGGGCTGGATGACCTGTGCCAGGGTATCGTCCAGCGATACAAGGATGCCGGTGAACCACAGCCAGAGGCCATCTACGTGGACAGAGACTGCTGCAGTGACAGAGGTGTGTTATCTTCAAATTGTGTTGTGATGTTTATTAATGAATATGATACATATAGGAAAGGCTTTTTTTGGATTACAATCTCAGGGGACTGATATCATCTCTCCAGCTCTGGTGAAGTGGCTAATTTCATTTATGATCTTGTGGGTTTATACAGGAGTGAGCCCAGTTCTCCATTTGTTCCGGCCATGGACATCTACGGTACGGTTGGATATTTTCCATTTTATGAGGAGATTTACCAACGGCCTCACCACAGAGCACCATCCACTGTATGGCACCTTCTGCTCTAAACTGTCGAGCTGCATTTTTGAGTGGGACAAGCAGGACATTTCTCACCTGAAAGAGGCCAAGCGGTCAGAGCTGAGAAAGAAACATCAGGGCCATGAGCCAACAGATGCTCAGGTGTTGGCAAGCATCAGCTCGAGCGAGCTAGCCAAGCACTGCCGCAGGAGAACCCGGGGAGTGGAGGAGACCCGTGCCCTCATCAAAAGTCTGCTTGACTCTATGTGGTGGCTCTCTGACAGCACTGGACTGCACCTCATTAATCATGAGAGCATGTCTCGAGTGTGGGAGGTGCAGCAAAAACACCTTGTCTGCATCCAGGATCCTCCTGGAGTGGCTTTATATACAAACATTGGATCTGCACTGGAGAAGGGAGACAGGAAACTGGAAGTCCTAAGATGTGGCAGAGGGTCCTCCTCCCTTGAGAGTTTTCATAAGCACCAGTGTGCTTTCATTCCAGGCAAGTTGAAATGCCACACACAGTAATTTGGTTAATGAATGCTGTACATTATATTGCCAGTATTTTATAATCTGTTTTCATAAGTAATCTTTGCTTTTGTCTTATCAGGGTGGAGATGCAATGCAGTACACACCCAGATGTACATGCTTGAGGGTGTGTCAAGGTGGAACCTCAATCGGTCATCCCAAGCTTGCAACATGACTGAAACATCACAGACAAAAATCTACGACATACGGTTGTTGTCCAATGTCAATGCCCTTAGCAACCGAGTCTTGGGAAGGCCACTGTTGCCAGAGTTTGCTACCCCTGGGAAACCTACCGGTAAGATTCTCAAAGAAAAAAGAAATGTTGATGATGACAAAATCTGAGGGACAACATGGAAGACATACTTTAAGTCACTCATTCTACCACAATCTTTTTTTGCTGGGGACAAATTATTGCAGGTGAGCGCATTGCTGTGGAATATCTCCTGGCACAGTCCAACAGAGGAGATCTTCTAAGCCAGCAGACTGACATCAGTGACATCCTGCTGGAGGTCTCAGTGGAGGACGAGGAGGATGAATATCCAGATGTGACAATACCACAAGCTTATGAGGTCACATCTCAGGTAATATTATGATAACAGTTTGATCATCCATCAAAAACTGGAAACTTGTTCTGTTAAACTTAAGACTACAATATGAGTGATTTAATGTTGCATGGACAAAAAAAACCCTTACAAGAGAATTGTTTCCTACTCCTGTTAATTACTTTAGGAACCTGCACTTGGAAGTGCCTCTCCAAGACCATTCCCAACCCCATCAGAGGAGACCAGTGCCTCTCCCGGACCAATTCCATTCCCATCAGAGGAGACCAGTGCCTCTCCCGGACCAATCCCATTTCCATCAGAGGAAAGTGGAACCACCTCTGCAGCTCTGGTAAAGTGGCTAATGTCTGACCATTAGAAATGTGGATTTCTTTATAATTTCTTTGCACCAAATGTGTAGAACTGGTTTTATAAGTTTATTTCTTGTGACAGGATACGAGGTGTGATTTCAGAGGGATTCCCGGATGGGAGGCTGTTGATGCCCTGGCTGGATACCTGGTTGGACTCAACAGATCAATAACAGCCCTCAGTAACGCTGAGGTATCTGAAACTTTGAGGCTGTATTCATCTCTCAAGGAGTTTGACAAGACTCTTACTACATACACCCTCAAAGGCAAAAAGGGTACTTTGCCAGGACCTTGGAGAGCTTCACGCAAGCGCAGTGGCTCTGCCCCAGGCCAGCAAGCAGCTGAAAGGTATGTGCCTCTCACATGGTTGCAATACTCAAGCATCAGGAGAGCTGTACAATTTAACGATTACAAAAAGCTTTTCCTCAATAGAAATATAAAAGCTCACCGATACATCAAAAGAAATTATTCTTCCATGTTTTAATTGACAATACAAATAGCCAATGATTATTACCATGTGGCTGGAAGCCACATCATGTTAGGTTGACACACACAGCACAAGAAGAAGTGTTGGAGTAACAGCATGTATGTCAGTGGCTGCTTAAGGGGCTGTTACAGAGAAGAACACAGTCTACACAGTAGGGCAGTCAACAACTATTCTTGACTCAAATATGAGTTCAAATCTTAACATGAAAAAATAACATTTCTGATATTTAATTATCATTTTAATTATTCAATACTGATATTCAATTATGGAAACAAATTTTAAAAAGATATGCTGTCGGATTTACTGATAGAAGACAACCAGACAGATATAGAAAGATCAAACATTGTTTTAAGATTTTTTACCCATTTTGCTCAGCCATAATTACCAGTATATTTTATATTAATGTGTATAAATGCATTTATCAGACACAGACTGATAGATTGTTCATGGTTCATGGCCAGGCTGCTCACAGACCTGACCATAACAGGGTTTCAGAGTGTGTTGCTTTGAGACTCTACAAAGAGTTCAAGGAGCCCAGGAATAGGCCCAAAGACAGTAAGGGGAGAAGATTTGCACTGCCCCAATCAATTGTCATGTCCTACTGCCACATCAAGCAGCTTCTGGAGGACAGCAGAGAGATAATGGACAAGACTAACTTGGTTCTTGTAACCATTAATAACACCACAGTGTCCTCCTGGTGAGTTCATTTTGACAGCTTCATTAACTTAATTTCGTGCAAGGAATTGTTTTTTTCTGGCACAGATTAAATTCGAAACAAGTGACTCTCTGAAAAAAATTTAATATTCTTTTGCTTTTTCTTTTATTACTGTGCAGGCTACATGACCGCCAGAAGAGAGCCGACCGGGATTCTTTGCTCCAGGGCATACAGCTTCCAGAGCAGATCGCCGTGGCAAAGGAACCCCTCCCAGAAGCCCTTGACAAACCATCACAGCCTGTCCAATATGGCCTTCCTCTTATGGTTTTCCCTGAACCTGAAAATCGAGAGGGAGAGGCCATTATTCGACAAAGGCGGAGTGCCAAAACACCTCAATTGATGACACATCTGGGTGAAGGAGACACATTTGCTTCTCACTTCGCTTGTTGGGAGGCATGGTCCTCCGCCACACAGGGACCTCCGACACACTCTCAGGCCTGGTCCTCTGCCCCTCAGGGACCCCCGGCACACACCCAGGCCTGGTCCTCCACCCCTCAGGGACCCCCGGCACACACCCAGGCATGGTCCTCCACCCCTCAGGGACCCCCGGCACACACCCAGGCCTGGTCCTCCACCCCTCAGGGAACCCCAGCACCTTCCCAGGCCGGGTCCTCCACCCCTCAGGGAACACCAGCACCTTCCCAGGCATGGTCCTCCACCCCTCAGGGAACACCAGCACCTTCCCAGGCCTGGTCCTCCACCCCTCAGGGACCCCCGGCACACACCCAGGCCTGGTCCTCCACCCCTCAGGGAACCCCAGCACCTTCCCAGGCCAGGTCCTCCACCCCTCAGGGAACACCAGCACCTTCCCAGGCCTGGTCCTCCACCCCTCAGGGACCCCCGGCACACACCCAGGCATGGTCCTCCACCCCTCAGGGACCCCGAGTACCTTCCCAGGCCAGGTCCTCAACCCCTCAGGGACCCCCGGCACACACCCAGGCCAGGTCCTCCACCCCTCAGGGAACCCCAGCACCTTCCCAGGCCAGGTCCTCCACCCCTCAGGGAACCCCAGCACCTTCCCAGGCCAGGTCCTCCACCCCTCAGGGACCCCCAGCACCTTCCCAGGCCAGGTCCTCCACCCCTCAGGGAACCCCAGCACCTTCCCAGGCCTGGTCCCCCACCCCTCAGGGAACCCCAGCACCTTCCCAGGCCTGGTCCTCCACCCCTCAGGGACCCCCAGCACTTTCCCAGGCCTGGTCCTCCACTCCTCAGGGACCCCCGGCACACACCCAGGCATGGTCCTCCACCCCTCAGGGACCCTCAGCACACTCCCAGGCCTGGTCCTCCATTCCTCAAGGACCACCAGCACACTCCCAGGCCTGGTTCCCCACCCCTCAGGGACCACCAGCACACTCCCAGGCCTTGTTCCCGACCCCTCAGGGACCTCCAGCACACTCCCAGGCCTGGTTCCCGACCCCTCAGGGACCTCCAGCACACTCCCAGGCCTGGTTCCCTACCCCTCAGGGACCCCCAGCAGCCTCCCAGGGCTGGTTTGGCACCCACCAGACACCCTCAGCACACTCCCAGGCCTGGTCCTCTACTCATCAGGTACCCTCAGCACCAGCACATCATCATGAGGGACCACCTCCAGCCTCCTCACCCCACAGTTGGCTTCCTTGTGAGGCAGATCCAGAAGCACTGAACCCCCTCAATCGTTTCCGCGAATGGAGGCTACAAAAAGCATCTCTTGAGGACCAAGAGCGAGCGGGAAGAGGTGAGCCACAAAAGAAGCGGCTGAGGAAAGAGGCTTACCGTTATGATTGCAAGCTGTGTGGGAAGCCAAAAAGCAGACAAACTGGACACTCACAGCTGCGGGGCAAGTGGTACTGTCCTGCATCAGGACAGAGTCTTGAGGAGTGGAAAAGTTCTTTGTAATTGTCTGTGTTCTATTGCTTGTGTTGGTTTGGAAGTGTGATTTATATTTTATATTTTTTCTATTGTGTATAGTTTTGTATTTTCTGATTGTATATAGTTTCTTTCTCTATTTTGTTTTAAAAAATAGTTATTTAGGTTTATTTAAGTATTTTACTTAAGTTATTGTGAAGTTATTTGTGTTCATTTGTGTACTCCACATACGGTGGAATACATATTGCAGTTGTCTTGAAGACCAAAAACAAGGTTTTGTTACTGTTGCAACTATTTGCAAATAAAAAAACAACAACAAAAAAACACAACTCTTGTGGTGTAATATTAACACACTCATACTTTGGGGTGGGAGATTCCAGGTGCAAATCCTGGCAAGGGTGTGAAACTTGTTGGTTAAACCAATACTTCATTAAAACAATAATTATATTACCAGAACATAAAAATGTCTGACAGAATTAGAATTAATTAGTTTTCACAACACAGGGAGAGTATGCAAACTCATTTACAAGATTTGACTTCAATCAGTACTTTTTTTACTCTTAAAAATGAGAAATAGGACTTTACAGTGTAAAAATCATTTAATTTTGCTGCCAAAAACTGATTTATTCCTCTGGTATTGTACAGAGATGGATAGTTAGTCCCAAATTGACTTAATATAATACAGCAGAGTAATATTAAAAGATTTGACTTCAATCAGTACTTTTTTACTCTTAAAAATGAGAAATAGGACTATACAGTGTAAAAATCATTTAATTTTGCTACCAAAAACTGATTTATGCCTCTGGTATTGTACAGAGATGGATAGTTAGTCCCAAATTGACTTAATATAACACAACAGAGTAATATTGACAAGATTTGACTCCAATCAGTACTTTGGTTCAAATGCCAACCGTGCTGGGATTTGAACCCACGACCTCTTGTTCTTTCTTTTCCTCTTTTCCCCTCCTTTCCCCCTCTTTTTTCCTTTTCTTTCCCCCTTCAAGCAGTCCCTTATGCCCCATTTTTGGCCGAGTGGTTAAGGCGATGGACTGCTAATCCATTGTGCTCTGCACGCGTGGGTTCGAATCCCATCCTCGTCGCTACTGGCATTACTGTCTTCTGCCACTGTGGGTCATTAAAAAGCCTGCTGTCATGACTGATTCTGATTCAAATGCTGGTCAAACTAATCACATGCTACCTGAAAACTTACACAGCCAGCAGTCAGTTGACCCTAATCACAGTTGCACAGACATGAAGGCCAACTCCTCTGGACAGGACTCAACTGTCCACCTCTTTCAGATGGATACAGAGGTCTCTTTTAAAGAGAGCAAGATTATCAAACTGGTCAGGAAAGATGACAACCTCAGGAAGAGTTGTTCAAGAGGCCTTCTGTGTCAAGCTGGAACAGAACTGGTGGACTGAGGCAGAGCCAACCTAGCATGCAGTTTTACCCTCCGTCAGTCCACTGGCTCAAAGACAGCCTCCAGCAGGATATTAGGCCCCAAAGGACCCATTCTTAAGAAACCTCACACGACTGCCCTTGACCATTTTGGATCACACCTTGCAACACCACAGCTCAGAATGTTCTGCTCTGTCCGTCCATCCCATGTCCATTGCACAGTTGTCTTCACCTGCCACTTGCTTGCCGGGAGAGAGCAAAGAAGAGATACCTGGAGAATGCGGGCGTCGATCCCGCTACCTCTCACATGCTAAGCGAGCGCTCTACCATTTGAGCTAATTCCCCTTATGTCTTCACCTCTCGCACTGCGTACAAAGGCCTGATGAGTCAGATCTTCTGGGTTGATTTTTCGGATCAATTTTGCCCCTTCTTTGCCGACAGGAAGCCAGCAAACAATGACGAGGTGGTCGAGTGGTTAAGGCGATGGACTGCTAATCCATTGTGCTCTGCACGCGTGGGTTCGAATCCCATCCTCGTCGCTGCTGGCATTACTGTCTTCTGCCACTGTGGGTCATTAAAAAGCCTGCTGTCATGACTGATTCTGATTCAAATGCTGGTCAAACTAATCAAATGCTACCTGACGACTTACACAGCCAGCAGTCAGTTGACCCTAATCACAGTTGCACACACATGAAGGCCAACTCCTCTGGACAGGACTCAACTGTCCACCTCTTTCAGAGGGATACAGTGCTCTCTTTTAAAAAGAGCAAGATTATCACACTGGTCAGGGAAGATGGAAACCTCATGAAGAGTTGTTCAAGAGGCCTTCTGTGTCAAGCTGGAACAGAACTGGTGGACTGAGGCAGAGCCAACCTAGCATGCAGTTTTACCCTCCGTCAGTCCACTGGCTCAAAGACAGCCTCCAGCAGGATATTGGGATGCCAAAGAACCAGGTATGGCCCCAAAGGACCCATTCTTAAGAAACCTCACACGACTGCCCTTGACCATTTTGGATCACACCTTGCAACACCACAGCTCAGAATGTTCTGCTCTGTCCGTCCATCCCATGTCCATTGCACAGTTGTCTTCACCTGCCACTTGCTTGCCGGGAGAGAGCAAAGAAGAGATACCTGGAGAATGCGGGCGTCGATCCCGCTACCTCTCACATGCTAAGCGAGCGCTCTACCATTTGAGCTAATTCCCCTTATGTCTTCACCTCTCGCACTGCGTACAAAGGCCTGATGAGTCAGATCTTCTGGGATGATTTTTCGGATCAATTTTGCCCCTTGTTTGCCGACAGGGAGCCAGTAAACGACGACGATCGGGCCGAGTGGTTAAGGCAAAGGACTGCTAATCCATTGTGCCCTGCACGCGTGGGTTCGAATCCCATCCTCGTCGCTGCTGGCATTACTGTCTTCTGCCACTGTGGGTCATTAAAAAGCCTGCTGTCATGACTGATTCTGATTCAAATGCTGGTCAAACTGATCACATGCTACCAGACGACTTACACAGCCAGCAGTCAGTTGACCCTAACCACAGTTGCACAGACATGAAGACCAACTCCTCTGGACAGGACTCAACTGTCCATCTCTTTCGGAGGGATACAGAGGTCTCTTTTAAAGAGAGCAAGATTATCACACTGGTCAGGAAAGATGGAAACCTCAGGAAGAGTTGTTCAAGAGGCCTTCTGTGTCAAGCTGGAACAGAACTGGTGGACTGAGGCAGAGCCAACCTAGCATGCAGTTTTACCCTCCGTCAGTCCACTGGCTCAAAGACAGCCTCCAGCAGGATATTGGGAGGCCAAAGAACCAGGTATGGCCCCAAAGGACCCATTCTTAAGAAACCTCACACGACTGCCCTTGACCATTTTGGATCACACCTTGCAACACCACAGCTCAGAATGTTCTGCTCTGTCCGTCCATCCCATGTCCATTGCACAGTTGTCTTCACCTGACACTTGCTTGCCGGGAGAGAGCAACGAAGAGATACCTGGAGAATGCGGGCGTCGATCCCGCTACCTCTCACATGCTAAGCGAGCGCTCTACCATTTGAGCTAATTCCCCTTATGTCCTCACCTCTCGCGCTGCGTACAAAGGCCTGATGAGTCAGATATTCTGGGATGATTTTTCGGATCAATTTTGCCCCTTGTTTGCCGACAGGGAGCCAATAAAGGACGACGAGGTGGCCGTACCCGCCAGGGAAAGGCCTGCTTCGGCAGATCCTAACAGTCCGAAGCATTTCCTAACAGTTCCTAACATTTCCTAACAGTTCCTAACACTTTACCGTCCATGTCCTAACCAGTCCTAACATTCCTAACGGGGCAAAAGAAATTGCGGATATGACGTCCTAGCGGGGGAAAAAGAGCTTGCGGATATGACGTCATCTAAAGTATCGCGCTCTTTGACAACGCATAGAGAGAGTCCTTCGCGATCGGATAAGTTAGTAAAGGTATGTTTAAGTGCTAAAACTTCAGTTTTATGTCTTCCTTTGCACGTTGATAGCTTCTCTTGGTATTTTTGTTAATATGGTGCGTGGCTTCAGCATATTTGTGGCGTTAATCGTCCGTAGTTAAGTTTGTTGTTCGGCGGGTTTACGTTCCCGCTATCTTTAAGCTAACAAGCTAACAGCGTATTAAATTATACCGTTATTTATACAACAAAAACAAACGTTTGCCAGTCTGTGATGGCATCTATCATTATTATCTTTGCATGAATTTGTTTCCCTCTGGTCTTTAGTAGTAGTTTTATTCTTCCATATCTGACGTACTCTGTCGAAGTAAGGGGAAATTCATGTAAAACTTCCATCTAGTAAATTTTCACTTTCAATAATTATTAGAAGTCAATACAGAGATCATTCGAATCCATTAATTGTTAATTTGAAGTTGTTGAAATTCATTGAGTTAGTAGATATCAATATGTTGCAGATTATCTATATAGCTCTTTTTTTTTTACCAATCAACATCCAGAAACGATCTGTAAGTGGCCACCGGAGCCAATAATAATGTATCTTTTCATGTTCCTGGTTGAGAAGCCTGACCGGAACAGGATTTAAAGAGTAAACGCTATCTCACACACCGGGTTTGCATCAATCTGATTAGGCTTTCCTCGTGCTCGGAGGAGCACAGCAACACGGTATGTGAGGTGTTTCATTTCAGACATTTTTGTTGTTCGGTCAGGTAAAACTCCAATATATTCTTATTTTGCGGAGCAGCACGTTATGTCGGGAATAGTCGGGTTCTGAGCTGGATGATGGTCACTTATAAAAGTTTGCACCTGCGAAGCGAGGTACGTCGCTTTCAAGTTTTGTTTTATGTGTCGGGACGTGGCAGTATTTTGGATGTTGGGATGGTGCAATGTTTGTCGAGGTCGTGCAATATTTGTATTTTGGGGTGGTGCAATTTAAATGTTAGTGTTTACAGAAGCGTGTGTGTGCCTGTGTGTGAGTGCTTACTTTTTTGTGATGTAGTTTAAATCATGTATTATTGAAAGAAAACGTAAAATTGAATCAAATACTAATATGAATCGATGTGTTTCTAGAAATAGAGAAAATCGTTATAATTTGAAAGGATTTGAAATATTTATCAATCTAAGATTCAGAACTAAACTGAAGGAGTGCAGTGTTACAGTAAGAGGAATCAGTTTATTGAAGTCTAAGCAAGAAACCAAAGAAGCTCACTCAAATTTTGTCTTTAAAAATCAAAGGCAGTATTTTCAGCCGAGTCTTTCTGTGTTTGCTTGTGGAAAACAATTGAATTAACTTGTGGTCTTTTTTGTTTTTTTTGTTTGTTCTGTTGGTTTTTTTTGATAACAAGAAATAATGGACTGTAAAAATGTTTGTTGGCCTGTATTCTTGTTTATTTGTATTATTTGAATAGTTAATTAATATCTTGTGGGTAAGGGGCACACTTTAAGAATTTTCTTAACTCTACTCCTTTTCATTCACACATTTGAAATTGTCTTTGTGTTGAATTTTGTATACAGTAACGGTAGAAATAAAGTCCTTAACATAATTTGAAGTGAAGACGTCTTCCAGATTTCAGAATGTTGACATATGTTTGTTTTGGGCAGAGCAGTTAATGACAAATTAGATTTAATTGCAATATGGTCGTGTTTAAAAAATGTTTAAAACCTTTGTCTGCAGCAAAGAAGTTATGAATTACATGCAGTTTATTTCCAAATAAATATGAGAATGGTGTGGAAATTATTTCTCCCTTCAGTGCAAGAATTCAGGAAGTCTATTCTACTCTCACAGTAACCATACACTTAATTCTCAGCATTCCACTTTCTGTGTGTTTTAACTCTGCAGAGCTGAGGTCTGTGTTTGTGAACGAACCAGACATGACAAAGACAGGGAAGCCAGATGAATACTGGGCAGGAGTTTTATCCCTGTATGCCCAAGGCAAGTACCATTTCACAACAGGCAAGAAGCCAGGAGCCAAGAGGTGGAAAGCTGCCATTCAGCGCATCGACACTTGTCCGTTAACACCTGTTTTCAACCAAAGGGTCTGTGAATATGACATCTTTGGTAAAAGAATTACTTGCAGGTGTGGATATCATAGGGTAAGTGATAATCTATTATTACTAAATGTAAGTATTCTTGTTGAATGGTAGTGTCATGAATTATTGATTGAATTTCTCTGATCTGCAGTTCCCATATTACAATAAAAGTTCAGTGTTTTCCCATCTGTTTCTCTTCCTTACTACTTGTACTAACCACTGTATATAATGATGAAGCTATAACCTGTTATGATGCTGAGGAAAAGTTGACCCTTTTTTTTGCCCCGGTCTGCCACCAGACAGGCTCACCAGCCACTCAGAGCAGTACAGGCAGACCCCTGGCAGACCCAGCCGCTCAGAGCAGTACAGGCAGACCCCTGGCAGACCCAGCCGCTCAGAGCAGTACAGGCAGACCCCTGGCAGACCCAGCCGCTCAGAGCAGTACAGGCAGACCCCTGGTAGACCCAGCTGCTCAGAGCAAGACAGGCAGACCCCTGGCAGACCCAGCCGCTCAGAGCAGGACAGGCAGACCCCTGGCAGACCCAGCCACTCAGAGCAGTGCAGTCAGACCCCTGGCAGACCCAGCCACTCAGAGCAGTGCAGTCAGACCCCACACAGACCCAGCCACTCAGAGCACTACAGGCAGACCCCACACAGACCCAGCCACTCAGAGCACTACAGGCAGACCCCACACAGACCCAGCCACTCAGAGCACTACAGGCAGACCCCACACAGACCCAGCCACTCAGAGCACTACAGGCAGACCCCACACAGACCCAGCCACTCAGAGCACTACAGGCAGACCCTCGGCAGACCAGACACCTCAAAATATGAAATGTTCCCTTTGTGGTGAGGATGTAAACGTTTACTATTTCTCTGAACATTTATCTGACTTCCATGCAGAGGAGAGTTGTGACATGTGTGGGGAAAAGGTCAGAGGTGCAGTTGGGCTCCTCCTTCACATTGAAGAAGGCCACCTTCTGGATAATAAAGTTTGTAAAACTTTACATCAGCAACTACCACTATCACCTGAACATTCACAAGCACAACCACAATCTCAATCACGTCGATTACTGCAGCCACTCCAGCTGCGTCCACCAACGCCGCTCCAGCTGAGTCCACCAACGCCGCTCCAGCTGAGTCCACCAACGCCACTCCAGCTGAGTCCACCAGCGCCACTCCAGCTGCCCACACCAACGCCACTCCAGCTGCCCACACCAGCGCCACTCCGGCCGGCCCCACCAACGCCACTCCGGCCGGCCCCACCAACACCACTCCAGCCAAAACAGCTGTCAAAATTGGCTCCATTTCTTCCTCTCCCTCCTCCTCCTGCCACTTTGCCATATTTAAGACCCCCTGAAGTTAACTGGGTGAGTTTTCTTCCCAGTCATTTCTTGAGGGTCATCAAACCATCTGACCGGGAGTGGATTGCCCAGTGTCTATATAAGCCTACTGGACAGTTGAAGCAACAGTTCACCCAGAACTGGTTCAACCCACCCAGTCCACCAAAAGTGACATCTGCACCTCCTGATCCAGCGAAGTACTTCATGCAGCGAATGTTTCTGTGGGCACCCATGCGCATGTGGGGCATTCCTCTGAAGTGCCAACAGTGCAATTCAAAAATGCACCACTCTGGGATTTACACCAAAGTGAGGGAGGTAATCGACATTGATTCGAGATATTACTTGGTTGGTGGTGACTATCCCAGGTGCAGTAGGTGTGTGATCCTTGTTTGCCCCTGGAGTTCAGAGGTATTGAGCCAATTAGACCCTGCACACAGAAATAAGTTTCCTGCAGTGTTAACAACTCAACTTGCCCTGGACAGGAAGTGTGTGACTCTGCTCAAGCCTAGAACACTGGGAAACAGCTCCAGCTACCTCCAGCAGGCATTGGAGGAGGCACACAGCGAGGAGTGGGCAAGGCGGTCAATAGAGTATCTCTCTGACTGTGAGCTTCACAAGAAGAGGAGTTCTCTAAGTGTGTGTGTGGAAGTTCATTACGAGCAGCCACCACCTTTTAACCCCCTCCCGCTGGCACAGTGGTTCGAGACGGTTCATGCCAATGAAATCGTGGGTCATCTCAGCAAGATGAAGGGTGTCATCACCTCAACATACGGCAGAATCTTAAAACTGGACTCCACTAAAAAGGTACTGGCAAATGTATGTTAACTTTGAAAAATCTTGTTTTATCATCAATCATATATTTTGTTTCCGTATTAACACTGACACTGAAATGTTGTCTTTTTTTCTCCAGATAACTAAGAAACTGGCTGGCAAAATTTCAGACACAGCTACCTGGATGACCAATGTCAGCAATGAATGTGGTCAGATACTCAACTGTGTGCTGACTACTGCAGAAGGAGCTGGCCTGGATGAAATGTGCCAGGGACTTGTTCAGCGCTACAGAGACGCTGGAGAGCCACAGCCAGAGGTCATTTATGTTGACCGAGACTGTTGCAGTGAGAGAGGTTTGTCAGATCTGTAACTTGTCTTATGATGTAATTTTTTTTAAATGGTACACATTCAGTAATACTTTGTATTGATGATCAGATGCTGATTTCTATGAAGCACATTCGAGATGTAGATATGCTCGTATTAAAAACATACTGGGCCCTCTTGTTCTTCCTTTTAGGGGAACCCCCTGTCCTTGTCTGGTTTCGGCCATGGAGCACTAAGGTCAGGCTGGACATCTTTCATTTTATGCGGAGATTTACAGCTGGTCTCACTACAGAGCACCATCCGCTATATGGGACTTTCTGCTCAAAGCTGTCCAGTTGTATTTTTGAGTGGGACAAGGATGATATCAGTCGCCTGAAGGATGCAAAGCGGTCAGAGGTGAAGAGGAAACATGGTCACCCTCCAACTGACGCACAAGTTCTGTCCAGCATCAGCTCCAAGGAACTTGCAAGGCACTGCAGGAGGAGAACTCGAGGGGTGGAGGCAACAAGAAGCTCGATTCAGGGCTTGTTGGACTCCATGTGGGAACTTACGGACACATCAGGCCTGCGGTTAATTAATCCAGACAGCATGACACGTGTGTGGGAAGTGCAACAGAAGCACTTGCCATGCATCCAAGATCCACCTGGCATTGAGCTTTATACCAAACTTGGCTCAGGTGTGCAGAAGGGAGACAAGGTTTTGGATGTGCTGAGGTGTGGCAGGGGGTCCTCTTCTGTTGAAAGTTTTCATCGCCACCAGTGCACCTTTATTCCAGGTGAATCAAAATAAATAATCCTGTTCACTGATGGTGGTGCATTAAAGTTATGCACGTCATTGAATGAATGCCACAGTTTCACTGAACTTAGTTATGTTGTTTGTATTTTGCAGGATGGAGATCCAATGCGATGCACACACAAATGTACATGCTCGAGGGGGGGTCCCGATGGAACATCAACCGTGGCCGAGAAGCAGTGCATCTAAGAAGTGCATCGCAGTCCCGGATCTATGATGTCCGGCTCATGTGCAACCTCAGTTCCCTCAGTAATCGAGTTCTTGGCCGGTCACTGATCCCAGAGTTTATTCCACCCGGGAGACCGACTGGTGAGATAAGATATTCCTTTATTAGTCCCACAAGGGGAAATTCCAAAATTACAGCTGAATACAAGAGATATATAAAAAACATGTTAAAGAAGATGATATTACCAACAACAAACAAACATCTTTCTCTGTTCTCATATATCAGAATAAAAGATGTTATTTTAAATGACATACATTCCTTAATGTTTTTTATTTATTTTTATTTTCACTTGTTGTCAATAGATGAACTCATCGCTGTGGAGTATCTGCTGGCTCAATCTGGCAGAGGAGACGCGCTGCATCCGCAACCCCGCGGGGAACTGAACATCCCACTGCCAGACATGCAGGATGAAGTTGAGGACGACGACTATCCTGATGCTAACATGAGTGACCTGTCTGATATTCTGGCTGAAAGCCAACCTGAAGCCCTCACGAGAGCAGATCATTCAGACATCTCTTCTGCTCAGATTGAAGTTGGTGATTTTGGACCCTGCACATCACCTCAGGTGCACTGACTGCAGGAGCAGAATTAATATGATTAAACATTGTTTGGTTTATCCACAATTTGAATATTTGTTTACTCTGACTCAGAGAGGAAAGTACTGACCTGTGGAGATAAAGATTACTGAATTGAAATAATAGATATTGAAAAAATCTGCAAAGACAAAAATACTTACCTGTGGAGATAAAGATTACTGAATTGAAATAATAGATATTGAAAAAATCTGCAAAGACAAAAATACTTACCTGTGGAGATAAAGATTACTGAATTGAAATAATAGATATTGAAAAAATCTGCAAAGACATAAATACTTACCTGTGGAGATAAAGATTACTGAATTGAAATAATAGATATTGAAAAAATCTGCAAAGACAAAAATACTTACCTGTGGAGATAAAGATTACTGAATTGAAATAATAGATATTGAAAAAATCTGCAAAGACATAAATACTTACCTGTGGAGATAAAAAAAAAAAACACCTGTAAAGAGAAATATACTTACATAATTCCTTAGCTGATATTGGAATTTGTCCTTTTTGGGTTCAGCATTCATGAACCAGTGGATTTTGCAATTTCTGACATCATTTTCTTGTAACTACTTTCCTTTCACAATTTTTTCAGTCTTTTACAGTCCCCTCTGGTCCCGAGAGTCCTCGCAGCGTTGCCACAACCAGCATAGCACATCACAGCAGGTATTAAAACTATTTCTCGTTCAGTAGTATTGTGATCCATATTCAATTAAAATGAGCAGCTAATGTCAACAAAAAAATTAGATGTCTTTTTTATTTTTATTGAACCTTTATTTAACCAGGAAAACCTCATTGAGATTTTACACAAACACATGTAGTCATCAAACACATAAAACAAGAATTCAGTACATTAAGAAAGAGAAGTCACAATTCAGACAGCTTATTTTGCTTGGATTGTCCACAGGAGAAAGATGAAGTGCATCAGTCTAAACATCTGCAGCCAGATGTATTTGTCTCCAAGTTGCTCAACATTGACTTAAGTGTCTAGTGACAACAGATCTTTTAGTTTCAGGTCTTGTTGTAGTTCATGCCAAGCATGTGGAGCTGCAAACCTGAATTTTTTTTTTCCAGCCTGTTCTTACTTTGGGGAACAGACAAAAAGAAAAGATATTGTCTGATGTGTCAGGGACTGTCAGATGTCTGTCGTGTACTGTACACTTAATTGCATCAGCACAGCTGCAGATAAAGTGTCTTGACACTGAGACTAGTTTCCATAACTGTAGAAAAAACGCATTTTGTTTTTTGTCCTCACTTTTTAGGATGAGAGACTTGATGCAAGAGGGTTTTTCAGGGTGGTTTTCCAGGGTGGGAGATCAACCGCACAATCACAGCCCTATCAACTGGCGAAGTACATGAGATTGTGCGGTTGTATTCCCTTCTGCATCCCATGGATAAATCTCCCACCAAATACACTCTGAAAAATAAGAAGAAGACCCTCCTAGGGCCGTGGAGAGCTTCCAGGAAGCGCAGTGGCTCTGCGCCAGGTCAACAAGCAGCTGAGAGGTGAATCACATAGTCTGCAATCAGTGTTGCATGCATTGAAAGAATCTGAACAAACTCTAACAGAATGCTATCATTAACGAATGGGCATTATACAGTTGATTGGCATTTGGGACATGTGTATTCAAATTTACAGATCTGCTTTGTGCTTTTGTTGTATTTAACACATTGTCTTTTCATTCAGATTGTTCATGACCCATGGCCAGGCAGCCCAAAAACCAGACACCAACAGAGTCTCTGAGTGTGTGTGCATCAAGCTGTGCAAGGAATACCAGCAGGCAAGAAATCGGCCAAAGGACTGCAAGGGTAAAACCTTGCCCATACCACAGTCCATTGTCCAAACATACAGCCATATTAAACAGCTGCTTGAAGACAGCCAGGCAGTTCAGGGCCGGACCAACTTGGTACTTGTTACCATCAACACCACCACTGTTTCTTCCTGGTGAGATACATTTTTGAATTTTTTTCATGGCTGTAATGGCTGTAAATGGCTGTAATGGCTCAAAACTCCTCTGAACTGCATTTTCCCTAGGTTGCATGAAAGGCAAAAGAGAGCTGGCAGGGACTCGTTACTGCAAGGGGTCCAACTTCCTCCGGTATCTGTGGCCAGGGAACCCATGCCAAAGCCAAGACCACTCCCTACTGTACCTGTAGAGCATGGACACTTGTGCATTGAGTTTCAGGAGCCAGAAAATCGTGAGGGTCAGGCAGTCATTCGCCCCCGCCGTGCCAACAGAACTGTCTTTGCACCAGACTATCAGTCAGATCCCGATCTTGGTGCGAGGTCTGACTCTTTCACTCACCCCTCTTACCAGCAGCATTGGCAGCCCCCAGCTCCAACTTTGGCCTGGCCTTCCCATGAGCAGCAACCACTGTCTCAGACATCATCCTCTGCCTCTTTAAGCACTGCACCGACCCAATTTCCTGGTTACTGCTTACAGCCATAGAGCTTCATGCCACCACCCTCACATTTTGGGCCATGGCTACATAATAACCCACCACCCCTCTACCCAGGTTGGCGCCTCAGCCTCCATTATACCTCTCAACAATACACCCCTTCAGCTTTGCATCCTCACTACACAGTGTCTCTCCCATTGTCATCCAATCAGTCAGACTCTTTAAATCGACACAGGAAATGGAGGCTGAAGAGGGCTGCCCTTGAGGATGAGGAGCGCACAGCAAGGGGAGAGCCGCCGAAAAAAACGCCACAATAAAGAAAGTTACCACTATCAGTGTGCAACATGTGGTCAGCCCAAAAACAAACAGACTGGTCACACACAAGTGAAGGGGAGGTGGTACTGCCCTGCGTCAGGACAGACTGTTGATGAGTGGAGGCAGACTCTTGAGTGAGATCTTGGTCTCAAATTGCCTAGAGTAAATACAGTTAAATTACTGTGAGGAGTTCCTAAGTACTTCCAAAAGTCTCACTTTTAGACATCTGCCTGATGGAAATACACACTTTAATTAGACTGTGAGGAGTTTCTAAGTACTTCCAAAAAAAGTCTCACTTTTAGACATCTGCCTGATGGAAATACACACTTTAATTAGACTGTGAGGAGTTTCTAAGTACTTCCAAAAAAAGTCTCACTTTTAGACATCTGCCTGATGGAAATACACACTTTAATTAGACTGAGGAGTTTCTAAGTACTTCCAAAAAAAGTCTCACTTTTAGACATCTGCCTGATGGAAATACACACTTTAATTAGACTGTGAGGAGTTTCTAAGTACTTCCAAAAAAAGTCTCATGTTTAGACATCTGCCTGATGGAAATACACACTTTAATTAGACTGAGGAGTTTCTAAGTACTTCCAAAAGTCTCACTTTTAGACATCTGCCTGATGGAAATACACACTTTAATTAGACTGAGGAGTTTCTAAGTACTTCCAAAAGTCTCACTTTTAGACATCTGCCTGATGGAAATACACACTTTAAATAGACTGTGAGGAGTTTCTAAGTACTTCCAAAAGTCTCATGTTTTAGACATCTGCCTGATGAAATACACACTTTAATTAGACTGTGAGGAGTTTCTAAGTACTTCCAAAAAAGTCTCATGTTTAGACATCTGCCTGATGGAAATACACACTTTAATTAGACTGTGAGGAGTTTCTAAGTACTTCCAAAAGTCTCACTTTTAAGACATCTGCCTGATGGAAATACACACTTTAATTAGACTGTGAGGAGTTTCTAAGTACTTCCAAAAAGTCTCATTTTTAGACATCTGCCTGATGGAAATACACACTTTAATTAGACTGTGAGGAGTTTCTAAGTACTTCCAAAAAAAGTCTCATTTTTAGACATCTGCCTGATGGAAATACACACTTTAATTAGACTGTGAGGAGTTTCTAAGTACTTCCAAAAAAAGTCTCATTTTTAGACATCTGCCTGATGGAAATACACACTTTAATTAAACTGTGAGGAGTTTCTAAGTACTTCCAAAAAAAGTCTAATTTTTAGACATCTGCCTGATGGAAATACACACTTTAATTAGACTGAGGAGTTTCTAAGTACTTCCAAAAGTCTCACTTTTAGACATCTGCCTGATGGAAATACACACTTTAAATAGACAGGAGTTTCTAAGTACTTCCAAAAAAGTCTCATTTTAGACATCTGCCTGATGGAAATACACACTTTTAATTAGACTGAGGAGTTTCTAAGTACTTCCAAAAAGTCTCACTTTTAGACATCTAGACATCTACCTGATGGAAATACACACTTTAAATAGACAGGAGTTTCTAAATACTTCCAAAAAAGTCTCACTTTTAGACATCTGCCTGATGGAAATACACACTTTAATTAGACTGTGAGGAGTTTCTAAGTACTTCCAACAAAATCGTCTCACTTTTAGACATCTGCCTGATGGAAATACACACTTTAAATAGACTGTGAGGAGTTTCTAAGTACTTCAAAAAAGTCTCACTTTTTAGACATCTGCCTGATGGAAATACACACTTTAATTAGACTGAGGAGTTTCGAAGTACTTCCAAAAAAAGTCTCACTTTTAGACATCTGCCTGATGGAAATACACACTTTAATTAGACTGTGAGGAGTTTCTAAGTACTTCAAAAAGTCTCATTTTTAGACATCTGCCTGATGGAAATACACACTTTAATTAGACTGTGAGGAGTTTCTAAGTACTTCCAAAAAGTCTCATTTTTAGACATCTGCCTGATGGAAATACACACTTTAATTAGACTGTGAGGAGTTTCTAAGTACTTCCAAAAAAGTCTCACTTTTAGACATCTGCCTGATGGAAATACACACTTTAATTAGACTGTGAGGAAAAAGTCTCACTTTTAGACATCTGCCTGATGGAAATACACACTTTAATTAGACTGAGGTTTCTAAGAAAGTACTTCCAAAAGTCTCACTTTTGAACATCTGCCTGATGGAAATACACACTTTAATTAGACTGTGAGGAGTTTCTAAGTACTTCCAAAAGTCTCACTTTTTAGACATCTGCCTGATGGAAATACACACTTTAATTAGACTGTGAGGAGTTTCTAAGTACTTCCAAAAAGTCTCACTTTTTAGACATCTGCCTGATGGAAATACACACTTTAAATAGACTGTGAGGAGTTTCTAAGTACTTCCAAAAAGTCTCACTTTTAGACATCTGCCTGATGGAAATACACACTTTAAATACACTGAGGAGTTTCTAAGTACTTCCAAAAGTCTCATTTTTAGACGTCTGGCTGATGGAAATACACACTTTAATTAAACTGTGAGGAGTTTCTAAGTACTTCCAAAAAAAGTCTAATTTTTAGACATCTGCCTGATGGAAATACACACTTTAATTAGACTGTGAGGAGTTTCTAAGTACTTCCAAAAGTTTCATTTTTAGACATCTGCCTGATGGAAATAAAAGGTGCTGAATTGAAATAATAGATATTAGAAAAAATCTGCAAAGACAAAATACTTACCTGATGGAAATACACACTTCAATTAGACTGTGAGGAGTTTCTAAGTACTTCCAAAAAAGTCTCACTTTTAGACATCTGCCTGATGGAAATACACACTTTAAATAGACTGAGGAGTTTCTAAGTACTTCCAAAAGTCTCATTTTTAGACATCTGCCTGATGGAAATACACACTTTAAATAGACTGAGGAGTTTCTAAGTACTTCCAAAAAAGTCTCACTTTTAGACATCTGCCTGATGGAAATACACACTTTAATAGACTGTGAGGAGTTTCTAAGTACTTCCAAAAAAAGTCACTTTTAGACATCTGCCTGATGGAAATACACACTTTAATTAGACTGAGGAGTTTCTAAGTACTTCCAAAAGTCTCATTTTTAGACATCTGCCTGATGGAAATACACACTTTAATTAGACTGAGGAGTTTCGAAGTACTTCCAAAAAAAGTCTCATTTTTAGACATCTGCCTGATGGAAATACACACTTTAATTAGACTGAGGAGTTTCTAAGTACTTCCAAAAAAGTCTCATTTTTAGACATCTGCCTGATGGAAATACACACTTTAAATAGACTGAGGAGTTTCTAAGTACTTCCAAAAGTCTCACTTTTAGACATCTGCCTGATGGAAATACACACTTTAAATAGACTGAGGAGTTTCTAAGTACTTCCAAAAGTCTCATTTTTAGACATCTGCCTGATGGAAATACACACTTTAAATAGACTGAGGAGTTTCTAAGTACTTCCAAAAGTCTCATTTTTAGACATCTGCCTGATGGAAATACACACTTTAATTAGACTGTGAGGAGTTTCTAAGTACTTCCAAAAAAAGTCTCATTTTTAGACATCTGCCTGATGGAAATACACACTTTAATTAGACTGTGAGGAGTTTCTAAGTACTTCCAAAAAAAGTCTAATTTTTAGACATCTGCCTGATGGAAATACACACTTTAATTAGACTGTGAGGAGTTTCTAAGTACTTCCAAAAGTCTCACTTTTAGACATCTGCCTGATGGAAATACACACTTTAATTAGACTGTGAGGAGTTTCTAAGTACTTCCAAAAAAAGTCTCATTTTTAGACATCTGCCTGATGGAAATACACACTTTAAATAGACTGAGGAGTTTCTAAGTACTTCCAAAAGTCTCACTTTTAGACATCTGCCTGATGGAAATACACACTTTAATTAGACTGTGAGGAGTTTCTAAGTACTTCCAACAAAATCGTCTCACTTTTAGACATCTGCCTGATGGAAATACACACTTTAAATAGACTGAGGAGTTTCTAAGTACTTC
The DNA here is from genome assembly GCA_036419115.1 of Scarus forsteni. Taxonomy (NCBI): domain Eukaryota; kingdom Metazoa; phylum Chordata; class Actinopteri; order Labriformes; family Labridae; genus Scarus; species Scarus forsteni. Next base: position 35,854 of record JAZDUH010000351.1, on the reverse strand, counting down.
CAAAAGTCTCATTTTTAGACATCTGCCTGATGGAAATACACACTTTAAATAGACTGAGGAGTTTCTAAGTACTTCCAAAAGTCTCATTTTTAGACATCTGCCTGATGGAAATACACACTTTAATTAGACTGTGAGGAGTTTCTAAGTACTTCCAAAAGTCTCACTTTTAGACATCTGCCTGATGGAAATACACACTTTAATTAGACTGTGAGGAGTTTCTAAGTACTTCCAAAAAAAGTCTCATTTTTAGACATCTGCCTGATGGAAATACACACTTTAAATAGACTGAGGAGTTTCTAAGTACTTCCAAAAGTCTCACTTTTAGACATCTGCCTGATGGAAATACACACTTTAAATAGACTGAGGAGTTTCTAAGTACTTCCAAAAGTCTCACTTTTAGACATCTGCCTGATGGAAATACACACTTTAATTAGACTGTGAGGAGTTTCTAAGTACTTCCAAAAAAAGTCTCATTTTTAGACATCTGCCTGATGGAAATACACACTTTAATTAGACTGTGAGGAGTTTCTAAGTACTTCCAAAAGTCTCACTTTTAGACATCTGCCTGATGGAAATACACACTTTAAATAGACTGAGGAGTTTCTAAGTACTTCCAAAAGTCTCACTTTTAGACATCTGCCTGATGGAAATACACACTTTAAATAGACAGGAGTTTCTAAGTACTTCCAAAAAAGTCTCACTTTTAGACATCTGCCTGATGGAAATACACACTTTAAATAGACTGAGGAGTTTCTAAGTACTTCCAAAAAAGTCTCACTTTTAGACATCTGCCTGATGGAAATACACACTTTAAATAGACTGAGGAGTTTCTAAGTACTTCCAAAAGTCTCATTTTTAGACATCTGCCTGATGGAAATACACACTTTAAATAGACTGAGGAGTTTCTAAGTACTTCCAAAAGTCTCACTTTTAGACATCTGCCTGATGGAAATACACACTTTAATTAGACTGTGAGGAGTTTCTAAGTACTCCCAAAAAAGGGGCACTTGTAGAGAACTGCCTGATGGGAATACACACTTTCATTAGACTGTGAGGAGTCTCTAAGTACTTCGAAGAAAGGGCCACTTTTAGACATCTGCCTGATGGAAATACACACTTTAATTAGACTGTGAGGAGTTTCTAAGTACTTCCAAAAAGTCTCATTTTTTAGACATCTGCCTGATGGAAATACACACTTTAATTAGACTGTGAGGAGTTTCTAAGTACTTCCAAAAAAGTCTCACTTTTAGACATCTGCCTGATGGAAATACACACTTTAATTAGACTGTGAGGAGTTTCTAAGTACTTCCAAAAAGTCTCACTTTTAGACATCTGCCTGATGGAAATACACACTTTAATTAGACTGAGGAGTTTCTAAGTACTTCCAAAAAGTCTCACTTTTAGACATCTGCCTGATGGAAATACACACTTTAAATAGACAGGAGTTTCTAAGTACTTCCAAAAAAGTCTCACTTTTAGACATCTGCCTGATGGAAATACACACTTTAAATAGACTGAGGAGTTTCTAAGTACTTCCAAAAGTCTCACTTTTTAGACATCTGCCTGATGGAAATACACACTTTAATTAGACTGTCCCGTTTCTAAGTACTTCCAAAAAAGTCTCACTTTTCAGCATCTGCCTCTTGGAAATACACACTTTAATTAGACTGTGAAGTGTTTCTAACTACTTCCAAAAAGTCTCACTTTTAGACATCTGCCTGATGGAAATACACACTTTAATTAGACTGAGGAGTTTCTAAGTACTTCCAAAAAGTCTCACTTTTAGCCACCTGCCTCATGGAAATACAGATTTGAATTAGACAGAGGATTATCTAAGTACTGCCGTAAAGAGTCTCTCTTTTAGACAACTGCCTCATGGAAATACTCACTTTAAGTAGACTGAGGAGTTTCTAAGTACTTCCAAAAAGTCTCACTTTTAGACATCTGCCTGATGGAAATACACACTTTAATTAGACTGTGAGGAGTTTCTAAGTACTTCCAAAAGTCTCACTTTTAGACATCTGCCTGATGGAAATACACACTTTAATTAGACTGTGAGGAGTTTCTAAGTACTTCCAAAAGTCTCACTTTTAGACATCTGCCTGATGGAAATACACACTTTAATTAGACTGAGGAGTTTCTAAGTACTTCCAAAAAGTCTCACTTTTAGACATCTGCCTGATGGAAATACACACTTTAATTAGACTGTGAGGAGTTTCTAAGTACTTCCAAAAGTCTCACTTTTAGACATCTGCCTGATGGAAATACACACTTTAAATAGACTGAGGAGTTTCTAAGTACTTCCAAAAGTCTCACTTTTAGACATCTGCCTGATGGAAATACACACTTTAAATAGACAGGAGTTTCTAAGTACTTCCAAAAAAGTCTCACTTTTAAACATCTGCCTGATGGAAATACACACTTTAATTAGACTGAGGAGTTTCTAAGTACTTCCAAAAGTCTCACTTTTAGACATCTGCCTGATGGAAATACACACTTTAAATAGACTGAGGAGTTTCTAAGTACTTCCAAAAAGTCTCACTTTTTAGACATCTGCCTGATGGAAATACACACTTTAATTAGACTGTGAGGAGTTTCTAAGTACTTCCAAAAAGTCTCACTTTTAGACATCTGCCTGATGGAAATACACACTTTAATTAGACTGTGAGGAGTTTCTAAGTACTTCCAAAAAGTCTCACTTTTAGACATCTGCCTGATGGAAATACACACTTTAATTAGACTGTGAGGAGTTTCTAAGTACTTCCAAAAAGTCTCACTTTTAGACATCTGCCTGATGGAAATACACACTTTAATTAGACTGAGGAGTTTCTAAGTACTTCCAAAAAGTCTCATTTTAGACATCTGCCTGATGGAAATACACACTTTAATTAGACTGTGAGGAGTTTCTAAGTACTTCCAAAAAGTCTCACTTTTAGACATCTGCCTGATGGAAATACACACTTTAATTAGACTGAGGAGTTTCTAAGTACTTCCAAAAAAAGTCTCACTTTTAGACATCTGCCTGATGGAAATACACACTTTAATTAGACTGTGAGGAGTTTCTAAGTACTTCCAAAAGTCTCATTTTTAGACATCTGCCTGATGGAAATACACACTTTAATTAGACTGTGAGGAGTTTCTAAGTACTTCCAAAAGTCTCACTTAGACATCTGCCTGATGGAAATACACACTTTAATTAGACTGTGAGGAGTTTCTAAGTACTTCCAAAAGTCTCATTTTTAGACATCTGCCTGATGGAAATACACACTTTAATTAGACTGTGAGGAGTTTCTAAGTACTTCCAAAAAAAGTCTCATGTTTAGACATCTGCCTGATGGAAATACACACTTTAATTAGACTGAGGAGTTTCTAAGTACTTCCAAAAAAAGTCTCACTTTTAGACATCTGCCTGATGGAAATACACACTTTAATTAGACTGAGGAGTTTCTAAGTACTTCCAAAAAAAGTCTCATTTTTAGACATCTGCCTGATGGAAATACACACTTTAATTAGACTGAGGAGTTTCTAAGTACTTCCAAAAGTCTCACTTTTAGACATCTGCCTGATGGAAATACACACTTTAATTAGACTGTGAGGAGTTTCTAAGTACTTCCAAAAAAAGTCTCACTTTTAGACATCTGCCTGATGGAAATACACACTTTAATTAGACTGTGAGGAGTTTCTAAGTACTTCCAAAAAGTCTCACTTTTAGACATCTGCCTGATGGAAATACACACTTTAATTAGACTGTGAGGAGTTTCTAAGTACTTCCAAAAAGTCTCACTTTTAGACATCTGCCTGATGGAAATACACACTTTAATTAGACTGTGAGGAGTTTCTAAGTACTTCCAAAAGTCTCACTTTTAGACATCTGCCTGATGGAAATACACACTTTAATTAGACTGTGAGGAGTTTCTAAGTACTTCCAAAAAGTCTCATTTTAGACATCTGCCTGATGGAAATACACACTTTAATTAGACTGTGAGGAGTTTCTAAGTACTTCCAAAAGTCTCACTTTTAGACATCTGCCTGATGGAAATACACACTTTAAATAGACAGGAGTTTCTAAGTACTTCCAAAAGTCTCACTTTTAGACATCTGCCTGATGGAAATACACACTTTAAATAGACTGAGGAGTTTCTAAGTACTTCCAAAAAAGTCTCACTTTTAGACATCTGCCTGATGGAAATACACACTTTAAATAGACTGAGGAGTTTCTAAGTACTTCCAAAAGTCTCACTTTTAGACATCTGCCTGATGGAAATACACACTTTAATTAGACTGTGAGGAGTTTCTAAGTACTTCCAAAAGTCTCATTTTTAGACATCTGCCTGATGGAAATACACACTTTAAATAGACTGAGGAGTTTCTAAGTACTTCCAAAAAAGTCTCACTTTTTAGACATCTGCCTGATGGAAATACACACTTTAATTAGACTGTGAGGAGTTTCTAAGTACTTCCAAAAAGTCTCACTTTTAGACATCTGCCTGATGGAAATACACACTTTAATTAGACTGAGGAGTTTCTAAGTACTTCCAAAAAAGTCTCACTTTTAGACATCTGCCTGATGGAAATACACACTTTAATTAGACTGTGAGGAGTTTGTAAGTACTTCCAAAAAGTCTCACTTTTTAGACATCTGCCTGATGGAAATACACACTTTAATTAGACTGTGAGGAGTTTCTAAGTACTTCCAAAAGTCTCATGTTTAGACATCTGCCTGATGGAAATACACACTTTAATTAGACTGAGGAGTTTCTAAGTACTTCCAAAAGTCTCATTTTTAGAGATCTGCCTGATGGAAATACACACTTTAATTAGACTGAGGAGTTTCTAAGTACTTCCAAAAAAGTCTCACTTTTAGACATCTGCCTGATGGAAATACACACTTTAATTAGACTGTGAGGAGTTTCTAAGTACTTCCAAAAAGTCTCACTTTAGACATCTGCCTGATGGAAATACACACTTTAATTAGACTGAGGAGTTTCTAAGTACTTCCAAAAAGTCTCATTTTAGACATCTGCCTGATGGAAATACACACTTTAATTAGACTGAGGAGTTTCTAAGTACTTCCAAAAGTCTCATTTTTAGACATCTGCCTGATGGAAATACACACTTTAATTAGACTGTGAGGAGTTTCTAAGTACTTCCAAAAGTCTCACTTTTAGACATCTGCCTGATGGAAATACACACTTTAATTAGACTGAGGAGTTTCTAAGTACTTCCAAAAAAAGTCTCATTTTTAGACATCTGCCTGATGGAAATACACACTTTAATTAGACTGTGAGGAGTTTCTAAGTACTTCCAAAAGTCTCATTTTTAGACATCTGCCTGATGGAAATACACACTTTAATTAGACTGTGAGGAGTTTCTAAGTACTTCCAAAAGTCTCACTTTTAGACATCTGCCTGATGGAAATACACACTTTAAATAGACTGAGGAGTTTCTAAGTACTTCCAAAAGTCTCATTTTTAGACATCTGCCTGATGGAAATACACACTTTAATTAGACTGTGAGGAGTTTCTAAGTACTTCCAAAAGTCTCATTTTTAGACATCTGCCTGATGGAAATACACACTTTAAATAGACTGAGGAGTTTCTAAGTACTTCCAAAAGTCTCACTTTTAGACATCTGCCTGATGGAAATACACACTTTAAATAGACTGAGGAGTTTCTAAGTACTTCCAAAAGTCTCACTTTTAGACATCTGCCTGATGGAAATACACACTTTAATTAGACTGTGAGGAGTTTCTAAGTACTTCCAAAAGTCTCATTTTTAGACATCTGCCTGATGGAAATACACACTTTAATTAGACTGTGAGGAGTTTCTAAGTACTTCCAAAAAAGTCTCACTTTTAGACATCTGCCTGATGGAAATACACACTTTAATTAGACTGAGGAGTTTCTAAGTACTTCCAAAAAGAGTCTCATTTTTAGACATCTGCCTGATGGAAATACACACTTTAATTAAACTGTGAGGAGTTTCTAAGTACTTCCAAAAAAAGTCTAATTTTTAGACATCTGCCTGATGGAAATACACACTTTAATTAGACTGTGAGGAGTTTCTAAGTACTTCCAAAAAAAGTCTCACTTTTAGACATCTGCCTGATGGAAATACACACTTTAATTAGACTGAGGAGTTTCTAAGTACTTCCAAAAAGTCTCACTTTTAGACATCTGCCTGATGGAAATACACACTTTAAATAGACTGAGGAGTTTCTAAGTACTTCCAAAAGTCTCACTTTTAGACATCTGCCTGATGGAAATACACACTTTAATTAGACTGTGAGGAGTTTCTAAGTACTTCCAAAAGTCTCATTTTTAGACATCTGCCTGATGGAAATACACACTTTAAATAGACAGGAGTTTCTAAGTACTTCCAAAAGTCTCACTTTTAGACATCTGCCTGATGGAAATACACACTTTAAATAGACTGAGGAGTTTCTAAGTACTTCCAGAAAAGTCTCACTTTTAGGCATCTGCCTGATGGAAGTACACACTTTAAATACACTGAGGAGTTTCTAAGTACTTCCAAAATGTCTCACTTTTAGACATCTGCCTGATGGAAATACACACTTTAATTAGACTGTGAGGAGTTTCTAAGTACTTCCAAAAAAGTCTCACTTTTAGACATCTGCCTGATGGAAATACACACTTTAATTAGACTGTGAGGAGTTTCTAAGTACTTCCAAAAAAGTCTCACTTTTAGACATCTGCCTGATGGAAATACACACTTTAATTAGACTGTGAGGAGTTTCTAAGTACTTCCAACAAAATCGTCTCATTTTTAGACATCTGCCTGATGGAAATACACACTTTAATTAGACTGTGAGGAGTTTCTAAGTACTTCCAAAAAAGTCTCACTTTTAGACATCTGCCTGATGGAAATACACACTTTAATTAGACTGTGAGGAGTTTCTAAGTACTTCCAAAAAAGTCTCACTTTTAGACATCTGCCTGATGGAAATACACACTTTAAATAGACTGTGAGGAGTTTCTAAGTACTTCCAAAAAAGTCTCACTTTTAGACATCTGCCTGATGGAAATACACACTTTAAATAGACAGGAGTTTCTAAGTACTTCCAAAAAGTCTCACTTTTTAGACATCTGCCTGATGGAAATACACACTTTAATTAGACTGTGAGGAGTTTCTAAGTACTTCCAAAAAGTCTCACTTTTAGACATCTGCCTGATGGAAATACACACTTTAATTAGACTGAGGAGTTTCTAAGTACTTCCAAAAGTCTCACTTTTAGACATCTGCCTGATGGAAATACACACTTTAATTAGACTGTGAGGAGTTTCTAAGTACTTCCAAAAAGTCTCACTTTTAGACATCTGCCTGATGGAAATACACACTTTAATTAGACTGAGGAGTTTCTAAGTACTTCCAAAAAAGTCTCACTTTTTAGACATCTGCCTGATGGAAATACACACTTTAATTAGACTGTGAGGAGTTTCTAAGTACTTCCAAAAAGTCTCACTTTTTAGACATCTGCCTGATGGAAATACACACTTTAATTAGACTGAGGAGTTTCTAAGTACTTCCAAAAAAGTCTCACTTTTAGACATCTGCCTGATGGAAATACACACTTTAATTAGACTGTGAGGAGTTTCTAAGTACTTCCAAAAAAGTCTCATTTTAGACATCTGCCTGATGGAAATACACACTTTAATTAGACTGTGAGGAGTTTCTAAGTACTTCCAAAAAAAGTCTCACTTTTAGACATCTGCCTGATGGAAATACACACTTTAATTAGACTGAGGAGTTTCTAAGTACTTCCAAAAAAAGTCTCACTTTTAGACATCTGCCTGATGGAAATACACACTTTAATTAGACTGTGAGGAGTTTCTAAGTACTTCCAAAAAAGTCTCATGTTTAGACATCTGCCTGATGGAAATACACACTTTAATTAGACTGTGAGGAGTTTCTAAGTACTTCCAAAAAAAGTCTCACTTTTAGACATCTGCCTGATGGAAATACACACTTTAATTAGACTGAGGAGTTTCTAAGTACTTCCAAAAAAGTCTCACTTTTAGACATCTGCCTGATGGAAATACACACTTTAATTAGACTGTGAGGAGTTTCTAAGTACTTCCAAAAAGTCTCACTTTTAGACAACTGTCTGATGGAAATACACACTTCAATTAGACTGTGAGGAGTTTCCAAGTACTTCCAAACAAGTCTCACTTTTAGACATCTGCCTGATGGAAATACACACTTTAAATAGACTGTGAGGAGTTCCTAAGTACTTCCAAAAAGTCTCACTTTTAGACATCTGCCTGATGGAAATACACACTTTAATTAGACTGTGAGGAGTTTCTAAGTACTTCCAAAAAAGTCTCACTTTTAGACATCTGCCTGATGGAAATACACACTTTAATTAGACTGTGAGGAGTTTATAAGTACTTCCAAAAAGTCTCACTTTTAGACATCTGCCTGATGGAAATACACACTTTAATTAGACTGTGAGGAGTTTCTAAGTACTTCCAAAAAGTCTCACTTTTAGACATCTGCCTGATGGAAATACACACTTTAATTAGACTGTGAGGAGTTTCTAAGTACTTCCAAAAAGTCTCACTTTTAGACATCTGCCTGATGGAAATACACACTTTAATTAGACTGAGGAGTTTCTAAGTACTTCCAAAAAGTCTCACTTTTAGACATCTGCCTGATGGAAATACACACTTTAATTAGACTGTGAGGAGTTTCTAAGTACTTCCAAAAAGTCTCACTTTTAGACATCTGCCTGATGGAAATACACACTTTAATTAGACTGAGGAGTTTCTAAGTACTTCCAAAAAGTCTCACTTTTAGACATCTGCCTGATGGAAATACACACTTTAATTAGACTGTGAGGAGTTTCTAAGTACTTCCAAAAAGTCTCACTTTTAGACATCTGCCTGATGGAAATACACACTTTAATTAGACTGTGAGGAGTTTCTAAGTACTTCCAAAAAAAAAGTCTCACTTTTAGACATCTGCCTGATGGAAATACACACTTTAATTAGACTGTGAGGAGTTTCTAAGTACTTCCAAAAAGTCTCACTTTTAGACATCTGCCTGATGGAAATACACACTTTAATTAGACTGTGAGGAGTTTCTAAGTACTTCCAAAAAAGTCTCACTTTAGACATCTGCCTGATGGAAATACACACTTTAATTAGACTGAGGAGTTTCTAAGTACTTCCAAAAAGTCTCACTTTTAGACATCTGCCTGATGGAAATACACACTTTAATTAGACTGAGGAGTTTCTAAGTACTTCCAAAAGTCTCACTTTTAGACATCTGCCTGATGGAAATACACACTTTAATTAGACTGTGAGGAGTTTCTAAGTACTTCCAAAAGTCTTTTAGACATCTGCCTGATGGAAATACACACTTTAATTAGACTGTGAGGAGTTTCTAAGTACTTCCAAAAAGTCTCACTTTTAGACATCTGCCTGATGGAAATACACACTTTAATTAGACTGTGAGGAGTTTCTAAGTACTTCCAAAAAAGTCTCACTTTTAGACATCTGCCTGATGGAAATACACACTTTAATTAGACTGTGTGGAGGTTCTATGTACTTCCAAAAAGTCTCACTTTTAGACATCTGCCTGATGGAAATACACACTTTAATTAGACTGAGGTTTCTAAGTACTTCCAAAAAGTCTCACTTTTAGACATCTGCCTGATGGAAATACACACTTTAATTAGACTGAGGAGTTTCTAAGTACTTCCAAAAAGTCTCACTTTTAGACATCTGCCTGATGGAAATACACACTTTAATTAGACTGTGAGGAGTTTCTAAGTACTTCCAAAAAGTCTCACTTTTAGACATCTGCCTGATGGAAATACACACTTTAATTAGACTGAGGAGTTTCTAAGTACTTCCAAAAAGTCTCACTTTTAGACATCTGCCTGATGGAAATACACACTTTAATTAGACTGTGAGGAGTTTCTAAGTACTTCCAAAAAGTCTCACTTTTAGACATCTGCCTGATGGAAATACACACTTTAATTAGACTGTGAGGAGTTTCTAAGTACTTCCAAAAAAGTCTCACTTTTAGACATCTGCCTGATGGAAATACACACTTTAATTAGACTGAGGAGTTTCTAAGTACTTCCAAAAAGTCTCATTTTAGACATCTGCCTGATGGAAATACACACTTTAATTAGACTGTGAGGAGTTTCTAAGTACTTCCAAAAAGTCTCACTTTTAGACATCTGCCTGATGGAAATACACACTTTAATTAGACTGTGAGGAGTTTCTAAGTACTTCCAAAAAGTCTCACTTTTAGACATCTGCCTGATGGAAATACACACTTTAATTAGACTGAGGAGTTTCTAAGTACTTCCAAAAAGTCTCACTTTTAGACATCTGCCTGATGGAAATACACACTTTAATTAGACTGTGAGGAGTTTCTAAGTACTTCCAAAAAGTCTCACTTTTTAGACATCTGCCTGATGGAAATACACACTTTAATTAGACTGTGAGGAGTTTCTAAGTACTTCCAAAAAGTCTCACTTTTAGACATCTGCCTGATGGAAATACACACTTTAATTAGACTGTGAGGAGTCTCTAAGTACTTCCAACAAAATCGTCTCACTTTTGGACATCTGGCTGGTGGAAAAACACACTTTAAATTAGACTGAGGAGTTTCTAAGTACTTCCAAAAAGTCTCACTTTTAGACATCTGCCTGATGGAAATACACACTTTAATTAGACTGTGAGGAGTTTCTAAGTACTTCCAAAAGTCTCACTTTTAGACATCTGCCTGATGGAAATACACACTTTAATTAGACTGTGAGGAGTTTCTAAGTACTTCCAAAAAAGTCTCATTTTAGACATCTGCCTGATGGAAATACACACTTTAATTAGACTGTGAGGAGTTTCTAAGTACTTCCAAAAAGTCTCACTTTTAGACATCTGCCTGATGGAAATACACACTTTAATTAGACTGTGAGGAGTTTCTAAGTACTTCCAAAAAAGTCTCACTTTTAGACATCTGCCTGATGGAAATACACACTTTAATTAGACTGTGAGGAGTTTCTAAGTACTTCCAAAAAAGTCTCACTTTTAGACATCTGCCTGATGGAAATACACACTTTAATTAGACTGTGAGGAGTTTCTAAGTACTTCAAAAAGTCTCATTTTTAGACATCTGCCTGATGGAAATACACACTTTAATTAGACTGTGAGGAGTTTCTAAGTACTTCCAAAAAAAGTCTCATGTTTAGACATCTGCCTGATGGAAATACACACTTTAATTAGACTGAGGAGTTTCTAAGTACTTCCAAAAAGTCTCACTTTTTAGACATCTGCCTGATGGAAATACACACTTTAATTAGACTGAGGAGTTTCTAAGTACTTCCAAAAAAAGTCTCACTTTTAGACATCTGCCTGATGGAAATACACACTTTAATTAGACTGTGAGGAGTTTCTAAGTACTTCCAAAAGTCTCATTTTTAGACATCTGCCTGATGGAAATACACACTTTAATTAGACTGTGAGGAGTTTCTAAGTACTTCCAAAAAAAGTCTCATGTTTAGACATCTGCCTGATGGAAATACACACTTTAATTAGACTGAGGAGTTTCTAAGTACTTCCAAAAGTCTCACTTTTAGACATCTGCCTGATGGAAATACACACTTTAAATAGACTGAGGAGTTTCTAAGTACTTCCAAAAAAGTCTCATTTTTAGACATCTGCCTGATGGAAATACACACTTTAATTAGACTGAGGAGTTTCGAAGTACTTCCAAAAGTCTCATTTTAGACATCTGCCTGATGGAAATACACACTTTAATTAGACTGAGGAGTTTCTAAGTACTTCCAAAAAAGTCTCATGTTTAGAAATCTGCCTGATGGAAATACACACTTTAATTAGACTGTGAGGAGTTTCTAAGTACTTCCAAAAGTCTCACTTTTAGACATCTGCCTGATGGAAATACACACTTTAATTAGACTGTGAGGAGTTTCTAAGTACTTCCAAAAAGTCTCATTTTAGACATCTGCCTGATGGAAATACACACTTTAATTAGACTGAGGAGTTTCTAAGTACTTCCAAAAAGTCTCACTTTTAGACATCTGCCTGATGGAAATACACACTTTAATTAGACTGTGAGGAGTTTCTAAGTACTTCCAAAAAAGTCTCACTTTTAGACATCTGCCTGATGGAAATACACACTTTAATTAGACTGAGGAGTTTCTAAGTACTTCCAAAAAGTCTCACTTTTAGACATCTGCCTGATGGAAATACACACTTTAATTAGACTGTGAGGAGTTTCTAAGTACTTCCAAAAAGTCTCACTTTTAGACATCTGCCTGATGGAAATACACACTTTAATTAGACTGTGAGGAGTTTCTAAGTACTTCCAAAAAGTCTCATTTTAGACATCTGCCTGATGGAAATACACACTTTAATTAGACTGTGAGGAGTTTCTAAGTACTTCCAAAAAGTCTCATTTTAGACATCTGGCTGATGGAAATACACACTTTAATTAGACTGAGGAGTTTCTAAGTACTTCCAAAAAAGTCTCATGTTTAGACATCTGCCTGATGGAAATACACACTTTAAATAGACTGAGGAGTTTCTAAGTACTTCCAAAAAAGTCTCACTTTTAGACATCTGCCTGATGGAAATACACACTTTAAATAGACTGAGGAGTTTCTAAGTACTTCCAAAAGTCTCACTTTTAGACATCTGCCTGATGGAAATACACACTTTAATTAGACTGTGAGGAGTTTCTAAGTACTTCCAAAAAAAGTCTCACTTTTAGACATCTGCCTGATGGAAATACACACTTTAAATAGACTGAGGAGTTTCTAAGTACTTCCAAAAAAGTCTCACTTTTAGACATCTGCCTGATGGAAATACACACTTCAATTAGACTGTGAGGAGTTTCTAAGTACTTCCAAAAAAGTCTCACTTTTAGACATCTGCCTGATGGAAATACACACTTTAAATAGACTGTGAGGAGTTTCTAAGTACTTCCAAAAAGTCTCATTTTTAGACATCTGCCTGATGGAAATACACACTTTAATTAGACTGAGGAGTTTCTAAGTACTTCCAAAAAGTCTCACTTTTAGACATCTGCCTGATGGAAATACACACTTTAATTAGACTGTGAGGAGTTTCTAAGTACTTCCAAAAAGTCTCACTTTTAGACATCTGCCTGATGGAAATACACACTTTAATTAGACTGTGAGGAGTTTCTAAGTACTTCCAAAAAAGTCTCACTTTTTAGACATCTGCCTGATGGAAATACACACTTTAATTAGACTGAGGAGTTTCTAAGTACTTCCAAAAAAGTCTCACTTTTAGACATCTGCCTGATGGAAATACACACTTTAATTAGACTGTGAGGAGTTTCTAAGTACTTCCAAAAAAGTCTCACTTTTAGACATCTGCCTGATGGAAATACACACTTTAATTAGACTGTGAGGAGTTTCTAAGTACTTCCAAAAAGTCTCACTTTTAGACATCTGCCTGATGGAAATACACACTTTAATTAGACTGAGGAGTTTCTAAGTACTTCCAAAAATGTCTCACTTTTAGACATCTGCCTGATGGAAATACACACTTTAATTAGACTGTGAGGAGTTTCTAAGTACTTCCAAAAAAGTCTCACTTTTAGACATCTGCCTGATGGAAATACACACTTTAATTAGACTGTGAGGAGTTTCTAAGTACTTCCAAAAAAGTCTCACTTTTTAGACATCTGCCTGATGGAAATACACACTTTAATTAGACTGTGAGGAGTTTCTAAGTACTTCCAAAAAAGTCTCACTTTTAGACATCTGCCTGATGGAAATACACACTTTAATTAGACTGTGAGGAGTTTCTAAGTACTTCCAAAAGTCTCATGTTTAGACATCTGCCTGATGGAAATACACACTTTAATTAGACTGAGGAGTTTCTAAGTACTTCCAAAAAAGTCTCACTTTTTAGACATCTGCCTGATGGAAATACACACTTTAATTAGACTGTGAGGAGTTTCTAAGTACTTCCAAAAAGTCTCACTTTTTAGACATCTGCCTGATGGAAATACACACTTTAATTAGACTGAGGAGTTTCTAAGTACTTCCAAAAAGTCTCACTTTTTAGACATCTGCCTGATGGAAATACACACTTTAATTAGACTGTGAGGAGTTTCTAAGTACTTCCAAAAAAGTCTCACTTTTAGACATCTGCCTGATGGAAATACACACTTTAATTAGACTGTGAGGAGTTTCTAAGTACTTCCAAAAGTCTCACTTTTAGACATCTGCCTGATGGAAATACACACTTTAATTAGACTGTGAGGAGTTTCTAAGTACTTCCAAAAAAGTCTCACTTTTAGACATCTGCCTGATGGAAATACACACTTTAATTAGACTGTGAGGAGTTTCTAAGTACTTCCAAAAAAAGTCTCATGTTTAGACATCTGCCTGATGGAAATACACACTTTAATTAGACTGAGGAGTTTCTAAGTACTTCCAAAAAAGTCTCACTTTTAGACATCTGCCTGATGGAAATACACACTTTAATTAGACTGAGGAGTTTCTAAGTACTTCCAAAAAAGTCTCATGTTTAGACATCTGCCTGATGGAAATACACACTTTAATTAGACTGTGAGGAGTTTCTAAGTACTTCCAAAAAGTCTCACTTTTTAGACATCTGCCTGATGGAAATACACACTTTAATTAGACTGAGGAGTTTCTAAGTACTTCCAAAAGTCTCACTTTTAGACATCTGCCTGATGGAAATACACACTTTAATTAGACTGTGAGGAGTTTCTAAGTACTTCCAAAAAAAGTCTCATTTTTAGACATCTGCCTGATGGAAATACACACTTTAAATAGACTGTGAGGAGTTTCTAAGTACTTCCAAAAAAAGTCTCATTTTTAGACATCTGCCTGATGGAAATACACACTTTAATTAGACTGTGAGGAGTTTCTAAGTACTTCCAAAAAGTCTCACTTTTAGACATCTGCCTGATGGAAATACACACTTTAAATAGACTGAGGAGTTTCTAAGTACTTCCAAAAGTCTCATTTTTAGACGTCTGCCTGATGGAAATACACACTTTAATTAGACTGTGAGGAGTTTCTAAGTACTTCCAAAAGTCTCACTTTTAGACATCTGCCTGATGGAAATACACACTTTAATTAGACTCTGAGGAGTTTCTAAGTACTTCCAGAAAAAGTCTCATGTTTAGACATCTGCCTGATGGTAATACACACTTTAATTAGACTGTGAGGAGTTTCTAAGTACTTCCAAAAAAAGTCTCATGTTTAGACATCTGCCTGATGGAAATACACACTTTAATTAGACTGAGGAGTTTCTAAGTACTTCCAAAAAAGTCTCATGTTTAGACATCTGCCTGATGGAAATACACACTTTAATTAGACTGTGAGGAGTTTCTAAGTACTTCCAAAAAAGTCTCACTTTTAGACATCTGCCTGATGGAAATACACACTTTAATTAGACTGTGAGGAGTTTCTAAATACTTCCAAAAAAAGTCTCACTTTTAGACATCTGCCTGATGGAAATACACACTTTAATTAGACTGAGGAGTTTCTAAGTACTTCCAAAAAAGTCTCACTTTTAGACATCTGCCTGATGGAAATACACACTTTAATTAGACTGTGAGGAGTTTCTAAGTACTTCCAAAAAAAGTCTCATTTTTAGACATCTGCCTGATGGAAATACACACTTTAATTAGACTGTGAGGAGTTTCTAAGTACTTCCAAAAAAGTCTCATTTTTAGACATCTGCCTGATGGAAATACACACTTTAATTAGACTGTGAGGAGTTTCTAAGTACTTCCAAAAAGTCTCATGTTTAGACATCTGCCTGATGGAAATACACACTTTAATTAGACTGAGGACTTTCTAAGTACCTCCAAAACAACTCTCATGTTTAGACATCTGCCTGATGGAAATACACACTTTAATTAGACTGTGAGGAGTTTCTAAGTACTTCCAAAAAAGTCTCATGTTTAGACATCTGCCTGATGGAAATACACACTTTAATTAGACTGAGGAGTTTCTAAGTACTTCCAAAAAAGTCTCATTTTTAGACATCTGCCTGATGGAAATACACACTTTAATTAGACTGTGAGGAGTTTCTAAGTACTTCCAAAAAAAGTCTCATGTTTAGACATCTGCCTGATGGAAATACACACTTTAATTAGACTGTGAGGAGTTTCTAAGTACTTCCAAGAAAGTCTCACTTTTAGACATCTGCCTGATGGAAATACACACTTTAATTAGACTGTGAGGAGTTTCTAAGTACTTCCAAAAAAGTCTCACTTTTAGACATCTGCCTGATGGAAATACACACTTTAATTAGACTGTGAGGAGTTTCTAAGTACTTCCAAAAAAGTCTCATGTTTAGACATCTGCGTGAAGGAAATACACACTTTAATTAGACTGTGAGGAGTTTCTAAGTACTTCCAAAAAGTCTCACTTTTTAGACATCTGCCTGATGGAAATACACACTTTAATTAGACTGAGGAGTTTCTAAGTACTTCCAAAAAGTCTCACTTTTAGACATCTGCCTGATGGAAATACACACTTTAATTAGACTGTGAGGAGTTTCTAAGTACTTCCAAAAAAGTCTCACTTTTAGACATCTGCCTGATGGAAATACACACTTTAATTAGACTGTGAGGAGTTTCTAAGTACTTCCAAAAAGTCTCATTTTTAGACATCTGCCTGATGGAAATACACACTTTAATTAGACTGTGAGGAGTTTCTAAGTACTTCCAAAAAAAGTCTCACTTTTAGACATCTGCCTGATGGAAATACACACTTTAATTAGACTGAGGAGTTTCTAAGTACTTCCAAAAAAAGTCTCACTTTTAGACATCTGCCTGATGGAAATACACACTTTAATTAGACTGTGAGGAGTTTCTAAGTACTTCCAAAAAAGTCTCACTTTTAGACATCTGCCTGATGGAAATACACACTTTAATTAGACTGTGAGGAGTTTCTAAGTACTTCCAAAAAAAGTCTCACTTTTAGACATCTGCCTGATGGAAATACACACTTTAATTAGACTGTGAGGAGTTTCTAAGTACTTCCAAAAAAGTCTCATTTTTAGACATCTGCCTGATGGAAATACACACTTTAATTAGACTGTGAGGAGTTTCTAAGTACTTCCAAAAAAGTCTCATGTTTAGACATCTGCCTGATGGAAATACACACTTTAATTAGACTGAGGAGTTTCTAAGTACTTCCAAAAGTCTCATTTTTAGACATCTGCCTGATGGAAATACACACTTTAATTAGACTGTGAGGAGTTTCTAAGTACTTCCAAAAAAAGTCTCATGTTTAGACATCTGCCTGATGGAAATACACACTTTAATTAGACTGAGGAGTTTCTAAGTACTTCCAAAAAAAGTCTCACTTTTAGACATCTGCCTGATGGAAATACACACTTTAATTAGACTGTGAGGAGTTTCTAAGTACTTCCAAAAAAAGTCTCACTTTTAGACATCTGCCTGATGGAAATACACACTTTAATTAGACTGTGAGGAGTTTCTAAGTACTTCCAAAAAAAGTCTCACTTTTAGACATCTGCCTGATGGAAATACACACTTTAATTAGACTGTGAGGAGTTTCTAAGTACTTCCAAAAAAGTCTAATTTTTAGACATCTGCCTGATGGAAATACACACTTTAAATAGACAGGAGTTTCTAAATACTTCCAAAAAAGTCTCACTTTTAGACATCTGCCTGATGGAAATACACACTTTAAATAGACTGAGGAGTTTCTAAGTACTTCCAAAAAAGTCTCACTTTTAGACATCTGCCTGATGGAAATACACACTTTAAATAGACTGTGAGGAGTTTCTAAGTACTTCCAAAAAAAGTCTCATTTTTAGACATCTGCCTGATGGAAATACACACTTTAATTAGACTGTGAGGAGTTTCTAAGTACTTCCAACAAAATCGTCTCACTTTTGGACATCTGCCTGATGGAAATACACACTTTAAATAGACAGGAGTTTCTAAATACTTCCAAAAAAGTCTCACTTTTAGACATCTGCCTGATGGAAATACACACTTTAATTAGACTGTGAGGAGTTTCTAAGTACTTCCAAAAAAAGTCTCATGTTTAGACATCTGCCTGATGGAAATACACACTTTAATTAGACTGTGAGGAGTTTCTAAGTACTTCCAAAAAGTCTCACTTTTAGACATCTGCCTGATGGAAATACACACTTTAATTAGACTGAGGAGTTTCTAAGTACTTCCAAAAAGTCTCACTTTTAGACATCTGCCTGATGGAAATACACACTTTAATTAGACTGTGAGGAGTTTCTAAGTACTTCCAAAAAGTCTCACTTTTAGACATCTGCCTGATGGAAATACACACTTTAATTAGACTGTGAGGAGTTTCTAAGTACTTCCAAAAAGTCTCACTTTTTAGACATCTGCCTGATGGAAATACACACTTTAATTAGACTGTGAGGAGTTTCTAAGTACTTCCAAAAAAGTCTCACTTTTAGACATCTGCCTGATGGAAATACACACTTTAATTAGACTGTGAGGAGTTTCTAAGTACTTCCAAAAAAAGTCTCACTTTTAGACATCTGCCTGATGGAAATACACACTTTAATTAGACTGTGAGGAGTTTCTAAGTACTTCCAAAAAAGTCTCACTTTTAGACATCTGCCTGATGGAAATACACACTTTAATTAGACTGTGAGGAGTTTCTAAGTACTTCTCCAAAAAGTCTCATGTTTAGACATCTGCCTGATGGAAATACACACTTTAATTAGACTGTGAGGAGTTTCTAAGTACTTCCAAAAAAGTCTCACTTTTAGACATCTGCCTGATGGAAATACACACTTTAATTAGACTGAGGAGTTTCTAAGTACTTCCAAAAGTCTCACTTTTAGACATCTGCCTGATGGAAATACACACTTTAATTAGACTGTGAGGAGTTTCTAAGTACTTCCAAAAAAGTCTCACTTTTAGACATCTGCCTGATGGAAATACACACTTTAATTAGACTGTGAGGAGTTTCTAAGTACTTCCAAAAAGTCTCACTTTTAGACATCTGCCTGATGGAAATACACACTTTAATTAGACTGTGAGGAGTTTCTAAGTACTTCCAAAAAAGTCTCACTTTTTAGACATCTGCCTGATGGAAATACACACTTTAATTAGACTGTGAGGAGTTTCTAAGTACTTCCAAAAAGTCTCATGTTTAGACATCTGCCTGATGGAAATACACACTTTAATTAGACTGAGGAGTTTCTAAGTACTTCCAAAAAGTCTCATGTTTAGACATCTGCCTGATGGAAATACACACTTTAATTAGACTGTGAGGAGTTTCTAAGTACTTCCAAAAAGTCTCATTTTTAGACATCTGCCTGATGGAAATACACACTTCAGTTAGACTGTGAGGAGTTTCTAAGTACTTCCAAAAAAGTCTCACTTTTAGACATCTGCCTGATGGAAATACACACACTTTAATTAGACTGTGAGGAGTTTCTAAGTACTTCCAAAAAAGTCTCACTTTTAGACATCTGCCTGATGGAAATACACACTTTAATTAGACTGTGAGGAGTTTCTAAGTACTTCCAAAAAAAAGTCTCACTTTTAGACATCTGCCTGATGGAAATACACACTTTAATTAGACTGTGAGGAGTTTCTAAGTACTTCCAAAAAGTCTCACTTTTAGACATCTGCCTGATGGAAATACACACTTTAATTAGACTGTGAGGAGTTTCTAAGTACTTCCAAAAAGTCTCACTTTTAGACATCTGCCTGATGGAAATACACACTTTAATTAGACTGTGAGGAGTTTCTAAGTACTTCCAAAAAGTCTCACTTTTAGACATCTGCCTGATGGAAATACACACTTTAATTAGACTGTGAGGAGTTTCTAAGTACTTCCAAAAAGTCTCACTTTTAGACATCTGCCTGATGGAAATACACACTTTAATTAGACTGTGAGGAGTTTCTAAGTACTTCCAAAAAAAGTCTCACTTTTAGACATCTGCCTGATGGAAATACACACTTTAATTAGACTGTGAGGAGTTTCTAAGTACTTCCAAAAAAGTCTCATTTTTAGACATCTGCCTGATGGAAATACACACTTTAATTAGACTGAGGAGTTTCTAAGTACTTCCAAAAAAAGTCTCATGTTTAGACATCTGCCTGATGGAAATACACACTTTAATTAGACTGTGAGGAGTTTCTAAGTACTTCCAAAAAAAGTCTCATGTTTAGACATCTGCCTGATGGAAATACACACTTTAATTAGACTGTGAGGAGTTTCTAAGTACTTCCAAAAAAAGTCTCATGTTTAGACATCTGCCTGATGGAAATACACACTTTAATTAGACTGTGAGGAGTTTCTAAGTACTTCCAAAAAGTCTCACTTTTTAGACATCTGCCTGATGGAAATACACACTTTAATTAGACTGAGGAGTTTCTAAGTACTTCCAAAAAGTCTCACTTTTAGACATCTGCCTGATGGAAATACACACTTTAATTAGACTGAGGAGTTTCTAAGTACTTCCAAAAAGTCTCACTTTTTAGACATCTGCCTGATGGAAATACACACTTTAATTAGACTGTGAGGAGTTTCTAAGTACTTCCAAAAAAGTCTCACTTTTAGACATCTGCCTGATGGAAATACACACTTTAATTAGACTGTGAGGAGTTTCTAAGTACTTCCAAAAAAGTCTCACTTTTAGACATCTGCCTGATGGAAATACACACTTTAATTAGACTGTGAGGAGTTTCTAAGTACTTCCAAAAAAGTCTCACTTTTAGACATCTGCCTGATGGAAATACACACTTTAATTAGACTGTGAGGAGTTTCTAAGTACTTCCAAAAAGTCTCACTTTTAGACATCTGCCTGATGGAAATACACACTTTAATTAGACTGTGAGGAGTTTCTAAGTACTTCCAACAAAATCGTTTCACTTTTGGACATCTGCCTGATGGAAATACACACTTTAATTAGACTGAGGAGTTTCTAAGTACTTCCAAAAAAGTCTCACTTTTAGACATCTGCCTGATGGAAATACACACTTTAATTAGACTGAGGAGTTTCTAAGTACTTCCAAAAAAGTCTCACTTTTAGACATCTGCCTGATGGAAATACACACTTTAATTAGACTGTGAGGAGTTTCTAAGTGCTTCCAAAAGTCTCATTTTTAGACATCTGCCTGATGGAAATACACACTTTAATTAGACTGTGAGGAGTTTCTAAGTACTTCCAAAAAGTCTCACTTTTTAGACATCTGCCTGATGGAAATACACACTTTAATTAGACTGTGAGGAGTTTCTAAGTACTTCCAAAAAAAGTCTCACTTTTAGACATCTGCCTGATGGAAATACACACTTTAATTAGACTGTGAGGAGTTTCTAAGTACTTCCAAAAAAGTCTCACTTTTAGACATCTGCCTGATGGAAATACACACTTTAATTAGACTGTGAGGAGTTTCTAAGTACTTCCAAAAGTCTCATTTTTAGACATCTGCCTGATGGAAATACACACTTTAATTAGACTGTGAGGAGTTTCTAAGTACTTCCAAAAAAGTCTCATGTTTAGACATCTGCCTGATGGAAATACACACTTTAATTAGACTGAGGAGTTTCTAAGTACTTCCAAAAAAGTCTCATGTTTAGACATCTGCCTGATGGAAATACACACTTTAATTAGACTGAGGAGTTTCTAAGTACTTCCAAAAAAGTCTCACTTTTAGACATCTGCCTGATGGAAATACACACTTTAATTAGACTGTGAGGAGTTTCTAAGTACTTCCAAAAAAGTCTCACTTTTAGACATCTGCCTGATGGAAATACACACTTTAATTAGACTGTGAGGAGTTTCTAAGTACTTCCAAAAAAGTCTCACTTTTAGACATCTGCCTGATGGAAATACACACTTTAATTAGACTGTGAGGAGTTTCTAAGTACTTCCAAAAAAGTCTCACTTTTAGACATCTGCCTGATGGAAATACACACTTTAATTAGACTGTGAGGAGTTTCTAAGTACTTCCAAAAAAGTCTCATGTTTAGACATCTGCCTGATGGAAATACACACTTTAATTAGACTGTGAGGAGTTTCTAAGTACTTCCAAAAAGTCTCACTTTTAGACATCTGCCTGATGGAAATACACACTTTAATTAGACTGTGAGGAGTTTCTAAGTACTTCCAAAAAGTCTCATGTTTAGACATCTGCCTGATGGAAATACACACTTTAATTAGACTGTGAGGAGTTTCTAAGTACTTCCAAAAAAGTCTCACTTTTAGACATCTGCCTGATGGAAATACACACTTTAATTAGACTCTGAGGAGTTTCTAAGTACTTCCAAAAAGTCTCACTTTTAGACATCTGCCTGATGGAAATACACACTTTAATTAGACTGTGAGGAGTTTCTAAGTACTTCCAAAAAGTCTCACTTTTAGACATCTGCCTGATGGAAATACACACTTTAATTAGACTGTGAGGAGTTTCTAAGTACTTCCAAAAAAAAGTCTCACTTTTAGACATCTGCCTGATGGAAATACACACTTTAATTAGACTGTGAGGAGTTTCTAAGTACTTCCAAAAAAGTCTCACTTTTAGACATCTGCCTGATGGAAATACACACTTTAATTAGACTGTGAGGAGTTTCTAAGTACTTCCAAAAAAAGTCTCACTTTTAGACATCTGCCTGATGGAAATACACACTTTAATTAGACTGTGAGGAGTTTCTAAGTACTTCCAAAAAGTCTCACTTTTAGACATCTGCCTGATGGAAATACACACTTTAATTAGACTGTGAGGAGTTTCTAAGTACTTCCAAAAAAGTCTCACTTTTAGACATCTGCCTGATGGAAATACACACTTTAATTAGACTGTGAGGAGTTTCTAAGTACTTCCAAAAAAGTCTCATTTTTAGACATCTGCCTGATGGAAATACACACTTTAATTAGACTGTGAGGAGTTTCTAAGTACTTCCAAAAAAAGTCTCACTTTTAGACATCTGCCTGATGGAAATACACACTTTAATTAGACTGTGAGGAGTTTCTAAGTACTTCCAAAAAAGTCTCATGTTTAGACATCTGCCTGATGGAAATACACACTTTAATTAGACTGTGAGGAGTTTCTAAGTACTTCCAAAAAAGTCTCACTTTTAGACATCTGCCTGATGGAAATACACACTTTAATTAGACTGTGAGGAGTTTCTAAGTACTTCCAAAAAAAGTCTCACTTTTAGACATCTGCCTGATGGAAATACACACTTTAATTAGACTGAGGAGTTTCTAAGTACTTCCAAAAGTCTCACTTTTAGACATCTGCCTGATGGAAATACACACTTTAATTAGACTGTGAGGAGTTTCTAAGTACTTCCAAAAAAGTCTCACTTTTAGACATCTGCCTGATGGAAATACACACTTTAATTAGACTGAGGAGTTTCTAAGTACTTCCAAAAAAAGTCTCACTTTTAGACATCTGCCTGATGGAAATACACACTTTAATTAGACTGTGAGGAGTTTCTAAGTACTTCCAAAAAAGTCTCATGTTTAGACATCTGCCTGATGGAAATACACACTTTAATTAGACTGTGAGGAGTTTCTAAGTACTTCCAAAAAAAGTCTCATGTTTAGACATCTGCCTGATGGAAATACACACTTTAATTAGACTGAGGAGTTTCTAAGTACTTCCAAAAAAAGTCTCACTTTTAGACATCTGCCTGATGGAAATACACACTTTAATTAGACTGTGAGGAGTTTCTAAGTACTTCCAAAAAAGTCTCATGTTTAGACATCTGCCTGATGGAAATACACACTTTAATTAGACTGTGAGGAGTTTCTAAGTACTTCCAAAAAAAGTCTCACTTTTAGACATCTGCCTGATGGAAATACACACTTTAATTAGACTGAGGAGTTTCTAAGTACTTCCAACAAAATCTTCTCACTTTTAGACATCTGCCTGATGGAAATACACACTTTAATTAGACTGAGGAGTTTCTAAGTACTTCCAAAAAAGTCTCACTTTTAGACATCTGCCTGATGGAAATACACACTTTAATTAGACTGTGAGGAGTTTCTAAGTACTTCCAAAAAAAGTCTCATTTTTAGACATCTGCCTGATGGAAATACACACTTTAATTAGACTGTGAGGAGTTTCTAAGTACTTCCAAAAAAGTCTCATGTTTAGACATCTGCCTGATGGAAATACACACTTTAATTAGACTGAGGAGTTTCTAAGTACTTCCAAAAAAAGTCTCACTTTTAGACATCTGCCTGATGGAAATACACACTTTAATTAGACTGTGAGGAGTTTCTAAGTACTTCCAAAAAAAGTCTCACTTTTAGACATCTGCCTGATGGAAATACACACTTTAATTAGACTGAGGAGTTTCTAAGTACTTCCAAAAAAAGTCTCACTTTTAGACATCTGCCTGATGGAAATACACACTTTAATTAGACTGAGGAGTTTCTAAGTACTTCCAAAAAAAGTCTCACTTTTAGACATCTGCCTGATGGAAATACACACTTTAATTAGACTGAGGAGTTTCTAAGTACTTCCAAAAAAGTCTCATGTTTAGAAATCTGCCTGATGGAAATACACACTTTAATTAGACTGTGAGGAGTTTCTAAGTACTTCCAAAAAGTCTCACTTTTAGACATCTGCCTGATGGAAATACACACTTTAATTAGACTGTGAGGAGTTTCTAAGTACTTCCAAAAAGTCTCACTTTTAGACATCTGCCTGATGGAAATACACACTTTAATTAGACTGTGAGGAGTTTCTAAGTACTTCCAAAAAGTCTCACTTTTAGACATCTGCCTGATGGAAATACACACTTTAATTAGACTGAGGAGTTTCTAAGTACTTCCAAAAAAAAGTCTCATGTTTAGACATCTGCCTGATGGAAATACACACTTTAATTAGACTGTGAGGAGTTTCTAAGTACTTAAAAAAAAGTCTCACTTTTAGACATCTGCCTGATGGAAATACACACTTTAATTAGACTGTGAGGAGTTTCTAAGTACTTCCAAAAAAGTCTCATGTTTAGACATCTGCCTGATGGAAATACACACTTTAATTAGACTGTGAGGAGTTTCTAAGTACTTCCAAAAAAGTCTCATGTTTAGACATCTGCCTGATGGAAATACACACTTTAATTAGACTGTGAGGAGTTTCTAAGTACTTCCAAAAAAGTCTCACTTTTAGACATCTGCCTGATGGAAATACACACTTTAATTAGACTGTGAGGAGTTTCTAAGTACTTCCAAAAAAGTCTCACTTTTAGACATCTGCCTGATGGAAATACACACTTTAAATAGACTGAGGAGTTTCTAAGTACTTCCAAAAAAGTCTCACTTTTAGACATCTGCCTGATGGAAATACACACTTTAAATAGACTGAGGAGTTTCTAAGTACTTCCAAAAAAGTCTCACTTTTAGACATCTGCCTGATGGAAATACACACTTTAATTAGACTGTGAGGAGTTTCTAAGTACTTCCAAAAAAAGTCTCATTTTTAGACATCTGCCTGATGGAAATACACACTTTAATTAGACTGTGAGGAGTTTCTAAGTACTTCCAAAAAAAGTCTCACTTTTAGACATCTGCCTGATGGAAATACACACTTTAAATAGACAGGAGTTTCTAAATACTTCCAAGAAAGTCTCACTTTTAGACATCTGCCTGATGGAAATACACACTTTAATTAGACTGTGAGGAGTTTCTAAGTACTTCCAAAAAAGTCTCACTTTTAGACATCTGCCTGATGGAAATACACACTTTAATTAGACTGTGAGGAGTTTCTAAGTACTTCCAAAAAAAGTCTCACTTTTAGACATCTGCCTGATGGAAATACACACTTTAATTAGACTGAGGAGTTTCTAAGTACTTCCAAAAAAAGTCTCACTTTTAGACATCTGCCTGATGGAAATACACACTTTAATTAGACTGAGGAGTTTCTAAGTACTTCCAAAAAAAGTCTCACTTTTAGACATCTGCCTGATGGAAATACACACTTTAATTAGACTGTGAGGAGTTTCTAAGTACTTCCAAAAAAGTCTCACTTTTAGACATCTGCCTGATGGAAATACACACTTTAATTAGACTGTGAGGAGTTTCTAAGTACTTCCAAAAAAGTCTCACTTTTAGACATCTGCCTGATGGAAATACACACTTTAATTAGACTGTGAGGAGTTTCTAAGTACTTCCAAAAAAAGTCTCATGTTTAGACATCTGCCTGATGGAAATACACACTTTAATTAGACTGTGAGGAGTTTCTAAGTACTTCCAAAAAAGTCTCACTTTTAGACATCTGCCTGATGGAAATACACACTTTAATTAGACTGTGAGGAGTTTCTAAGTACTTCCAAAAAAGTCTCACTTTTTAGACATCTGCCTGATGGAAATACACACTTTAATTAGACTGTGAGGAGTTTCTAAGTACTTCCAAAAAAGTCTCATGTTTAGACATCTGCCTGATGGAAATACACACTTTAATTAGACTGAGGAGTTTCTAAGTACTTCCAAAAAAAGTCTCATGTTTAGACATCTGCCTGATGGAAATACACACTTTAATTAGACTGTGAGGAGTTTCTAAGTACTTCCAAAAAAGTCTCACTTTTAGACATCTGCCTGATGGAAATACACACTTTAATTAGACTGTGAGGAGTTTCTAAGTACTTCCAAAAAAGTCTCACTTTTAGACATCTGCCTGATGGAAATACACACTTTAATTAGACTGAGGAGTTTCTAAGTACTTCCAAAAAGTCTCACTTTTAGACATCTGCCTGATGGAAATACACACTTTAATTAGACTGTGAGGAGTTTCTAAGTACTTCCAAAAAAGTCTCACTTTTAGACATCTGCCTGATGGAAATACACACTTTAATTAGACTGAGGAGTTTCTAAGTACTTCCAAAAAAAGTCTCACTTTTAGACATCTGCCTGATGGAAATACACACTTTAATTAGACTGTGAGGAGTTTCTAAGTACTTCCAAAAAAGTCTCACTTTTAGACATCTGCCTGATGGAAATACACACTTTAATTAGACTGTGAGGAGTTTCTAAGTACTTCCAAAAAAGTCTCACTGTTTTACACATCTGCCTGATGGAAATACACACTTTAATTAGACTGTGAGGAGTTTCTAAGTACTTCCAAAAAAGTCTCACTTTTAGACATCTGCCTGATGGAAATACACACTTTAATTAGACTGAGGAGTTTCTAAGTACTTCCAAAAAAGTCTCATTTTTAGACATCTGCCTGATGGAAATACACACTTTAATTAGACTGAGGAGTTTCTAAGTACTTCCAAAAAAGTCTCATGTTTAGACATCTGCCTGATGGAAATACACACTTTAATTAGACTGTGAGGAGTTTCTAAGTACTTCCAAAAAAGTCTCATGTTTAGAAATCTGCCTGATGGAAATGCGCACTTTAATTAGACTGTGAGGAGTTTCTAAGTACTTCCAAAAAGTCTCACTTTTTAGACATCTGCCTGATGGAAATACACACTTTAATTAGACTGTGAGGAGTTTCTAAGTACTTCCAAAAAAGTCTCACTTTTAGACATCTGCCTGATGGAAATACACACTTTAATTAGACTGTGAGGAGTTTCTAAGTACTTCCAAAAAAGTCTCATGTTTAGACATCTGCCTGATGGAAATACACACTTTAAATAGACTGTGAGGAGTTTCTAAGTACTTCCAAAAAGTCTCACTTTTTAGACATCTGCCTGATGGAAATACACACTTTAATTAGACTGTGAGGAGTTTCTAAGTACTTCCAAAAAAGTCTCACTTTTTAGACATCTGCCCTGATGGAAATACACACTTTAATTAGACTGTGAGGAGTTTCTAAGTACTTCCAAAAAAGTCTCATGTTTAGACATCTGCCTGATGGAAATACACACTTTAATTAGACTGAGGAGTTTCTAAGTACTTCCAAAAAGTCTCACTTTTTAGACATCTGCCTGATGGAAATACACACTTTAATTAGACTGTGAGGAGTTTCTAAGTACTTCCAAAAAAGTCTCACTTTTAGACATCTGCCTGATGGAAATACACACTTTTAATTAGACTGTGAGGAGTTTCTAAGTACTTCCAAAAAAGTCTCACTTTTTAGACATCTGCCTGATGGAAATACACACTTTAATTAGACTGTGAGGAGTTTCTAAGTACTTCCAAAAAAGTCTCACTTTTAGACATCTGCCTGATGGAAATACACACTTTAATTAGACTGAGGAGTTTCTAAGTACTTCCAAAAAGTCTCACTTTTAGACATCTGCCTGATGGAAATACACACTTTAATTAGACTGTGAGGAGTTTCTAAGTACTTCCAAAAAGTCTCACTTTTAGACATCTGCCTGATGGAAATACACACTTTAATTAGACTGTGAGGAGTTTCTAAGTACTTCCAAAAAAGTCTCACTTTTAGACATCTGCCTGATGGAAATACACACTTTAATTAGACTGTGAGGAGTTTCTAAGTACTTCCAAAAAGTCTCACTTTTAGACATCTGCCTGATGGAAATACACACTTTAATTAGACTGTGAGGAGTTTCTAAGTACTTCCAAAAAAAGTCTCACTTTTTAGACATCTGCCTGATGGAAATACACACTTTAATTAGACTGTGAGGAGTTTCTAAGTACTTCCAAAAAAGTCTCACTTTTTAGACATCTGCCTGATGGAAATACACACTTTAATTAGACTGTGAGGAGTTTCTAAGTACTTCAAAAAAAGTCTCACTTTAGACATCTGCCTGATGGAAATACACACTTTAATTAGACTGAGGAGTTTCTAAGTACTTCCAAAAAAGTCTCACTTTTAGACATCTGCCTGATGGAAATACACACTTTAATTAGACTGTGAGGAGTTTCTAAGTACTTCCAAAAAAGTCTCACTGTTTAGACATCTGCCTGATGGAAATACACACTTTAATTAGACTGTGAGGAGTTTCTAAGTACTTCCAAAAAAGTCTCACTTTTAGACATCTGCCTGATGGAAATACACACTTTAATTAGACTGTGAGGAGTTTCTAAGTACTTCCAAAAAGTCTCACTTTTAGACATCTGCCTGATGGAAATACACACTTTAATTAGACTGTGAGGAGTTTCTAAGTACTTCCAAAAAAGTCTCACTTTTTAGACATCTGCCTGATGGAAATACACACTTTAATTAGACTGTGAGGAGTTTCTAAGTACTTCCAAAAAAGTCTCTCACTTTTAGACATCTGCCTGATGGAAATACACACTTTAATTAGACTGTGAGGAGTTTCTAAGTACTTCCAAAAAGTCTCATGTTTTAGACATCTGCCTGATGGAAATACACACTTTAATTAGACTGTGAGGAGTTTCTAAGTACTTCCAAAAAGTCTCACTTTTAGACATCTGCCTGATGGAAATACACACTTTAATTAGACTGTGAGGAGTTTCTAAGTACTTCCAAAAAAGTCTCACTTTTAGACATCTGCCTGATGGAAATACACACTTTAATTAGACTGTGAGGAGTTTCTAAGTACTTCCAAAAAAGTCTCACTTTTAGACATCTGCCTGATGGAAATACACACTTTAATTAGACTGTGAGGAGTTTCTAAGTACTTCCAAAAAAGTCTCACTTTTAGACATCTGCCTGATGGAAATACACACTTTAATTAGACTGTGAGGAGTTTCTAAGTACTTCCAAAAAAGTCTCACTTTTAGACATCTGCCTGATGGAAATACACACTTTAATTAGACTGAGGAGTTTCTAAGTACTTCCAAAAAAGTCTCACTTTTAGACATCTGCCTGATGGAAATACACACTTTAATTAGACTGTGAGGAGTTTCTAAGTACTTCCAAAAGTCTCATTTTTAGTCATCTGCCTGATGGAAATACACACTTTAATTAGACTGTGAGGAGTTTCTAAGTACTTCCAAAAAGTCTCACTTTTAGACATCTGCCTGATGGAAATACACACTTTAATTAGACTGAGGAGTTTCTAAGTACTTCCAAAAAAGTCTCATGTTTAGACATCTGCCTGATGGAAATACACACTTTAATTAGACTGAGGAGTTTCTAAGTACTTCCAAAAAAGTCTCACTTTTAGACATCTGCCTGATGGAAATACACACTTTAATTAGACTGTGAGGAGTTTCTAAGTACTTCCAAAAAAAGTCTCACTTTTAGACATCTGCCTGATGGAAATACACACTTTAATTAGACTGTGAGGAGTTTCTAAGTACTTCCAAAAAAAGTCTCATTTTTAGACATCTGCCTGATGGAAATACACACTTTAATTAGACTGTGAGGAGTTTCTAAGTACTTCCAAAAAAGTCTCACTTTTAGACATCTGCCTGATGGAAATACACACTTTAATTAGACTGTGAGGAGTTTCTAAGTACTTCCAAAAAGTCTCACTTTTTAGACATCTGCCTGATGGAAATACACACTTTAATTAGACTGTGAGGAGTTTCTAAGTACTTCCAAAAAAGTCTCACTTTTAGACATCTGCCTGATGGAAATACACACTTTAATTAGACTGTGAGGAGTTTCTAAGTACTTCCAAAAAAGTCTCACTTTTAGACATCTGCCTGATGGAAATACACACTTTAATTAGACTGTGAGGAGTTTCTAAGTACTTCCAAAAAAGTCTCACTTTTAGACATCTGCCTGATGGAAATACACACTTTAATTAGACTGTGAGGAGTTTCTAAGTACTTCCAAAAAAGTCTCATGTTTAGACATCTGCCTGATGGAAATACACACTTTAATTAGACTGAGGAGTTTCTAAGTACTTCCAAAAAAAGTCTCATGTTTAGACATCTGCCTGATGGAAATACACACTTTAATTAGACTGAGGAGTTTCTAAGTACTTCCAAAAAAAGTCTCACTTTTAGACATCTGCCTGATGGAAATACACACTTTAATTAGACTGAGGAGTTTCTAAGTACTTCCAAAAGTCTCATTTTTAGACATCTGCCTGATGGAAATACACACTTTAATTAGACTGTGAGGAGTTTCTAAGTACTTCCAAAAAGTCTCACTTTTAGACATCTGCCTGATGGAAATACACACTTTAATTAGACTGTGAGGAGTTTCTAAGTACTTCCAAAAAGTCTCACTGTTTAGACATCTGCCTGATGGAAATACACACTTTAATTAGACTGAGGAGTTTCTAAGTACTTCCAAAAAGTCTCACTTTTAGACATCTGCCTGATGGAAATACACACTTTAATTAGACTGTGAGGAGTTTCTAAGTACTTCCAAAAAGTCTCACTTTTTAGACATCTGCCTGATGGAAATACACACTTTAATTAGACTGTGAGGAGTTTCTAAGTACTTCCAAAAAAGTCTCACTTTTAGACATCTGCCTGATGGAAATACACACTTCAGTTAGACTGTGAGGAGTTTCTAAGTACTTCCAAAAAAGTCTCACTTTTAGACATCTGCCTGATGGAAATACACACACTTTAATTAGACTGTGAGGAGTTTCTAAGTACTTCCAAAAAAGTCTCACTTTTAGACATCTGCCTGATGGAAATACACACTTTAATTAGACTGTGAGGAGTTTCTAAGTACTTCCAAAAAAGTCTCACTTTTAGACATCTGCCTGATGGAAATACACACTTTAATTAGACTGTGAGGAGTTTCTAAGTACTTCCAAAAAAGTCTCACTGTTTAGACATCTGCCTGGTGGAAATACACACTTTAATTAGACTGTGAGGAGTTTCTAAGTACTTCCAAAAAAGTCTCACTTTTAGACATCTGCCTGATGGAAATACACACTTTAATTAGACTGTGAGGAGTTTCTAAGTACTTCCAAAAAAGTCTCACTTTTAGACATCTGCCTGATGGAAATACACACTTTAATTAGACTGTGAGGAGTTTCTAAGTACTTCCAAAAAAGTCTCATGTTTAGACATCTGGCTGATGGAAATACACACTTAATTAGACTGTGAGGAGTTTCTAAGTACTTCCAAAAAGTCTCACTTTTTAGACATCTGCCTGATGGAAATACACACTTTAATTAGACTGAGGAGTTTCAAGTACTTCCAAAAAAGTCTCACTTTTAGACATCTGCCTGATGGAAATACACACTTTAATTAGACTGTGAGGAGTTTCTAAGTACTTCCAAAAGTCTCATGTTTAGACATCTGCCTGATGGAAATACACACTTTAATTAGACTGAGGAGTTTCTAAGTACTTCCAAAAGTCTCATGTTTAGACATCTGCCTGATGGAAATACACACTTTAATTAGACTGTGAGGAGTTTCTAAGTACTTCCAAAAAAGTCTCACTTTTAGACATCTGCCTGATGGAAATACACACTTTAATTAGACTGTGAGGAGTTTCTAAGTACTTCAAAAAAAGTCTCACTTTTAGACATCTGCCTGATGGAAATACACACTTTAATTAGACTGTGAGGAGTTTCTAAGCACTTCCAAAAAGTCTCACTTTTAGACATCTGCCTGATGGAAATACACACTTTAATTAGACTGTGAGGAGTTTTAAGTACTTCCAAAAAAGTCTCATTTTTAGACATCTGCCTGATGGAAATACACACTTTAATTAGACTGTGAGGAGTTTCTAAGTACTTCCAAAAAAGTCTCATGTTTAGACATCTGCCTGATGGAAATACACACTTTAATTAGACTGAGGAGTTTCTAAGTACTTCCAAAAAAGTCTCACTTTTAGACATCTGCCTGATGGAAATACACACTTTAATTAGACTGTGAGGAGTTTCTAAGTACTTCCAAAAAAGTCTCTTTTAGACATCTGCCTGATGGAAATACACACTTTAATTAGACTGTGAGGAGTTTCTAAGTACTTCCAAAAAGTCTCACTTTTAGACATCTGCCTGATGGAAATACACACTTTAATTAGACTGTGAGGAGTTTCTAAGTACTTCCAAAAAGTCTCACTTTTAGACATCTGCCTGATGGAAATACACACTTTAATTAGACTGTGAGGAGTTTCTAAGTACTTCCAAAAAGTCTCATTTTAGACATCTGCCTGATGGAAATACACACTTTAATTAGACTGTGAGGAGTTTCTAAGTACTTCCAAAAAGTCTCACTTTTTAGACATCTGCCTGATGGAAATACACACTTTAATTAGACTGTGAGGAGTTTCTAAGTACTTCCAAAAAAGTCTCACTTTTTAGACATCTGCCTGATGGAAATACACACTTTAATTAGACTGTGAGGAGTTTCTAAGTACTTCCAAAAAAGTCTCACTTTTAGACATCTGCCTGATGGAAATACACACTTTAATTAGACTGTGAGGAGTTTCTAAGTACTTCCAAAAAGTCTCACTTTTTAGACATCTGCCTGATGGAAATACACACTTTAATTAGACTGTGAGGAGTTTCTAAGTACTTCCAAAAAAGTCTCACTTTTAGACATCTGCCTGATGGAAATACACACTTTAATTAGACTGTGAGGAGTTTCTAAGTACTTCCAAAAAGTCTCATTTTTAGACATCTGCCTGATGGAAATACACACTTTAATTAGACTGTGAGGAGTTTCTAAGTACTTCCAAAAAAGTCTCATTTTAGACATCTGCCTGATGGAAATACACACTTTAATTAGACTGTGAGGAGTTTCTAAGTACTTCCAAAAAAGTCTCATGTTTAGACATCTGCCTGATGGAAATACACACTTTAATTAGACTGTGAGGAGTTTCTAAGTACTTCCAAAAAAAGTCTCACTTTTAGACATCTGCCTGATGGAAATACACACTTTAATTAGACTGTGAGGAGTTTCTAAGTACTTCCAAAAAAGTCTCATGTTTAGACATCTGCCTGATGGAAATACACACTTTAATTAGACTGTGAGGAGTTTCTAAGTACTTCCAAAAAAGTCTCACTTTTAGACATCTGCCTGATGGAAATACACACTTTAATTAGACTGTGAGGAGTTTCTAAGTACTTCCAAAAAGTCTCACTTTTTTAGACATCTGCCTGATGGAAATACACTCTTTAATTAGACTGTGAGGAGTTTCTAAGTACTTCCAAAAAAGTCTCATGTTTAGACATCTGCCTGATGGAAATACACACTTTAATTAGACTGTGAGGAGTTTCTAAGTACTTCCAAAAAAAGTCTCATGTTTAGACATCTGCCTGATGGAAATACACACTTTAATTAGACTGAGGAGTTTCTACTTCCAAAAAAGTCTCACTTTTAGACATCTGCCTGATGGAAATACACACTTTAATTAGACTGAGGAGTTTCTAAGTACTTCCAAAAAGTCTCATTTTTAGACATCTGCCTGATGGAAATACACACTTTAATTAGACTGAGGAGTTTCTAAGTACTTCCAAAAAGTCTCACTTTTTAGACATCTGCCTGATGGAAAGACACACTTTAATTAGACTGTGAGGAGTTTCTAAGTACTTCCAAAAAAGCCTCACTTTTAGACATCTGCCTGATGGAAATACACACTTTAATTAGACTGTGAGGAGTTTCTAAGTACTTCCAAAAAGTCTCACTTTTAGACATCTGCCTGATGGAAATACACACTTTAATTAGACTGTGAGGAGTTTCTAAGTACTTCCAAAAAAGTCTCACTTTTAGACATCTGCCTGATGGAAATACACACTTTTAATTAGACTGTGAGGAGTTTCTAAGTACTTCCAAAAAAGTCTCACTTTTAGACATCTGCCTGATGGAAATACACACTTTAATTAGACTGTGAGGAGTTTCTAAGTACTTCCAAAAGTCTCACTTTTAGACATCTGCCTGATGGAAATACACACTTTAATTAGACTGTGAGGAGTTTCTAAGTACTTCCAAAAAGTCTCACTTTTTAGACATCTGCCTGATGGAAATACACACTTTAATTAGACTGTGAGGAGTTTCTAAGTACTTCCAAAAAGTCTCATTTTTTAGACATCTGCCTGATGGAAATACACACTTTAATTAGACTGTGAGGAGTTTCTAAGTACTTCCAAAAAGTCTCATTTTAGACATCTGCCTGATGGAAATACACACTTTAATTAGACTGTGAGGAGTTTCTAAGTACTTCCAAAAAAGTCTCATTTTTTAGACATCTGCCTGATGGAAATACACACTTTAATTAGACTGTGAGGAGTTTCTAAGTACTTCCAAAAAGTCTCATTTTTAGACATCTGCCTGATGGAAATACACACTTTAATTAGACTGTGAGGAGTTTCTAAGTACTTCCAAAAAGTCTCATGTTTAGACATCTGCCTGATGGAAATACACACTTTAATTAGACTGTGAGGAGTTTCTAAGTACTTCCAAAAAGTCTCATGTTTAGACATCTGCCTGATGAAATACACACTTTAATTAGACTGTGAGGAGTTTCTAAGTACTTCCAAAAAAGTCTCATTTTAGACATCTGCCTGATGGAAATACACACTTTAATTAGACTGTGAGGAGTTTCTAAGTACTTCCAAAAGTCTCATTTTTAGACATCTGCCTGATGGAAATACACACTTTAATTAGACTGTGAGGAGTTTCTAAGTACTTCCAAAAAAAGTCTCATTTTTAGACATCTGCCTGATGGAAATACACACTTTAATTAGACTGTGAGGAGTTTCTAAGTACTTCCAAAAAAAGTCTCATTTTTAGACATCTGCCTGATGGAAATACACACTTTAATTAGACTGAGGAGTTTCTAAGTACTTCCAAAAGTCTCACTTTTAGACATCTGCCTGATGGAAATACACACTTTAATTAGACTGTGAGGAGTTTCTAAGTACTTCCAAAAGTCTCACTTTTAGACATCTGCCTGATGGAAATACACACTTTAATTAGACTGTGAGGAGTTTCTAAGTACTTCCAAAAAAGTCTCACTTTTAGACATCTGCCTGATGGAAATACACACTTTAAATAGACTGTGAGGAGTTTCTAAGTACTTCCCAAAAAGTCTCACTTTTAGACATCTGCCT